>VMKM01000336.1:0-399688 GCA_008360985.2 Macquaria ambigua
CATGCTTCTTCCACACCCTGTGTAGCTGTGATGTAGGGTGGTACTATACTTCCTGCTTATGATTACAAATCAACACTTACAATCCGTGATTTCTAGCATTGTTATCAGAAGTACATCAGTTAATTAAAATGTGACGCACATGATGGTGTAAAAGTAGAATGTCAGCCAGGAAACATGAGTACCAAGCCAGCAAGAGATAGGCAGGGTGGCAGCTCACCGTCGGCCGCTCGGTCTTTAGCGGACCCTGGTCGGTCCTTTGTCAGCAAGCGGCTCAGAAAGCAAACATTAATTTAATGGAGGTTTATAAATAGTGAAATCAATTTCATGGAGCAGAGGCTTGCGGATCTCGCTTCCTGGTTTTTTCAGCTGAAGTTTATTTACAGACGAGCTGATAACAGCACTGCCCAGAAAAGATGTCTAGCTGTCTAATAATGACGTTGATGTTGTCCACTTGTAGCAGGTTAACAGGTAATAGGTTCTACACCTGGTCTCCTGGACAGATTTCTTGCAGTGTTACTGCACTGGTTTAGAAGTAAGGTGCCTTCGCAGTAATTCCACCTTCAACTGGGATTTGTCTATTCCAGAGGTTGTCAAACTGCGAGGCGCACCGGGGGGGCGCGGGAGAGGGAAGATACTGAGTGGGGTGAAAGGGACATGTGCATGCTGATGCATGCCGATTTGGCCCGCTTATCAACACGGTCAGCAGTTGGAGCTGCAGCAGTGACTGTGACACACAGCTCATGGAGGCAATTAAGGTACATTAAAACCTTTAGCCCCTGATTGCTGCAATTAGCATCAAAAATCGTACTCCTTCCCCCGAGTCATAACTCAGTCAAATGTGAACACACAGACATGATACACACATACTTTTAGATTCAGAGTGACTTACACTTTCTGAGGATATCGTTATCCCCTATGTCTGTCGCGAATAAACGGCCATAAATCCAGAAATCATGGGGAAAAAGACGCTCCTTATAACTCCAGAACTTGCCTGAGAATCATCACATTTTTAAGTTTTCTTCAGTAACAAAGTAATCCTGTGACAGTTGTCTGTACATCCATGGATACATTTCAAGAAGGAACTCCTAATAGTTAATTCGGCATACTTTTAATGGTGCCAATTTGCCAAAATGGTAACAAATATATGCCAAAAAAAATGGGGCTCAGTTGTAGCTCACAGCTAACTCACCTAAATTATTGGAACTGTAGTTCCACAACTAACAGCGCAATTTATCCCCCAAATTGTCCATTAATATGAACTTTTTTTGCATGTTGCACTATCAGTATTTTTTGACATTACTAATGCTCAGAATGTCCCATCAGCATGGTTCTTATTACTGAACACTCTCCTCTATCCATTTATATACAGTCATTTCTCTTGTGTTGAAATCCTGCACACACAGTGTCAGACTTAGAAAACCACTGGTCTTTACCTTTCAACCCATAGAGGCCAGTGAAGCTCCGATATTCCTCCTTTTAAAATCTAGTGAGGAGTTACTCTTTAATACTTGCTAGAAAGCCAGCAGCCATAGCAATAAAAACACACATCAGTTACTTTGGCTAAATTACTGCACGCTTGGGAGCTGCTAAAATGAGAGTTAGCCTGCTTCCTTTTCTGTCATTTAAAAATAAAACTTTTGGCAAAACAGTAAGCAGATTTGGGTGGGTGGGGGTCCTTTGAGGAAAGAAATAACAACAGAAACAGGGCGAGACTGTTGAGAGCCCAGGGGGGCCAAACACTGACCACTGAGGCTGAAATTACTGTAGCAAACAAAGACAAACAAGATGCAGCCATCTGACAGCAAAGTCCATACAGAGCAATTAAAGTCCATTAAGACAACAGACATTTCCTTTAACTAATTAGGACACGGAGACAACTTCAGAAAAGTACAATTAGACTCAGTGGAGTATTTGACACAGAGTGAACTTCCATGTCACTATCCCAGAAAGGCTAATATACTAATTAAAAGGCAACAAAAAAGCATAATACCCTTGTACTGTTCCTTTTGATGGTTTGATCATTATTGGTAAAAACAAGCCAGCATTTATTTGTGCAAACTGAAGCAAGATGGACAGAAACTTTGTCACTGTCCAGCTTTATTTTTGTGTCGTGCTTACTATGCCACTATTCCAGAAAACTGATTGAAAAATCAATGCCCTACTGATTTATTTGTCCTACCAGGATTTACTACCTACCTTTCCTACCTCTGAAAGAAATTCCTTCATGTACACAAATCTAAGCCCAAAAAACGAAGCATTACAGGAATATTTAAATTCTGAGAGGCTCAGATGCCTGGAGTGTCTCTCCTGCTGAGGGCTCACTCAGGTGTGGGTGGCAACAAACACAACCTCCTCAAGCTTTTCGTGGCCAGACCTTACCTGCTGACTCCAGCAGGACGTGGTAGTCTGCTCCTCTCTGAGTGGGCGTGTCATCGTCAGGCTCCTGCCTCTCTGACACCTCATAACGGTCCCAGTTTGACTCCAGCTTCCTCCTGGAGAACACCTCCATCCTGCCATCTTCCTCCTGAAAGTTGTCCCCATTATCCTGATCCTAGAAAAGAGAACATGGCGGGATACACAATGACGAATATGTGATTTAAGTGATACCAGGAGTGCTTTTCATATGGCACATGCTAAGCCCGGAGATTTAAGGTCTCAGTATACTTAAAAACAAACTAGATCACATGATGTTGTCAGACCATGACTAAAGGCTAAAGTCTTTATACCTGTTTTAAATGTCTAAAATGGAAGGCGGAGCAAAAAGCCTGCCGTCATTACGCATACAAATGGGAATAATGGTGAACACTTTCGGACAGTCTATCCTCAGAGGCATTTATGGTGTTGCACTCAATTGTACAGATACATTGAATTGATACAGAAATAATTATTTGATTTACTTTTCAAGCAGAAATGCCAAAGATTTGCTGGTTCCAGCTCTTTAAATTGTGAGGATGCTGCTTTTCTCTGTTTTATATCATTGTAAATTGAATATCTTCTGGTTTTGGACAGTTGATTGAAAAAAAAAAAAAACAAGTTATTTAAAGATGTCAACTTGAGCTCTGAAAGAGGCCGTCTTTCCAGAAACAAAAGGAAATGCATTTTGATATTAAATTCTTTGCTGTGCATCATTCAGCTGGTGTAGATTACAACATACAGAATTGGCAGAGTGTGTGCAGAAGTAATTGCTTCATATTTACTAACTTCAAAAAGTCTAAACTGAGCGGAGCTTAGCCTTGGGTATTGTGACTAAGATTTTTCCATTTCAAAAATAACTCTTCCACTGACGGTGCTCTGCTAAGTATGATTGAAAGAGCATTTTGTGAAGTGGTCATTAACGCATAGCTCTTATTCATAATCGGTAGCTAAGCCTAACAAAAGGGTCAAGGTAACTGGCACGTCCCACTGTATGACAAAGAATAGACGTCGGTGCCACAACTGAACTCATTAAATTTGTCTGAGTCATAGATTTCTTCCCATTTTGTCACATAGCTGCACAAACCTTTAATATTGTTGTCATGGAAATGTGCAACGTGAGATGTGTCAGAAGGACAATGTGTGGTTTCGCTCAAAACTCCAACACACAACAGAATCAACAAAGACCCCATGGTAGCTATGGATGCACCAAAGGAGATTTTTATGATTGCAATCAAGGAGCCCCTATGTACCAAAGGAGATTTGTATGATTGCAATCACAGAGCCCCTATTGTTTCCCTCCTAATTCTTTAGTTACCATGGCAGGAGCATCAATTGACAGAACATCCCAGTGGAAATGAAGCTGCCTGACTCTCCAGTGTCATATCCAAGGCCCAGATCATACAATGATAATGTTAAAGTGCTATGGAAGACATTTCAAGTGCTTAATCACTATGACGATGCACACAAAAGTGGCTCATTCTTCTCTCAGTCTAACTCTATACATCCAGACAGGATCACATTATGTGCATTATGCTTGTGAAGAGAAGAGTGGATGTGATAATGCTGACACAAACCCACTTCTCTAATGCACAGAAATCAACCAGTATATATGGTACTGTGGCTAATTATAGTCTAGTCTAGTGAGTAAAGTTCACAAATACTCAATCGCTACAGCGACTATGCTTTGTTTGCAATGAGGTTATCCACGAAGCATAACTTTATTTAAACAAAATATCAGTATTTAAAAGCTTTCACATTGCTCGGCACCAGCCTCTACAGAGCATTAGCGCTAATACGGCCGAGTTGAAGAGGAGGTCCCGTTAAGTTTTACATCATCGTCCAAGAACTGTGTGCGTTTTCTTGAAGACACAACTACAAAATGACTATTTTTTTAAATGTGGTTTGGTAGAGCGGGATAACAGTGTCGCCTATGGAACGCAACTTCCATGCTCTCTCACCCGGTGATGGAACTCAGCTGCATGGGCGCCTCCCCCGCGTCCACGACCGCGGTAGTGGTCTCTTTTACCCCGGCCGCGGTAGTGGCCTCCTCTCCCTCTGCCCCGGTGTTCTCCGCCAAAACTGTCGCTGTCGTTTCCACCGCGGCCACCTCTTTTCCAGCTGCCTCCTCTGCTTCTGCTCGGTCTACCCTCCATTGCTGCCAACTGTGGCCGGACAGTTTAGCACGTGACACCTGAGTGGAACGGAATGAGTGTTACATTGAATGGTGTCCTACGATACAATGGCGTTTGATGGTCCCGAATCTCATTTGCCTGTCGACGGAAGTACAGACAATAATCAATTTTACATTTCAAAATTGAATGTCCACATTTTTTAATTATTTTATTGGAAAACAATATAACAAATACATGAATAAATTAAGTTAAATACATTAAACCATTAAAAAACAAAACAGCTGCAGGGTTTACGTACAAAAATTCAAATGTTAAAAAAAAGCTATGTTATTGTTTTCACTGGCTCTCGTGCATTATATTACATTTTTTTAATATAAATCAAATTTTAGTACAGCTTCAAGAAATTTTGTTCTGAATGAATAAAGAATTCTACAAATAATGTGTAAAAATCAACAACACTTCATGAGATTTGTTTGGATTTCTATAGTAACATACAGTACTATATCAGTAAGTTAAAAATGCAAATAAGCTCAATTTTGTCAAATAAAGTGGTAGTATATTAAACAGCTCTATAAGACGTGATGTTTCAGCTTCCGAACATGTCCACTGAGGACTTAAAGACATTTACATAAACTGAATACTACTACTATTAATACTACTACAGTACTAATAGTAGTGTAGATGATTGCATGTTTTATGATTCCTTTAAATCAAGAGGACATATCTACAGGGGTTTATCCTAATATAATAAAACTTTGACAAAAAGAAAATTATGTGCAATTGTGTCTCACTAATGTTTTTCTTTTTATTCCAGGAAAACTCTTAATGGAGCCACAAAAGGGCACCTTTCTCTGACCTGTCAACGGTAACACAGACAGATAACAACATGGATGTAGATCCTCCAAACAGCACTTTTGCCAACACTTCAAATGTCTACACGGCTCCCCACAGCCTGTGGGAGGTTATAACCATCGCCACAGTGTCGGCCATCGTCAGCTTGATAACTATTGTTGGTAACGTGCTGGTGTTGCTGTCCTTCAAAGTCAACAGCCAGCTGAAGACTGTAAACAACTACTACCTACTGAGTTTGGCTTTCGCTGACCTCATCATAGGAGTGTTGTCCATGAACTTATACACCACATACATCCTGATGGGCTACTGGTCCTTGGGAAACCTCGCATGTGATCTCTGGCTAGCAGTGGATTATGTGGCCAGCAATGCTTCAGTTATGAACTTACTCGTCATCAGCTTTGACAGGTACTTCTCCATTACAAGGCCGCTGACTTACAGGGCGAAAAGGACTCCAAAGAGAGCTGCCATCATGATAGGCCTCGCATGGCTGGTGTCTTTTGTCCTCTGGGCGCCACCCATTCTGTGCTGGCAGTACTTTGTAGGAGAGAGAAAAGTGCCTCTGGACCAGTGCCAGATCCAGTTTTTAACAGAGCCTGTGATCACATTTGGGACGGCCATCGCTGCCTTCTACATCCCTGTCTCTGTAATGACCATCCTTTACTGTAGGATCTACAAGGAGACGCAGAGACGGACCAAAGATCTGGCAGAGCTGCAAGGGCTCTCAACTGGAAATGTTCTGGAGGGCACTAAACCCCAGAAAACTATCATTCACTCTTGCTTTCATTTCACCAGAGAGAAGAGAGACCGGAGTCAGGCCTCCTGGTCCTCGTCTAACCAAAGTAATGCGACTAAAACTACCACCAGATCAGATGAGGCATGGGCGAAAGCAGATCAGATCACTTCCTTTAACAGCTACACCTCATCTGAAGAGGAGGAGCATCATGTTTCAATAGAAACCCCACAGGGATCGTTCAAAGAGCAAGGTAGTGGTAATAAGAACGGGCAGGTGACTGATTATACAGAAGATCAGTATTTTTCCACTCCTCAAAAGAAGAGCAGTAAAAAGCACATCTCTTATAAGTTCAAACCTGGCTCAAAGGGTAAAAACGGCAAACCTGCAATTGCAACACCCTGCCTGGCTGAAGCAGAGCAGCCCACCAAAAACGCCTCCCCTTCCTCCTCCTCCACCACCTCCAAACCCATGGACCCCGTCCTGAAGAACCAGATCACCAAGAGGAAGAGGAATGTGCTGGTGAAGGAGAAGAAGGCGGCGCAGACTCTCAGCGCCATCCTCCTGGCCTTCATCCTCACGTGGACGCCGTACAACATCATGGTGCTCATCTCCACTTTCTGTGTTGACTGCATCCCTTTGTCCCTGTGGCACCTGGGCTACTGGCTGTGCTACGTCAACAGCACCATCAACCCCATGTGCTACGCCCTCTGCAACAAGACCTTTCAGAAGACCTTCCGCATGCTTCTGCTCTGCCAGTGGAGGAGGAGGAGGAGAGGCGAGGACAAGCTGTACTGGTGTGGACAAAACCCAAATGCCAACAATAAAATGACTTGATGTGGCACTGCAATATTAGAGCAGACGTATTGCTTTTTCCCACACGTGGATTTTCTTGATATATACCGTAGTCAGTGGTCATCTTCGGCATGAAGTGCTGCATGTGATTTTTGTGTTGATGTACATGTTGGTGGAAAATGAGCTGAGCCTGATGCAGCACTTAAACTGCTGTTCCAGATTATTACAGAAAAGAAACCTCATGAAGGTGGCTACACATTCTTACAAAGGTTAAAGGTTAAAGAATGGGTTCAGATTGTGTATATTAAAGGGGAACTCCACCGATTTTACTCATAAAATTCAGTTTACAGGTCTTGAGGAGTACTACCGCATATGTGAAACAAATTGTATAAAGCTTTTGTGGCTCCAGAGGCAGCTGCACGAAATCAGATAAATTGCCTCAAGTGATGTCACGTGAGTCAGCATCAGTTGGGGTTGAAGACTACAAGTTTGAAAATGAAAAATATCTGGAGGTGTTGAGTTAGAAAGAAGTGAGCTTACCAGACCTCTGTAGCCCGCTCCGCATCTCTGCTTGACGCTAGCGGCTCAAGGCTATATTAGCCGCTACTAGCACAACACACCTGAATCTCCAACCAAACTGTCAGCAATCGAGTTGCATTGTGGGTAGTGTAGGCGGCAGGTTATGACAAGGAAGAAGAATGTGTGGAATTAGTCCAACAATGTTATAGGAGTGCAATGCTAAATCGGTGGAGTACTCTTTTAATACAACACTCACACGCCAATATGTACGTTGAAAGAGTAATTTGTCTGTAATTATTCCTCCTCTCTCCGTATTGACAGTAAAGTGATCTCTTCCTACTGTAACATGACTCCAGTGTAAGAGATGAGGGACAAAATCTACAGATATTCAGAGGAGTAGATGTAATTTTATGAATTTTTAACCAGGTAATTGAACTTTTTTGTGGTAAAGTCATATCAGACACGAATTATTCAAAACAGAGTATTTTTATATGTCTTATAACATATCTGTAGGGGATCTTTAAAGATAAAAGCTAATATGAGGCTTCAGCTGCCTTTTGTCCCTGATTTTCACATGCAAAAACAGACAAACCATGAAAACTTATCAACATATCTAAACAGCATAAAATGTCCACATCCTTCTTCCTACATCAAATCAGATATTCTATGTTCCCATTACTGCAGTCCTTTCTCATTACTAGTTATGTATCTTTATATGTTTCTAATTCATTTGGTCTAGTATGGTTTTGTTGGAGAGAGTACAAGCTGCTAGCTTCATTGTCAATAAGTCCATATACTATAGTGCCTATTAAAAGTATTCACTGCCATCGTAACTTTTCACGTTTTATTGTTTTACAACATAGAATCAAAGTAGGTTTTTGTGGCTTTTTTGACACTCAACATCAATAGAAATATACCCTTTAAATCAAAGTGAGAACAGAGCTCTACAACTTGATATAAATTAATTATGGCGCTGTATTCTTTGAGCCTGTTATCCACACTATAAGAGTCCCTTTTCCGTATTTCCAGTTTAAGACTGTCCACTTTACTGGCAGAAATTCAGATGTAATAAGCCACCGTGTTTGCTTTTGCTTTACATTCTCAAGTTGTTTTCCGAGTAAACACGTGGCTGGACTGTAGGGAATCTGCATAATTAACACTGATGACAGGTAATCAATTGCATCCTTCAAGTACGTCTTCACATCAGGGCAATGTGAATCATGACACGTGCATCATGAGTGTAGCAACCTCACCACAGCCATACAAGCACATTTCTAATATAGTCTGGTTCATTTCCTTTAATCTACACAGTGTTGGATAAGCTCTATGTAAAATGAGTTTAATTATTTTATACCTTTCACCTGTGTTGTAAATTTCAGGACATCTGAAGGGGTAGTAAATCAAAAAGGTAACACTGTTAAAATTTCTAAGATACTGGCTTGATTTGGCTAATTCAGACAGACTGCTGAAGCCTTATATTAGCTTTGACTGAAATTTAAAATAGCTCTATAATCAACAATCTCTTACACTGGAGTCCCACTATGAAGGGATCACTTCAGGGCCGATGTGGAAAGGAGTAATTGCAGGGACGAGTACCAACGTACTTTTTAATATACATACTGTATGAGCATGAGTAAAAACTCTGAACCTGTCCTTTAAACCTCATATAATCCTCCTTTATTCTATTGCTCACTTGCACTGTATATAAAGGACATACTGTAGGCTTACACATTTCAAAGTAATTTATAGTATAAAGAACATATGTCACTGATTTTACACCTCACAAATGATAAATGTAAATTGCTTAGTGTATATCAGTGTTTGGTGAACGTTTTCTCTTTTGTTTTCTATCTTGGCTCTTGCAATCGATATTTGATCTGTTGTGTTCAAGGGCTACTCTGTACATTTCCGTGCATTTGCAGTTGCATTAGTTTCACAGTTGTAACATGACATATGAGATTGTTTATGGATCACACCTCTATTCCTGTCGATATTCATATTAGTGTAAAAGAAAACCTAAAAAAAACTTGGACACATGGTATTCAAAGCAACTTCTCTCTGATGGATGAGTGATGCTGCTGTAAAATATTGCACTTATATTGTCTTTTAACGATGTAATGTCAAATGTTATCTCTGTGCCTTTTGTTCTGCTGAGTCAAAAGTGCTCTGTGAATGAATCTGCGCTCTTTGTCTGTCTGTGCAGTTTTGTGAAAGTGAGTCTGTGTGTACTGATACAACAGTGAAATACAAACTCAAAGGCTGAATTATACTTTTGTCAGCATGAACATTTTCACTATCAGAATGTGTTGAATCTGATCCAAATTGGTTTGAACTTGTACATTTAAAAAAAAATTTTTTTTTGAGAAATGATGCAAATCATTGCCCGCGCCAACAGTTAGTAGTTAGAGTAATAAAACTAACGTGCCATAGAGAACATGTACAAATAGCATGACCGCTGCTCAGTGCAGAACAGAGCTCAAGAGGTCATCAGAGGTCTCATTGGTCCCAAGACTCCATGTTAGTGCAGAAGTTCTACGTAACAACAGTCTGATGCATGTCTATCATGAAAGTAGAAGTCTGGTGATATATTGGTGATATGACTAAAACACCCCCCCCCCCAATTGAAATAAACACAAGATTCAGGTTAGTCCTGTTTGCTAAAAACTACAGTCCCCAGCTTTTTTAGTAAATTATTTTGCTTTTTTTTTTTAAATGTTCATTATCTTTTTTTAAATATTTGTCTTCATCAAATATCGAATGGGCTGAGCGCCACTGATGGGCTGGGGAAGTCGGAAATATTGAGAGACTAACATGTTGTTGGCTTTGGTCTTATGGGATTTGTTGACCATAAAAAAAAAAAAACTATAGATAACTGCCACGCTTATCGCTTCAAGCCGTGGTTCCCCAACATTTTTGGATTGGGACCCCTTAAAAGCATCCCCCCATCACAGGTTATGGCTTTAGTGTGCCTGACGAAGATCTGTTATTGATCTGTTCAATTAAATCTAATGAGCTATCAGTACACCGTGCAGATATTTTGTCAGACTTCTGCCTACAGTGTTTTTTAAACCAGCACCTGTACATCTTTTTTGGATCTACACTCTGTTTGTCTTAGTGTTCAGACTGACAGGGCTAATGTCTGTGTGAACACGGCCTTACTGGGGACATCAGCTGTGAGCAGTTCAACCCAAAAGTAATTTCTCAAGATTGTTTGATTTTAGGGATCTTTAGAGGCCTGAAGAGGTGAAACATCTCAACATTCGCCCACACGGTAGCAGTTATGATTTCATCCAAAGCATTTTTTAAGACTTCTGTGTTAAAACATAACTTTTACTCTAAAATCACAACAGCTACTGAGCTCACACACACCAATAGATCCACCTCCAAGAAAACTGAGCAAACCCCCTTCATCGACAAAGACCACGTGATATGGCTGAAAGCTCTAGAGAAAGCTAGAAACTGAACCTTGAGTTGGGATTTTGTCAAACGTTATTATTCAATAGTCATTCGTCATTATATCCATCATATCAGCAACTATGATTGACTTATTAACTGAGGACATTTATCACAAACACATTTTATTATGACTTTAATATGGACTTTACGGCCCACTTTATTAAAAGTAAAGCCAGTTACACTCTAGAGATCTTGAAAGCAACCACACAGCTCTTTCATCCTTTGAACTGCCAATGATTACCATTTTGATTTAATTTATACACCTTAGGCACATAATGTACAGTATGTGAATTCTGGCCACACAATAATTCAAAAAATGAGAAGGCCATGTGTTCACTCTCAAACTAATAAGATGGTCAGAAATTAAAACACAGTTGTTATATACCATTGCAATTTATTTATCTAGGCTTTTAAATAAGAATTTATCAGTTTTAAAATTCAATCCATCTTCATTCACATTCATATTACTGAAATGGAAAAAAAAACAAGAAAGTCTCTGTATATATGTTCTCTTTCAGGTAGTGGAATTAGCAGCAGTGGAAAAATGCACACTGGAGGGTTAGCACAGAAAAGATTGATGAGAAGTAGAGCCACATGTAGAAAGTATAGAGCAAATGAAGGATAACAGCTTTTGCAGGGTTTAAGAAATTTCTATCAGTGCAGTATGAAAAAAAAAATCTTTTTTTTCTCAGTTTCCAACAGCATATTAGAAATCAAGATGTGCTCAAAACATCTATTAATAAAGGAAAACTGTACAATAGACCCAGAGGGGAAAAAATGACACTTAAAAATCTTGCTTCCATGGCATAACTCAAGCTTCTTTAGGCAGACTGAGGACACGTATAGTACTACCTCCTCTTGGCAGCCGGCCTGGTGCCCTTGCTGCTGCCGCCTGCCTTGCTGGAGCCCTTGGAGCCAGAGAAGAGCTTGGTCATGAGCTCAGAGACGTCTGGCAGCTCAGGGTTGGGGTTCAGCATGTTCATGGACTGCTCCATTTCCTGTAAAGGCCGGCAGTGAAATGAAAACAGCTGTAGACGGAGACACGAAGGCTTGGGGACAGACTCACCGATTCATCACTCAATCGAATACATTTCTCACAGTTATGATGAAATGCTCACACTTCAAGATAAGGCAAGGACAGTTTATCATGAATTTAATACAAGTATTTATTTGAATACTGACATTACAAACTCTATTCTTTCAGGAATTTGAGCTATCTAGTGCAAATTAATACATCCTTATTAAAGTGGTCAGAATGTAGCCAATACGATTCAGAGACACCGCACAATGAACTCAAGGTACGTACAATTTTTCTGAAACAACACTAAGGCTATTAAAGATTCTTTACCTTTCTCATCTCTGGGTCATTGGTGTTGACCACCTTGGGCAGCAGAACTATGATCAGCAGGGGCAGAACCATCATCATAACCTGCAGGAGCAAAAAAAAGACAATGAATTTAAATGAGAGAGCCAGAAGAACAAGAACTATCTCTTACACTTGGTCTGGAGTTTATACAGGCAAACTACACTCAATAAATCAAGGAGGAGCATGTCAAGTCTGGGTCTAATTTCCTTGATTTCTTTTAAATGTAAATATAAATACATTTGACAAACCTTTCTTTACTAGTATGTAACAAGCAACTGCATAGGACAGGCACAGTTTGGTTTGACTACTGAATAACGTGATGACCAAAGCAGGGTTAACTTTTCCTTCTGGGTACTGCAAACCACATGGCAACTATTTGGTAATCAGGCAAAGGGGATAAAAAAAAAATATCAAGGTGAGGTTGGTTTCCTTAAGGTAAGGTAATAAAATGCACAGCACAGAAAACAGTGACACATTTTTGTTCCTGCATCCGTGCATTTCCTCAATCTAAACTCATCTGACCTGTGGGGACACATCATACACAGTCAGCAAGTTCAGTGCAACATGATATATTTTTTTATTTTTTACCATTGGATTCATGAGGAAATCAGTCCAGCCCCAGGTTTCTCTTTTCATGAAGTAGATCTGAGGGCCATTCGCTCTGATTTGAAGGGGATATGGCTGGCGAATTACTTCTGAAGTCTTGATGTAGTTCACAAGACGCGCCCTGTGAAAAGGACACGTGGTTACCGAGGTGCTTCTAAAATGTATGCTGAAAAATATGCAAGGCTGACTCAACCAACATGAAACATTTGTGTGTGCCCTTTTTTGTTGTCTCACTATTAGTAACGTCTTACCTCATTTTGCCCTTGGATGTGATATCAACACGTACTGGTTCAAATCTATAGTTAGGGGTGACAACTTCCACAACGTAGGACCCTGAGGGGACGTCATTCACAGCAAAACTTCCATCAGTTCTGTAACAGGAATTGGATTTTGTCAAGACTGCACATGTAAACAGTTTATTAGGGTTAGGGAGAGAGGGGTGCTGATTAAACTTTTGGAGGGTGTAGTTTGTGGAGTTGTTGAATTAAATTGCATAAATGTATTAATCTATAATATTGTCATCCTGATTATCCATACTGTCATTTTACTATGTTGGTCTATTCTGTACACACGACATATATTGCATGTCTGTGCGTCCTTTCTTCCATTTTTTCCTGGTTAAAGGAGTTTTTCCTTACCCAAATCGAGGGTCTAAGTTTAGAGGGTGTCTTATGCTGTACAGATGATAAAGCCCCCTTGAGGCAAATTTGTGATTTGTGATATTGGGCTATACAAGTAAAATTAACCCTATTTACTTATTTCAATGAGGGTAGATTAAATATTAGAAACACCTCTCAGTAAAACGCAATATAATATAAAAGGCTAAAATAGGTGTAAATTATAAACTAGCAACTGAGTGTGTTTTATCTAGGTTAATTGTTGAGGCTCTGCTTTAGGAAAGAGGACCAGCCATCTTCTTAAAATCACAGTCAAGTAACTCTGAAGTGGAACATCTACATCTATATGGTTACCCCATACTTGATTTAAATGCACTAACCCACTAAGCTAGCTATACATCAGTGGTTCTAAGACTACAACAACAGACACGTCTCATGTGGTCAAGGTTTGTTTTGGTTACGGTTACAGCTTCTGCGAGACCGATAGGCCTGGTTGAGCTCATAATGAATTTAAGTTCAGTGAGAGATAAGCAATAATGAAATAGCCATGTTGTTGTCACGGTTGGCATGAGTTACATCCACAATTATTAAGCTGTAAATTAGTTAGGACAGCTAGGACCTGCCATCTGCCGACAGCAGCTGTGTGGTTACCAGCAGGAGCACTACCAGGAAACCGTTTAGGCTAACTAGCTGGCTATGCTAAGGCTACCTAGCATCGCTAACAGGCTAGCTAGCAAGCGGGTGTAACTGTGGCTGTTCTTTACCTCACAAACCCGACGTAGTCTTCACCGTCCACTAGGATTCTGGCCGTAGAGACCCAGTCCTGAGTTTTAATCCCCGGAACTATAGCTCTTCCCTCGATTTTGAACCGATCTCCGTTCGGCTGTGTCGATACACCTGCGCCAGGCCCCGTTTCCATGTCAGAGAAACACCACGCCACGACGAGCGCAGCCTGCACAAAAACCCACAGCAGCGGTATTCTTTCCCAGCGCAACATATTGTCTATCTTTATCAAATTAAAATGAGTTCTAACTGAATGTGCGTCAACATGTATTCAAGAGCCGTTTGGAGACGGAGACCGAGCGGAAGACTAGTCGGCACATCAGCTGTCTCTGAGGAAAGTGACGTCACTTCATACAAAAAACTTTATTGTACAAACCGACAATCACATTTCATTTAGCCTATGTCTGATATACAGCAGCATTATTTGTAGAAATAAACATTATAAACGCAATTTAAAGCTGTCAGTTAAAGATGTCTTACTATATATTTTGAATGTAAAGACCCCAACAGTTTTTTTATGGAATTATCAAATGTTATTTCAACTGCAATTTTTTTAAAATTCACGATGGATTTTTTCTTCCAATATTTGATATACTCTCGAGTTACATCTACAACAGTATATCCACAATAAAATGTTAAAATAGCATTTTTTGAAAGCTTATAATCTGCCTTTATTTTACTCTATTAATTTTGTTCTCCTTTACCATTCTTGTCCTGTGTAATGATTCTGCCTTCCATTTACACTGTTTTTAACACTTTTATGATAAACATAAAATGGAAACTTATGATTAATAACGTTTTGACAAAAAAAATAAAACAAATACACCAACTACAAACAAGAAAAGCTGAAAAACTTGTTTGGCCACTTTGGATAACTTCTATATCAACAGGGAATAGCAATCATGTATACTGAAACACGTTATGCCATAAGTTTTATTTGTCCAAATTTGTACTAATATCTAGAAAGTTCTGTCTGAGCCTTCCCTGCCAGACTTAAGCTTATTTCTCCTACAATATGATGTCATTTTTATGCTACCTTTTCTATCTCTATATCTCTCTCTCTATAAATATATAACACAATAAAAAGAATACAGTTTTGATTTTCTTCAAATTTATTTAAAAGAAGATTAAAAGAATCACTTGTTTTTACATTTTACAGGCAAATGTCATATGAAGAGGCAAAATGAAAACAAGAGGAGCTCTAATAACTTAAGACTGTTGCAGATTCAAGTTCCTGATTCCAGAGAACCCAGACGCAAAACATCAAAACGGCGGAGAATTCATTACATCCACAAGTGCATTTGCATTCAATGGCAAAGAGTGGTGTAGTGAGAGACAAAGAGCTTGGCACTTCATAGAGCGACGTTACACCCAGTCTCATGGAGGTCCACTAAATATGCCCCTTCACAAGACGATCCACTTCAATGTGAAGCAGTTGCTGTTTTTCTGCAGAAAGGCTCTCTCAGCCCTCCTTAAAGAGTCTCCAGCTCTAACTGAGGGAGTTGTCTGAATTGTCAAGTTCAGTCCCAGTAAGAGGTTTGAGTTTAAGTGGCAGAATGAACCGGTCCATTATCAGTTCAACACACAGCCATGATCCGGCAGTAGTGGTCACATCCTCAGAGTGCTACATTGACAACTGTCAGGGCAGCTGTGATAGATAAGCCTCGACAGCCTGCAACATGAACAAGTGAAGATAACGCGTTAGTTGTTGTTAAAGCCAGTGAAACAGTCTGAATACATTAAAATAATCTTTGTTTTACACATTATCAACACAATAAATAAATAAATCAGTTTAAAACACACATTTCTGCTATTAAATGTCCATGATTTTCCCATTATACACATCACAACATAGTGGATTACTTTGTAAAATACTGACTACAAAAAGGGAATGTTGATTTGGCTTTCTTTCTAATACTTGAAACTTAGAATCAGTACATTTATATTAAAACGGGCTCTTTCATGGTTTGATGCTTTGTCACCATGAAACAGGATGTGAAGATGGAAACAAATGAACCACAACCCCAATACAAACGCTTTTTTTTTTTTTTTTCTCCAAAGGATGGGAGTGGTTGGCTGTGTCCACCCAAAATCAACAGAGGGTGGAAAAAACAGAAGGAGCACCTGTACAATGTGGTAAAACAGTTCTGTGACAAATAACTTTGTGACACGAAGTTTATTTCAAAACATTTACAGGGAGGTGTTGATTCAACTCTATTGCAATTGTGTGCTTTAGTTAAAAGAAATAGAAAAATTAGAACAAGCACTTTTCATTTCAGACAAAGAGCTTGACACAGACCATTTGAATAATCCATATTTTGAAGGACTGTTAAATGCCATTTTCTGTAACTTTCCCAGTCCTGACAAATCTTTTACAGCATCGTTAAACACTCCCTGATAAGTACTATAATAATAATAATAGCATCCATCTCACCTTTGCCAGTTCTCCCGTAGATCCTGGAACCAAACATAACCGGGCTCCTTCCTTCCACAAGTCTTTCAGCCGCTGCTTCATGACTTCAATATTCCTGCAATAAAACATACAGACATCACCATTTCAATGTGTGGTGAGTGCACACATGACCCCACAGTCAGTAACTGCAGAAACCCCAAACACACCCTCTCTCCCGCCCCTGCTAAGAGCCCCTCTCTCCTGTCCCTCCTGTGCCCAGAAATGTGTATGACTATCTTTTCACACAACTTCTTGAAAACTGTGATGTAGAAACTCAAAACAAGTACACAGTAAACTCAGCGACACCACATCACCAGCTCTAACTAGAAAACCCTGTAAGACAAATGTTTTAGTTAATGAATATATCCTCCTGTATGAGTCACAGTGTTTGTGGCATTTTTTGTAATACCCATTATGATACCAGAATCAATATCGCAGTGAGGCACAATTAGAGGGGCATTAGAGGGCAACATTTTGCTGAAAGTAACTGTATAAACTAGTGTGTAAACTGACTAATAAACTAAATGTGTATTGGTCAGATTACTAGACAGAAAAGCAAAAACAAATCATGGACGATATAAATAAACTGGTTTGGTGCCATTTTGAATTTCCTCATTTGAAAACAAACAGCAATGTGACCAGAGCTGATTGTAAACTCTGTTCTGACAAAGTCATATATTGCAGTAACACAAGCAACATGCAAGCATATCTGGCTTGACCCCATCCAGAGGTAAATGCTTGGGATAATGAAAGGAGGAAAAAGGTTGCTTTACCTGCCAACAGACTTCATTAAAATGCCTGTCAAGCATGCTATGTTTGGCACAGTGCAATATTAAGTAGCAGCAGTATAAGAGGTAAAATAACCATAATTAACAGGAGTCATACATTATTTCATAATTCATATTAAATTTGCTTCTTAATAATCGATATAGTATCATATTTGGAGGTCAATGCCATTTCTCATTCCTAAGAAACACAGACAGCGGAAGGATGAGCAATCTTTTTATCAAGCCAACTGACTTGGATGTAAATGTGATACATTTTGGTTTGAGTTTCTCCTGCTCAGTTTCAATTGTGCTGATTAGCAGCACTTCCACTGAAACATATGAAACATACTACATTGGTTGTACAGTTAAGATTTGTATAAAATCAAAACCTCGAAAAATGAGGTTAAGTTTGAAAATAGCTGTAACTACCCGGTTTGTGTCAAAGAGGGGCTATTAGGTTGTATTTCAGCATGCACTGCCCACCTGTCTTCTGAACGACTGTCCTGCAGTCTTTTCTCATTCTTAGAAAGTTCTGCCCACCATTTCCTGATGACGGACTGAACCCAGTGTAAACCCACCGTTATGTGTCTGTAAAAAAAGAAAAAAAAGAAAGATGAGCTAGAGCAGTCAAGTTTGTCAAATCATAATGTCAAAGTCATCCATAAAAATTCTCTGTCATCCAGGTCATAAAATACAAGTGCTAAGTGAAAGACATTTCATCCAAGAGGATTCTTCAGATCTCACTTCAGTTCATTAGTTATTCATCAGACCTGCTGAAGCTCCTCAGATGAGTGGAGAATCGTGTTCCAGCAAATCCAATCGCCTTTAACTCTGTCTCTCTGACATTTTATCTACAAGTACTGAGATCATTAAACATGTGCGCAATCAGTGACACTTACTCTTCATATTTACTAGCAAGAATCACTTTCATCTGCGGCATGAGGTCAACGCAGCAGCCAAGCGACAAACATGGTGCTTCGGTTTGAAGGCTGACGAGAAACAAGAAAACACAAGACGAAAGAAAGAACGTGAGCTGAATGTGGGCAGCAGGCACAGAAAAAAAAGGCAAAACAGTCTTAACAGTTGACTTCAGTCCCACACAATCTGATGTTCACCGGATGACAAATCACGATAAAAAAACTGCACTAATATTAAACATCAGCATGAGCCGTCAGAGTTAAGAGGATTGAGGATACATCCTGTAGATTATAACCTAACTAACAAGTGTGCATGGATTATTGTTTCTTATTCTTCCCAGTCAGTCAGTTTATTTCTGCTTTTAGCTTCTTTGCCTTAAGGGACAACTGGTTTCAGTGTTTAACAGATTTCACATGTATACATTGTGTAAAAAAATTATCTATCAAATTGGACACGTAAAGAGAAGAAAGGGGCTATTTAGGACTTTGGGATTTTCCTCTCTGTGAGGAATAAGATAATGCCAAAAAACATAATTTAGATTATGATGCCTAGAGCTATTTATAGCAACTCATAGTTGAACAGAATTATAAATTCATTGTAAATTATCAAGCAAAAATGCCAAATAGTTGGTGGTTCCAGCTTCTCAAAAGTAAAGAATTGCTGCTTTTCTCTGTCTTATATCGTTGTAAATTAAACATATTTAAGTTTTCAACAGTTGGACAACCAAAACAAGAAATTAGAAGACGTCATATTGGGCTCTGAAAAATCATGTTGCACATTTCTCACTGCTGTCTGACATTTTACAGACTTTCAGATTCATTGAAAAAAAGAACTGATATATTAATCAATAATATAAATGATCTTCTTTAATACAGGTTTGCAGTATTGTATAGTCCAGTCATTACAGGTGAAGGAAAATGCGTAACACCCAGATGAGACTCACTTGTTTGTTAGGACAGGTAAGCAGTCAAGCAGCACCCCTGTGTCTTGAATTCTGGGAAACCAAAACATGAATAAAGATGCAGCATGTTATGTAATTGAGAAATGAACCCAAACTACCAAAATGCAGTATCAGCTGTCACTGTTTTACCTTATTAGGTAGGCCACTAATTCACTGGCGTTTCTTCGCCATAGTGTTTGGGCTACTTTTAGTCGCAGATTCCTTCCGAAAAGGACGTGAGTCATAGCTTCATGGTCCTTTGATAGCTGTACAAAAGACAAACAATGCACAAAGGGAATTTAGTCTTCAACAGTGTTGCACATTTTATCTATCCCAAGATAGAATTGAAAGAATTTAGTTTTTACCACAACAGAGCAATAGTTTTAAATGTGACGCTCACCTCAGTAAAGTCGCTATACTTGGAGCTGGCCCCTGCCATCTTGGAGGCCTCTGCAGAGTTCACAGGGAGCCCGCAGTTGTCATTGTAGTGCATGCCCCGCACATCATCGGAGCACGTCAGCTCATTTTCTTTGTTGGCCATGCCGCGGTCACGGTCACGGCCTACATCTGATGTTCTGCGGTGCAGCTTTATGCCCACCTCCACCACTGGACAACCCTTCCTCTTGAAAGATATCAATCGCTTCGCTTTGCCTGGGCTGTGTACTCCGTAATGGACTTGAAATCTGCCAGGAGGAAAGTCAACACAAAGCTGTCTTAGTTTGGAAAACCATAAAATTCAAAGCCACAGACATGGTGATAATGGTTATGGAAAGGTGCCTTAATGGTCCAGTGACTGAGAGGGATGATCTGTGGGACACAGACAGTGAGTGAGTGATCATAATTAGATGAATCCCACAGATGTGGATCAGAGACTCACCTTTCTTTATCTAATTCTTCCTTATTTATAATATCCACCTAAAACAAAAGGATAAGGGATGAGGCCACTACTACAATCTCTACTACTACAATACCACTCAGCTGTACTTCACAGTCACCAGGATTTAAGAGACAACAGGAGAATTATTTACACAATAAGCCATGGTATTTGCTTTTATATGATCATACCTGCTTCATGTTCTTTTCAGCAGAAAGGTGCAGGCAGGATCGCAGAAAGCCATTGGATTTATTCTGGTTGACCTTAAAGACTTCCCGTTGACGGACATGCTTACCAGCTGCCATAATAAGGGACACTGTTAGACAAACAATTGTGGAACCATCGCTGGTGAATCTACCTCAGTTTCAGGAGTTGCAAGAGTCATAGTCCGTTTTCGTGGGCCTACTAACAACTTACAGGTTGGCTTGCTATATGTAGCGTGTGGCCTACGATGCAGCAGCGTGATTCAAAAGGACTAAAAGGAAACATTCAAATGAGATAAACAAAGCAAAAACGCTACATCTGAGTTACAAAGGCGTTGGCTTCTGCGATACAAGCGTTAACGTTAGCTAGGTGAGCTGCAACAGAAGTCACAAGTGTCACTATATGTTGATTAAAGTTAAGGTAGTGTGTTTTCTGACTTGCTGCAAATAGGACAGAGAGAAATACTGCTAAAAGTTAGCTCATGTTCCTAGCTAACTAGCGTAGAACTACCGTTAGCTTTAACTGTTAGCTTATAGCTCAACCATCAAGGATACACGGAGACGTATAAAGTAACTATCTGGGCCGCTATCTAGCTAGCTAGCTAGCTCGTTAGCCTTCAAACTCTTGGAACATATGGCTTCAAAAGTGGTGATTCCTCTCACGATTCAAACAGTAGAGTTAAATACCAACCGATTCATTTTGTGAAGTGTCATGAGGTCTCCTCAGGTGTGTAAATCCAAAACGTGAAAAACTGGTTAAACTCAAGAGCAACTCTTCCCTGTGCAGGTTTGCTAGCGTTTCACGGCTGTACCATTCAAATGAATACACCGCCGGTGTGTGGGGATTGTGGGATAGATTTTGGCAAAGGAAAGCTGGAGTTTTAGCGACGACTGCCGGACAGTACGAAATAAATTTAAATCCTAGTGTGCCATGGCGCCATCCAGTGTCATGTGGTCTATAATGCAGCAAGGCATGCTACGCTCCGTCTTCCCTTTAGGGATCCATTTATGTTTTAATTTGTGAAAGCTGCCAGCTTTACATGAAATAAAGCATGCCCAGTGGTGGAAGAAGTACTCAGATTTAAATAAAAGTATCAATAAGGCAGTGCAGACATACTCTGTTTCAAGTAAAAGCCATGCATTTAACATTTTACTCAAATAAAAGTACAAAAGTATTGGCATCAAAATATACAGATATATGGAGAGCAGGCCATTTCAGAATAATGTATATTATGGGATTATGATTACTGATGCACTGATATGTTTTTCAGTTGTTTTTTTTTCTCGGCCATTTTGGCTTTGTTGGATAGTGACAGATATGGAGAGAGGGAGGGTATGGGCTGCAATTGATAACATTTTTCACTGTCAAAGCTGTCCAATAAATATAAAAATGGCAAAAAAAATTATCTTCAACTTTATTCTGAAATGGGCTACTGTGCATAAATGAGTACTTTTGGTACTTTGAGTGTATTTAAGTATATTTCTTTATATACTGCTGGGTATCTTGTGAATTTTCCCCTGGGGATCAAAAAACCTTTATTTCAACCTTTAATAATACATCATAATTTGTCTGCTGTCAAAGTAAGCTTCTTACTTCTGTACACACCTGAATAATTGACAGGCACCTTGAAGGGCAGTAGAACTTGAATAAAAGTCAACTTCTTCAGGCTGGTGGTGCTGCAGAACCCTCTTTTCATTCTCACTTTTGTTTAAGAAGAAATAGCTGCACCAGGCTTGGAAACAAAAGTGAGGTAATCATCCCGACACTGAAGCTTCTGCTTTTTAGAGCTCTTGAAACAAGAGTGGCAGCAGGAAAGGAAAGGCCTGAAAGTGTTGGAGAAGTGCCTGTAAATGGTACATTTGTACATCTGAGATACATCATGAGCGTCAAATTATAAGGTTGCAGTAACACTGAGTTTTAAGCTGGCCTGAGGTAAATATTTCTACTGTTGACAAAGTTTTTCCATACAGATCATTCATATTTTTTTGTGTCTCACAATTGATTTGATCACGATACAGCACCCCAAGCAATGTTCCTTCAAAAAAGGAAACAGAATCACAAGTTACACAACAGATTAAATAAGGAGCCAAGACAACAAAGTGTTTTCTTGTTTCAGCCTCTCACATCCGATGTGCTCTGGTTTAAAACTCTTTTTCTTGCTCTCCTTGCAACAGGAGTGAGATAAAGGCACTGAATAAACATGCAGGATGATATTATTACCCCTTGTATATCAGTCTGTTTACATCTATAAAAAAGAGTAGAGATCTGTGCCATATTTTACATGTTGTAGTTTTAGAGTTCCTTATAAAAAAGACCTGATCATAATAGTGAAACACTGACAGGGACCATTTTACTGCAGAATGAGTACTTTTACTTTTGATACCTTAAATACATTTTGCTGATAATATTTTTACTTAAGTAAGGTTTTGAAAGCAGGACTTTTACTTGTAGTGGAGTATTTTCACAGTGTGGTATTAGTACTTTTACTTAAGTAAATGATCTGAATACTTCTTCCACTACTGGTGGATAGATATTGGCAGTTTAGAGCTTACATATTTTTCTGAGCACTGTTTCTCAAAAATGAGTTCAGTCTGCTGTAGGCTGTATTTTGTTTTGGAAAAATGTTGTCAAGTCTATTTGCAGCTTTCTGACTCCTGACAAGACACACCTGCTCGCTCACACTCTCTCTCAAAATGGATTACTAAAAGATTTTTGCTTATGCAAATCTGCCACAATTTGTATGC
The DNA here is from genome assembly GCA_008360985.2 of Macquaria ambigua. Lineage (NCBI taxonomy): Eukaryota > Metazoa > Chordata > Actinopteri > Centrarchiformes > Percichthyidae > Macquaria > Macquaria ambigua. The sequence continues at coordinate 23,171 of VMKM01000336.1, forward strand.
TGGAGCATGAGCATACACACAGCACAGAAAAACCAGTGTAGAAAATATTTGTTTTAATTTGATGAAGAGTTTGGAACCAGTCCTCTCAATCAATAGAAATAAGATAAAGATCAGTGTTGAAATTAAAGTGGTGGAATAAAGTATGAATATTATGTAGGGGCTCTGTAGGCCTTTTCTCTCTTTATATGATCACTATCTCAGTCAAGAACCTAGCAAGAGGTTACATGCATGATTATTTCTTAAAGGAATAGTTTGACATTTTGTGATATAAGCTTATTATTATATGCGCTTTCTTGCTGAAAGTTTGATGGAAAGATCTATACCTATCTTGAGTCTAAAAGGTAAATATGTGGCTGGAGCAATCAGCCAGGTAGCTTAGCTTAGCACAAAGACTTGAAACAGGGGGAAACAGCTAGCCTGGCTCTGTACAAAGGTATTACAAGCTCACTAATCAACACGTTACAAATACCGAAGTGTAAAAATTACAATTTGTAGTTTTATTGACTATGAGCAGTTGCCCGGCAACCAGTGGAGACTCTAGGAAGTTACTGCTCCGAGCCAAGAAATAGTCCGGCACATAAATCCCGTAAAAAAGACGAACTGTCCTTTTTACACAAGATAAACGTGTAAATTGCTGAGTTTTAGAGACGCTGGTAGGCAGATTTTGTTACCTTTGTGTAGAGCCAGGCTAGCTGTTTCTAGTCTTTATGCTAAGCTAAGCTAACCAGCTGTCATACTGTTGCTTTAAGGTGATCATGGGGCCACACTCCCAAAATGCTGAAGCTTTAAAGAGGCTCGACTACAGTCCCTTACCTTAGATACAACTCGTACTATCTTATTTCAAATTCTTGATAGGAGATAAGTGAATGCTGGCCATCACCACAGATGGCTGCTGCACAATCTTGATTCTGCACGTTTTCTTTGAAGATCCCTTTCACAATATCTTTGATTTCACAAGGCTGAGTGAATGGATCAGGCTGCTCTGTTATGTTACGAAGGAGGAAAATTTCCTGGCACGCCTTAGGTAGACCGAAACCTTTAGCGAGCAACGTAAATGCCAAAAAATACAAAGCAATTCTGAGTGATTGCCCTCATCACCTTATGAGGAAGAATTTCTGTCCTGATGTGGAAGTGGAATCTTCTCAGAATCTTATTCTCTCTGTTGAGTGGTCATTGAAAGGGTGGTTGAAAATAAAAACAATGTGAATCATCCACTATGGCTGGCGCTGTCATCACTTCTCAACTTGATTCAGCATCTTGGTGTGGCAATGGGAACAGCATGCTCCACAATTATAAGCAAGACACTGAAAAATAGGAATTTCCTAAAGAGTATATTGATGTTTATGCATTTGTGAAACTTGTAGAATCTACGCCAAAGCACAGAGAAGGAGCTCATAGTGTCCCAACACCCTATTAAAAGACTTAACGTTCCTTTATTTTGGCAGTTACCTGCAATTACCTTTCAAAATCATGACTGTCTCGTTCCTCAGACAGCCACAAAAATGAAAATGCCTGGTGACTGTTTCTGTTTATCATGTCCAAGAATCAGAGCGCCACTGCACGTACTAACCCAAACATACCAATTCTTGGAGATACAAATGAAAATAAACCTAAATTAGAGAAACTGAAATCATTGTGCTGTTGGTGCACATGAACGACGTCCAAACAAAATGTTCCAGTCACTTGATTGAAGCATAATTTGATTTTGGTAAATCTTTGGTAAAAAATTGTTGTGCAGTGGCAGTCTGAAGAATTTAAATTACATTTAAGCCACCATCAAAGCTGGGGACGTTTGAAACAACACTGCTTTTACAGGTATGTTACGAAATATTCAGACTCCAAGAACAAGTGAGACATTAACGTCTGATGTGGTCACGTCTACATTCAAACTCTCATAGCAAAAATGGCATTATTTTTGTTGTACAAAGTTTACTGGCCATGTTAGCGGCTCTGTGAGGCTTTACTTATAGGCATAGTGGTGCTTTGAGCTAAATGCTTACACCAGAATGCTACCACATGCTCACAATTACGTTGCTAACATGCTGATGCTAATCAGGTATAATGCTGATCATAGTCACCATCTTAGTTTAGCATGTTACCATGCTAACATTTGCTAATTAGCACTAAACACAAGGTACAGCTGAGGCTGATGAGAATGTCATTATGGGTTTGCAGGTATTTAGTCATTAATCAAAGTATTGGACAAACTAAAATGTTGACCTGATGACGGCTCTAGATGAAAAGTTAAGGGATCACCAAAGTTATTACAATTCATTGTTATGCCAATCCATCCAATAGTTGTTGAGATATTTGAGTCTGGACCAAAGCGGCCGACCAACAAAGAGCGTACTTGCTTAAGGTGTCGAGAGAATGTCATATTGCTTTGTACTTAACCTTATTTACTTCAAGCTGTACAGTAGACCTCTAACTTTAACTCATGGAAACAGTAAATATAGAAAACTTGAAAGCAATTAAAGGGGTACTCTAGCAATCTCTAGAATTAGCAGAGGTCAACATGTCCTGACTCTTAGCCCTTAGTGTGTGTCAAACTCCAAAAGCAGTGGATCCTACATTTCCCAAAATGCAACTTGATAGCGTCTTTCATTAGACCTTTCCTGCCTGATAAAGACCCACGTCTTTTAAACTCCACACCTCCAGTTTGAAACACAGGCTTGGTTTTAGGAGTTTGAAGTCTCACGCTCAAACTGAGATCGTTTTATTTACGACTTAATATTGTGTTCACGCCCAATTCTGACTTGTTAATAGTGTTCACGTCAACATCCAAGTCACAATTACGACTGGGAAACTATAACTAAATATATCCGACTTGGCGCTTAATAATACATGCATGCCTGAAAAAGTAAACAAACCTCTCACGTCTCAGCCAAAGTCTGTCGTTCAAGGTAATTAAAGCCACATTTTATGGATATAGTGCTTTATTGTCAATGCACATTATTTCTAACTCTCGCACCACCATCACTGCCATCATATAACTCTCCTGAGTTGTCCGATGATATAAACTCTTGCTAGTCATAAACATGGAAATCTTTCCCATCTCTCCTATCCATCCCACATGATGAGAACGCAGCATTAGAAAGCCTCCACCAGTGCATTCGATGTACAGGTGTTCGTGATATTGTGTCCACCCCTTGTATACTCAGTTCACAGTGGTGGTTCTGTAACATATAGCAGCAGGGCAGTCTCAGAAGCACATGTTAGTCATTACAGAGTGCATCATTTTGCTTTGAAACAAATTAGCACACAGATGTTTTAGCTTAAAACTGAGGCAGATTTAATTATCGTAAATAGGTAATGCAATTTCAGTTTAACCCTTGGCAAGTTAGTTTGGCAACACATGTCAAATGTCATGCCAATAAAGCCTATTGAATTGAATTGACTTCAATTGTTAGAAGGGCATGCCTTCTGTATTTGAGAGAATAAAAATATTAAATCCATAAAATCCATAGACAGGTAAATACTAATATGCACATTCAAAACATTAGTCATACTTCATGGTCCATCTGAAATTATTTATGCGTCTGTCCAAGTTGTAAATCTAATACAATAATAAAATATTTACTGCAGCCCCAATCCCTCTGTACAGTCAGAAGAGCAATGCTGATATGAAGTGCTGTATATTTCTTTGCTGATAACTACACGATCTTTTAATTCACATACACATTTTACACCATGAAGTTTGTGTTTGATGAGTTGAAACCGATTATTTATATATCAGCTTGCAAATTTTTTTTAGAAGGAACAGACTGTGTTTATTCCAGTCCCCTGGGCCTTTTTGTTAACATATTCGTTTCTAGATAGAGATAAACATGTACCGCTAAATCAGATTTTCTCAGACAAAAGCAACCACCCACAAAGTCAGTAAGAGTATTAGGAGATTTACATTAGCGAGGAGGAAGGATTTATATGACAAGGTTTCCTGCAGCTTGCTTGTTCAGAGTCTGTGGGTGTTAAAAATTTAAGCTGAGATTTCTCTGAAATTGTCTTCATGTTCATGAAAGAAAGGCTAAGTCTCTAGCAGGACACGCTTATTGCTAAGAAGCAACATGACTTGTAATGGTAGAAAACGTTAGCATTTAGCTCAAACGCCGCTGTCCTTCAAGTAAAACCTCACAGAGCTGCTAGCATGGCTGCAGACTCTTAGTCTTGTTCATTTATTCAAGGAACCTATCAAAATGACATTCATTAATCAATTCATGCTGTTGTGTGATTTTTTTAATAAGTAATTCATTTATTAATAAGTAAAGTCCTGCCTATACAACCAGATCTATGATCCAAAGTCAACATAAAGCACTTTTACAAAGTGTGAAACAGTGGAAGCCATTAACAACTTCAAGCACAGAGCTCCTTCCCTTGCGGCCGACAACAAACAAGCAAACTAATCTGCTACTTTCTTTTATCAGGAGAGGGAGAGGACGCACTACTGAACTTGCTAAGACCAATCAACTTTGCTCCCTAATCTGTCTTTTCCTGTCCCCCATGCCCCTAACCCTTCAAAAAAGCCCTTAGATCAGGGAGTGAAAAAGCCTCTGGCCTGTTGCCCTTGAATTTACTTGTAGCCTCTAGAGCTTAATGTGGGTAATTGTGTTGACATTATATAAGACTGTTTTGAGAGGTGCTTCACACACAGCACCTCTGTTCTCAGAGCGGCTATCTGCCACGACGAACGATTCGGGGTCCTCGTCCACAGACCGCAAACCACATAAAATGAAAGGGATGGCAAAGATCTCAGGAAGGGAGAGGTGGCAGCGATTTGGACACTCCTGTCATATGATTCAGGGACAGATGCCCAGGATTTCTCAAACCAAGCAAGTGTTCTGACTCGTCAGTCCTGGGGTGAAGTTCGCAGTGGAATCGTCCTTTCAACCAATAAAACGGCATCTCAGCTGAGCCTCTGTAGATGTCTCTGTTTACATCATCCTCTACGGATCCTTTGATCTGTGTTGTACCTCTTCTCATGGGGCAGCACCAGGGCCTTGCACAGAGGACCAGCAGGAGACATGCTGATGTAATTTTACTGAAGTAATGATGTCTAACACGCATCAGCTGTACGGCTGACGACTGGAGGAATGTTCCCATACTTTGTCAAATAATCAAGGACGTCAGGGAATCACTCGCAGTTGTTTAGATTCAGATTTTATCTCACACATTTCATGCAGCAGCACTCTCTTTTAAAGCATTACTCCGTTCTCTGTGCACAGTTTTGTTTGGATTTTGCATTTTTCTGTTAAAAACAAACACTGTTCTTTTCGCCACCACAGTCACTGGTGTACTGAAGGTTTCTACCGACCACAATCATTCATAGAGAAACCAAACACATGCATTGAGTGTCTCAGCTTCAAAACATCCGTAATAAGGTCACAAAGTACAGGTCGTACTGTATGTTTATTTCATGAGTGAGAGTCACTCATCATGCAGCCTGTCTGGATCTGTGTTCTGCCAAGTTTGTTTGCAATTTCAGGCCGAAGTGCTGATTTATTAGAGCTTCTAGTCTGCTGGGGAGGCACGTTTGGATGAGTGGCAGATCCCTTTTGTTGGTACCGAGTCAGGACATACAGATCTCCATGTAGGTGGCCCTTTACAGCAAACAGATGCTGAAGGTATGAATCGTTTGAGAGCTCATTTCAACACTAGATGGCAGTGTGTGTCTGTAGCTGCTGGCCATCTGGCTGGGTGTCTAGACAGGAGGGTTTGCTGCCAGCGGCTGTGGGATCCAGCCATTCAGTCCACCTCGGACGGTCTCCCAAAGATTCTTACGCAGTTGCAGGGCTGCCAAAGTCTCTATCCCCAAGAAACCACAGAGCTTACGCAAAGAAAGTCACACAGTGTACAGAGTGAAAGAAGAAGCTCACTGCTTCACAGGACATGGCAGGGAAAAGGTGGTGTGGTTTGTTCTCTCACGGGCCCTTAAGATTCTTTATGGGGCTTAAACATATCTTTTCTGGAGTCTAAGAACCTAGCTAGTTAAATATTTTAAATAGGCATAGATCTCTCTGTTTTTGCAATCTTGACACAACTATTTCTGTCACTTTTCATGTGAACAACTGAGTGCAACACTATGGATGCCTTTTCACCAGCCTACAAGTACGGTCGTTCAGAACAACAATAAACACTTTTGATTTCCGTCGTGGTTGGACAACACGCCGTACGGACCATTTCTCTGCACACACCCACACAGTGAGGTCTAATCAGGCACATTAGGTGACACCTGTGTGGTTAAACCATAGGTGTCTAGGGCCTTTAAAATCCATGTTTGACATCAGGCATGCCTGAAATGTGCTGTAGGATGTGGATGTCTTCCATTATCATTTACAACCAGGACAAAGGGCAAAGGTTTCAGTAATTCAATTACAGCACAGCACAACAATCAAACTCACAGCAAAACACGACACGAGAGCAGCTCCTGTCAAGTGATAACTCAGAGCCTAACCTCCGTCAGACCATCACGAGCATGCTGACTCTCACATAGTAACCGTGAATCTCAGCTGCCCCCTTCACATTTGACCTTTGACCCTGGGCTGTCATTCAAGCCTCTTTTACTTCCACATGTTCCATATTTTTAGGAGCCCCCTCTGCTGTTCCACTATATCTGTTTATTATTCTATAATACATCTCATTTTGAGCACTTGCCTGAGTGCTACTGGGGAGTATAATTTTATAAAACAGCTACATTAGTCACAATAACCGTTTGAATTCAGGATGTGAACCTCGGGCCTGGCCAGTAAAAATACATTTGTGTACCTTCACGGCATGTGCACAGACCAAATGATGATAAAGTGCTCTCACACTGAGGGCTGCGAATCACATTTCTTACGTGTACGGAGCATATGGCTCTACTGAGGTTCTCCTTCTATTTATATTTTTTCAGCCAGAGATGTATAGATATAGAATTGGTTGAATGTATGTCTTGGCTTGAGGTCTTTGGAAATGTTCTGCACTTTGGTTGTTTGTAGCGCATAGCATGAAATTGACAGGAAATAAGATGCATCTACCTGCTGCACCTGTCAGACGGGAATGTCTGGAAAGGGCAGGTCTATTTGGATTGCAGGTTACAGAAAACATCACATCTATTATACCTTGGCTTTTATTTTCATAACCCTGGTCATCTGTTCTATTGGCTACAATAACATTGCACTCACCAAAGTAATTAGTAGAGATCTTGGATTGCGGCAACATCACTAAAAGTAGGTCCAACAGAGGTCAGTTGATCACACAACAAACCCCCAGGTTAGTTAAACTTACTTGAAAGAGAAAGCAAAGGCAAATGGTAAAATTACCCAAACTGTCTGTTGTAAACATCCATCACAGTTTACTGACCGACTTCCTGGTTCAAGCTTCAAGTTTGACTTACTGTACAAAGTGGTAGCTTTCCACGATTTCAGTGACTTTAGAACGACACATAGAAGCATTTTCTGAAACAAACTCCTGCGTTAAAGTCTGATGTTTTGATGATTCATCCATCCACCCCGACCTCCTCCGTACATGGACTTGTAATAACGTTACGTGAAGTTTGAATACCATCTATCTCTACGCACACACAGGTGAGTTGTTTTCTTGTTTTCGCCAAGGATGAACCAGCTGCCTTCGACTCTACAGCGTTTGACAAGAGCAGTGGAATTTCCATCTTAACCCCTTCCCTCATGGCTCCCTGTCAGCTGCCTGTTTTGGTAACCCTAGGATCCTAACACCCTAACCTACAGGCCAAAGGAGACATGCAAGAGTGGCCCCGTACAGGAGGTTAGTTGTCCTATTCCCAGCACTCAGAGATGAAGTCAATATTCCACAGTTATATACAGCTGACTGTATGTACGGATGAATAAACATTACTAGCATCTCCTGAAAGAGTGATTCGCACCACTGACTACAGTAAACAGTCTTTAATTTTAAAATTAGGGCAGGAGGAGGGTGTTGGACTGTGTGACACTGCTGGTTATTGTTGCTTTGCCAGTCAGGATTTTCCTCTTTAAATGTGGCTTGGATGACCGTGGCATCCTGATGTATGCACTCATGCATGCATGCAACCATGCACACACACACACACACACACACACACACACACAAAACTGTATAAAGTAACAAAAGGATGGGAAGGGTTGTCTGTCGACGGAAAAATACACTGAATTACAAATACTTACTGTAGGTTTAGGGTTAGGAAAAAACAAAACATAGACATACAGTACACAGTACATATTAACAGCTTTACACAATGGCAAGACGGTCCTGTACATAAGAGGAAGGTGCAGAATCAGGTTCCTGCAGGTAGCCTGTAATTAGTGCCATTTTGCAGTCAGATTTCAGAGAGGTATCTCCAAGGTATGATTCTTCATAACTCACCAGTTTGCAAAGCATCCATCTGTCTTTTTTTTCTTTTTCCCCAGCTTTACATTTCACTGCTTATTGGTCTCACACGGTGTTATCTAGCTGTATGCTTGAATATGCAATAGCAAAACTATATTTATATAGTGTATTTTAATACACTAGGGAAAACTCAGTGAGCTTTACATTAAAAACAAAATGAAGGAAAACAAGCCTAGGAGACTAGAGCTAAAACTATTTTTTACAGAAAATAAATTAGCTACAATTTCGAAGATCAATTTATCGTTGGTATGTATGTTTGTAAGTGTGTGTATAACCATGTAAACTCAACAAAATACTGTATGAATTGCATTTGTTGTACACGATAGTCATGTACGGCTGGATAATTTGCTGTGAGGGGAGGTATGTAAAAGCAATAAAGAAGATTCATGTTTGAGTGGCTTGAGACGTTTAAACCAGAGCCTGCTATCGTCAGAGGTCTCACCTCTCTCTCACCACTACACCCCCCCCCCCCCATGTGGTCTTAAGGGCGTGTGTGTTTCCCTCACAAAACATTGCAAGCCAGTTTCCATTTGGCTACTTTCTGGATACCTCCCCACTAGTGGTACATGCCTTGCCTGACAGCTCCACCGGGTCTCTGGAGGGAGCTGCCATCTGCACGTTCAGGTGCTAATCTCTTTGGCTGAGTTTAGTCTCAAACTGCGCAGGTATTTAAAACACAGAAGTCCAAACTAAAACCAGGGAAGGCTGATATACTGCCATGCCAGTCAGCAACCAGTCTGTCAACTCTTCAGCCTGATGGAAAATCACTTCACAACACAAGAAAAACACACATGTGTATATCATATTCTATTTCAGCATTCCTAATTTCTTTACAGCTAAGGAGCAAGATGCTGTTTGGGGGTTTGGGGAATGTTTTATACCTTCAACATGTGATATTACACAATTTCCTTGAGTAACATCTTTATTTAAGCTGTAAAACCAGAGATGCGTGCATCCAAATAAAAATAAATGCCTCTTAATAACATAAACTGTAGCTTTATTTTTCATTTCCCCCAAGGCAGAAGACATGGACAAGTCAATCAGTAACCTCACTAACACCCAATAGTTTCACTTGATATTGAGTGATGCTCACTTAACTGTACAGTTCACCTACCTGTATGTGCGGTGGACTTAAACTTACTTAGTCAGTGCCTGTGAAACATCATTGCTAATGACACATTTTGCAATTTCAACAAAACATTTTGGCTAACTTGTCACGATATTATTTAATACTGAAAGAAGCCCTGATGCTATTCATTCAATTTCATGCATTAAAAAAAAAAATCACCTCTCTGACCCAAGTCAATATGAATCAAATGACTATATGTAAAGTGAAATGGTGTGCTTGCAGTCCAGAAGTTGAGTTATTACCCATTTCTGCAGCTTTACAGAGCTATTTAGTCTTTTAGCCTCTTTTAGCTTGTTGTTTTGGTTTTAACCTCTGCAAATTTACTGTTTGGTTCCGTCTCACTGCTCTTTTCAACCCTGTTTCGAGCAGCAGCTGTTTGCTTTTAACAATAACAACGCTACAAGCGAACTGACTGTAAGCAGCTACTTGCCCAGAACCAAACGACCGACAGACAGACAGAATTAGCGACATGCTAGCGAAGGAAGTTGAACAGCTAGCTAAGATATTTTTCTCAGGAGTTGGAAAAACAAAACATAGCTAAAAGGAAAGTGAATATTACACTTACACATTCATCAGGTAGCCAGAGACTTGACTCAAAATAAGTAAAGTGGCTTCATGTCTGCTGGAGGTGTCAGGTGGCAATTCTTTGCTAACATGTTAGCCATAGCAACTTTTTAGGGAGCACATAGCGCTGTATGTCTCTTATCTAGGAGTTCATTCATGCCCCATTTTGAGCAGAAATCAGCAGGTGCTCAGCATTTTTTCATGATAAATTACGCAAATGATTAATCGATTATTTTCTCCCGTTTAAATCGCTTACTCAATTAAAACGACTAATTGTCTCAGCCACAGATCTTACCAAAACAACCTTAATGAAAAGAAAGCACTCCAGGTGAGAAAGGAAAAGGTTTATTGTGTTTTTAGGGGAACTGTCCCTTGCATCTGTGTGTCATTAGAGGCTTCCAACTGGTTTGATGGATGAAGACCCACAAACATTCCAGCATCCTGTTTTCTCCTCCTCATCCTCCTCCTCCTCCTCCTGGCTGCTGTGCTCCCTCACCACTGTACCACCCAGCCACAGCTGGACTATAACAAGATTTCCACTGCTCTCTCACTCACCCTTCAATTCTCAATGAGGAGTAATTGGACACACCTGGAGAGAGCATGAATCACGGACCAGTTAACCAAAAAATATCTGACTACAATTTCAACCAAAAGGCATAGAGATAAAGGGAATAAACAGCTGAGGGGAGAGGGGGCACACTTAGCGAATACAACTATCCGAGCACGCCACAATTTCCCATGCAGATCTAAAAAGCTCTGTCACTGAGCCACACGGAAATATCAGGAACAGACTGTAGCTTCACCTCTGCTGGATGGCGTGTCGAGCTGCGTTAAGCGTCTGAAAAATAGAAGAAGTATTTAAACATGTGTGGGCCGCCACCCTGTCCTCTCCAGTTGACCAGGTTGCCAGCACATTACACTGGTGCTCCTCTGTGCACTGTCACCGCCAGCTACTGGTCAGAGGACAGCCTCCTACTGGAACTGAACACACAGCAACATGCTGAGCAGATGTGACAGACCCGCCTGCAGCTCTGTGTGCTGTGCTGCTGAAATAATACTCTGCACATCAACACATGGCCATGTGAAGAAGAAAAACACACTTGCTGATCACGTTCTCCGCAGCATGCCGAGCTCCTGTCCCACCGGGTGGAAAGGTCAGCTGAGAGAAAGACAGGCCGAGGCAGTGAAAGCACATGGCTGTTCCTTTAAACTCTGATCCTTTACAAAGCAGAGTGCCAGGTTTCTGCAGGATTGTCCGCTTGGTCAAATGACCTGATGAGGACAGAGACACCACATCGTGTCATCATGTGATCAAGCCAGACGGATACCAATAGTGCACTTGTGTCACAGAACGCACCATAGTAACACCAAGTAGAACTGGATACAAAGATGGCGCCCCATTCATTCCTTTGAAAGTTGCTTATTGGGTGCATACCCCGACAAAGCCTCTACGGGCTTCCTCACGCTTTTGTGTTTTTGGGCCCATGTGCAGAGTCCTTCTCCAGCAAATCCGAGACTTTCTCTGGCCCAGCCGGCTCACTTACTGTTGGCTAAAATAACATAAATTAAAATAATTGAATAAAACAGCTTTTCTAGACTTGTCTTATATTATTGGACTGAATGGATCAAATTCTGATGATAGAGTAATTTCGGGTTGTTTGTGATGATTGAAAAAATGTATTCACTGTTTTACAGCTGCTCTTTTCCCAGTAATTGGTATGACATTTCGCGCTCCGAAAAATTCACTGTTAACAAATAAAAAACATGGCTGTAATAACATAAAGTCACAGTTGAAACACTCTCATTTTGATGATGAAGACATTCTTCTGAAGGAACAGATTAAGCCATCCTCTTCATCCCCACTGCCTCCATCTTGAAGTAAAGTATATTCACTTCTTCGGAGCGGACCCGCCCACACTTTCCCCCTCTCCTCACACTTTAGCTGTCCTACATTCCTGCTGGCCCTGATTAGTCACTAAGCCTTTCACTCTGTTATCATTGCAAAGGTATCTCAGGTCATGAGACTTAAACACTAGCAAATTCCTGCCCTCTGGACCCCCCTGTTGCACCTGCTAGGTTCTGTCCATTAATGCCATGAATTACCGAGCCATCCCAAGCATGAGAAGAATGGACGTCCAGACGTGGGCTTGTTGAAGGGCTACAGTTCCTCCTCTGTGGTATACATGCTGATTAAATACATTGGTTAAAACAACTTTTTGCAGCCTGGTGGACTGATTTGTGTGCTAGGAAATCCATATTTACATGATCACCGAACTTATTAGCGGTTTCACTGAATGTTTAGAGTTTTCCTGGAACTTGCAGTGTGAGAATATGCCATGAATTTACAAAGACACATTGGAGGGGAATTAGTGTCAATCAACAACTCAATTTAATTATTAAAATGTTAAACTTTGATCAAAGATGGATCCGTTCCAGTAATGTTACACCTGTATCGTGATATTTTGGCTTCTTTAGTCACCAGTAAACAAGTTTAAGAGCTCGTTTACAGCCTCCAAATTCCTCCCTGTGCAGTAATCTATCCTTGTGAGTCCATCCCTTAATTACAATAATTATAATCTTTCCTTAACTGGCCTAAGATTGACTGACAGCATGACTGTGCACACTGACAGTTTCTTATTGTTGCCTCGGCCAGATGCTACAGACTTGTACACGTGCAAGAAAAGAAAAACGTGCACGTATGAGACCACAGTTGTCACTCATGGATCCGAAATAAGACAAACTGCATAATAACAGTGCTACAGCCTAACAATTACTTTCCTGCTCATAAAGATGACAGCGTTCTTCTGGTAAACTCTTAAAATACAGGGAAATGGGCTCAGAGTGAGTTATCGTGGCTCTAATCAGCGAGGAAGATCTCATGTTACTCTCACCCCCATGGGTCTTTGGGCTGAAAACACACATGACTTAATCAGTGACATTCATGGAGCTGGGGTCTTTGGAGTCAGGGGATCACATTACCCAGGTAAGGCTCAGAAGAATGTGGCATATACTGCACATGTTATCAACTCATGACCAGGAGCCGATGAAAGGTCGACCTTTTTGATGATTAAACATGATGTAACTGACGACAGTGATGGTCCGGGGGCCACGTGATGCTGGAAATGTGAAGGTGGCGGATGGAGCCACCTGGCAGCTGAAGCCACAAGGCCTGCAGCTTGTGGTGAAGAGTCAATGTTTGTTCCCCACACAAACACCGACATCTCCGATTTGTTCAGTGATTCGAATAGGTCTGGTGTTCTGCCCATTGACCGCAGTTTCTGCCAGTCGGAGAAACAATTGACCAATCAGTGCGTAGAGCAGGATTAAGAATGGGAACGTTGTCTTCTTACTTAGCTAGCTAGCTGTATTCATGAAAAATAGCGACAGAAAAATGGCGACAAGCGTGGATGAGATCAACACAGCAATACGAAAAATGTCTGAAAAAAAAGCAAAAAACAGCTCCAAGCAATCATTACCGCAGCCTCAATCTAGACTGGAAATTGAATTAGCGATTTGTGCAAAATGAAACAAAATAACCCCACCTCCCAATAAGAAATCATCAACACGAACATAATGTGAGGTTGAATGAATGAAGTAAAACAAAATGGCAATTCAGTGTGATTATAATGTTGACTGGAAACTACAAACATGGAGGGTTTTCTCCTGTTAATGTGTCACATTTACAAGATACAGTTCAGGGTGTAGAAAAACAAGTATATACAGTATATATATATAAATGTTGCTGTTGAATACTATTTAACTAGTATCAATTCAGATCAGTGTCATAATCCTGTTTTAGTATGAATTTTAAATACTGTGATTGTTATTTTTAAAACTTGCACACATCTGCTTGCTGGGATTCTCCAAATCAAAAAGCATCTTTCATTTGTATTTGTAAAGAAAAAGTTTACACACTTTAATTAAAGCTGTTTTGAGTATAGTTTCCCCTTCGTACACTATTACAGTATAACTCACCAAGGCAACATTTGGCTCACTTTATTTGAAAGTAGCATGTTACCCTCTCAGCCAAACATCCACTGATCCTCATATGGAGCACATGAAGGAGCCCGGGCCCCTGTGCCACTGAAGAGGCCCTTTGAGAAGACACCCTCCCCTCATCTCTTTCTGTCTGCAGGTCTAATCTTCTCTGTCTGTGCCTGAATCAACTCAGAGCTTTGCTTATTTGCCAGCTTTTGCTGTTTACCTTCAATCAGAGATTCAACCTGCGTCTGCAGAAGTTGCACAACCGACTCATCAAAGAGTCACTTAAAACTCCTGGATAATCACACAGACATGATGCTTTTTAAGGGCTTTTCTTGTGTAAACATTCTTGTTTAGAGGTTTGCACAACTCTCCAGTGACTGCATTCATTCATAAAGTTCAAAAAGCATGTACGAAATTAAGTTATTTTGTCGCTGTTGACCATACTGGTTTAGGAACATAGGCAAAGGGACAAACATGAACTCAGAGTTGCTATCAGCCATCATCAATAACTTTTAAAAAATTCACCATCGACTATGTTGTGATATGTCAGTCTGGACCAAAGTGGTGGGCTGACTGTCCAACAGACAAACAAACATTGCCATCCCTTGAGCCATGCCGCTATCATGGTTAAAAACAACCCTGAAGATCACGCACAATTTATCAAAAGCAGCATTTTGTATCATCCGCCTCGGCTTGCAGGAACCATTTCAGAATAACAAAGTCATCCTCATTCATCCAGAGCTGTAACCCATGAGAGTAAAATACAGCTTCTACTTTATTTCGAGAGTTCGTTTCCTTGTTCCGTCACGGTGAAGACGTTATTTTTGTACCATTTGCACTAGAAGCAGCATTCAGCGCTCATAGTTTTCTTGTCACTTTATAGCCGTAAAGTTTTATTTTGCACATATCAATCAAAAATTTGCGCACACCTGCAGCTGTTTTTCTTTGCCACCTCTTGTGACCACACATTACATAACCCTCCTACTAAACTGAATTAATTACAGCGACTTCCTAAAGCCAAGTTTGGTTATAAATTAATCGCGTCGTAAAAAAAAGGCCATTTATGCTGAATTAGCATGCATCATTCATGTGCTTCATTTGATATTTGTAATTCAAATATTGTTTTATGCAAATGGAAAGGCATCAGAGAGACTGCTGGGAAGGCCTCAGCATTCCTCCTCACTGAATCCCGCAGCTTGTTTCGGTCCGGCTGTTACCCACCCTGAAACAGTCTGAAACCAAGAAAGAGAATATTGTGGAAAATCTGACCCAATATTTTCACCCAATCTACTTGAGAGTTTACAGAAGATGTTCACAGTCTGTTTTTTACGAGGAAATGTGAGCAGTGACTGTCCGGGCTGAGTCATGGTGGTCAGGCCACAATGTTTACAGTTTCATCTTGACAGAAACACCCAAAAAGGATGAATACAGGCTAGATCAGTAGTTCTATGTATAGTCAGTGCATTCATAGTTGTTATGTGAGCTTAATTAGATGTTAGATTAATGTATTTTGTTAATTATTAAATCTATAAAACTCTCCATCTTTTCCTATTTACAGAGTGATTTCAGATGTTGGGCTGAAATTGTTCTTGGATTCTTGAGGGAATTTCTCACTTGATGTTGATTTTGCAACCTCACTGCAGTAATTATTGCTCATCATTTGCGCTACCCCGCACCAAACTAAAGTCAAGACATCCAACCGAGACCCGAGTAAACCTCATCTGTCTCCAAGACTCCTGCCTTCAAGATCAAATGTGGTTTTGATCATTTTTGCTTTTTTTTTTGGCAAACTAGGTAATAAAACAGAGTAAAATAAGAACAATGTGTGTATTTGCATGTGTGAGAGAGAAAAAGCAAACTGATTAGATGAAAAGGTCACTCATAGTTCTTGATACCTATTTATCTTTTCTTTCAATCATATCTGCCAGAAGCTCAGCACAGTTGACAGGTTGGAAAATATTTGTTATTTGGATCGAACTGAAAGGAAAACATATCTTGTAACTCTGCACAAGGTATGGGTTCTGTTGGAGCTATCTTTTTATTGAATTTTTGTTTTGCATTTTTATACCCAGACGTCCGGACGCAGGTGACGGTGGGTATTCAACCAACAGCTGTTGTGGAAAAAACTGACAGCGATGGCCAAGTTCATGTGATCATTTCTATATTGGGTGAATTAAATGACTAACGCCGGGAAAGCCAAAACTCATGGCTCAGCGCTTTGCAATGAGATTTTAAATAGCTGCTCTTTGATTCCCCGAGCATCACGAGCTGGTCCACAGATTGCCAGGCAACGTGATGTAATCTTGTCGGGATCAGCCAGACGGTTTTGTCACTGGCTTGCAGTCGCCATCTTGCATCATCTGGCAGTGGAGCTTCTCTATATAAAATCTGCAGGCAAGGCTCTCTGTCTAAACCCAAGTGTTGTAAATTGTGTTGCGTAAATTCTAAATATTGAATTTCCAAGGATCAAAGTCCAACTGTCCAAATTCAGTGATGGCTCCCTGATGGAAATGAACAAATATGCAAAGTGCTCAGTTTTCTTCCACTTGCTCAGGAGTCTGTCTGACCTGTGGATCGCTCTTTCACCACTCAGGTGCTCCAAAACAGGAAAGGAAATCTTTCCAAAACCAATTAAAGTGATCGGTTACAGTTAAACCATAGTGTCACCCAGTCAGGTCAGCAGTCTGGGGAAGCAGCTGTTTATTTAAATGGACGAGAAGGGTAGGTTAAGTGATACAGACAGACTGAGTGAGGTGGATACAAGGAGAATGTAAAGGGTAAAGTTAAGACAGGATGCAGGGAGGTTTGTTGAAGAGACAGGGTTGAATATGAAGAAAAACGGAGAATGAATACGGCGAAGCGCTTCAAACGAGGCCTCATTTCCATGTTTATTTAATATTGAATTAATGTTATCTTGTGTAATGGAGAGAAGCCAGACGTTGAGGTACAGTACGAGGGGGAGCAGGAGGGTGTCGGGTGTGGGTTTGTGTGAGTCCACTCATACAATGCCCCTCTCTGTCTGGACTGCTCAGCCAGCTATGGTCCGATACTCCCTCACATACCCCGTCGCCACCCCCTTTACCACCAGATATGCTCCAGGGCTACAGAAACAGGGGGGCCCGGGCCTCTGCATATTTCTTTTTTCAAGCTGGACTCGGTCTCCTCAGAGAAAAAGGCCCGTCTGGTGACCTTGTGGTCAAATCTACCTTTCCTGCTCTGGCAAACACAGCTATATCTTTCCAAGAATGAACATTATGCACCTGTGCTTGGTGCAGAGAATCACATGCAGTGCACATGCATGCTCACTTGGACACACATGTCCCAAGCTCTGGTCATATGGATATTCACACTGCTACAGAGGGCAACTGAAAGATACCTTTCAGAAGAGATCGAACGAATTTGGTTGCCACGATGTGCATGTTTAGTGTCATCCCAAGTAACACAAAAGTACTGATAACATGTTTTTATGATATATCTCTCTTTTTATTTTATCGCTCGCTGTGATCTTGAAGCTAGAGAATTTAAATTTGGGGAAAGAGAAAGAAGCCTGGGGGGAAATGAGGTGCGATGTGTAAGCGGCAACCAACCAACCCTGAGTTATGGTAATAGATAATCCTGATCCAGAAGGCTCAAGACCCCTCGCTCAGGTGCCCTCCTGCAGAGCATATTACCAGGATCTGTGCCAGCCTCTGTTGCGTGGTCCATGGAGTCTGAGTCTGTGCCAAAACCTCCTTAATAAATCATGTTCCGTTTATATTCGCGTGGCAAAGTCTCTTCTAGTTGAAGTGAAATTAACTACTAGACCTTTGCAGAAAGAACTTACTTTTTCCAAGGTGGACATTGGACGTTTTCGCTTTACTTCATTACTGTCTGATTTTCTTGGAACCAGCATTAAGAGGCCATTAGAGGAACAACGGCTTCCACACTGACTTTAACTTCTCAGCTGTGGTGGTTTCAACTTTATTAAAACAGCTGTAGAAACTGTTTTGATATCAGAAAGCTTTTTTGGTCTTCATATAACAAAATAATGCAGGTAGTGCCTTCAAACAAACAACCTCCAACTTTATTTTGGCTCTATATTCACACAGGGTTTAAATGAAAGTGTAGGCCACATCAGCCATCACTGGGTTACATCTGCAGGTGTGCAAACCTAAAACCAAGTGAGCTCCCACTGTTACTCCTTACCTGCCACTTTGTGTTTTTTTTGCCGCTGACTGGGATAGTATCTACAGCTACTGCTCAATGTGGCAGGAAGGGCTGGACACACCTCAGCTGCCCAGTATCAGGTATCTCTTGGCATGCCATCTGATAATTATTTCAGGTATATAGTAAAGACATTGTAATCCCTAGGTATTTAAAGTGGCAGAGTGCAGATTTGCTCACATGAAGGCAGTTGAGTAGAAGACGTGGACACGCAGGTAACACCAGGCTTTAGGTGGATTCCCAGCATGTGCTCGATCATGAGGGGATCATGTGAACGTGCCGTTTCAGGGACATCCATCAGTGTCTATTAGAGGAGCAGCTCGGTGAGAGGACTGTCACAGTGAGCATCTGTTGAGCTGTTATATAACTTTTAATGAGGCTGCGGTTTTAGGGCTTGGCTCCTGACAGAGCAGTGCTGTGCTGAGGGATGGAGGAGGAGTACTGGCCTGTCATACCTGCCTCTGTGACTTTCTGTAGCGCTCTGTGACAGATGTGAACAGATGAACAAAGACCCTACCAAAACATCCATCTAATGGTTTGATTTATATACCTCAAATAAATCAAACCAATGGATGGATTATTCTCTCAGCCACTCTTACTTTTTTATTACTGTTTTATCCCCCCCCCTGCTCGAGCTCTCTCCTTCTCTCTGAGTGTTGACAGATTTCCTGTTTGGTTGAGGACAGTCTCATCCATGGAGACTGACTGATAACAGAGCATCTGGCTGGTCCTGGTCTCTGTTCCCTGGGGTGCTGTCATCAGCAGACGGCCTTCCCAAGTCAGTGAGGAAGAGCCTCCCCCCGCCCCAACACAGTGACACAGTCAAAGGACACCATAACACGGCTTTTAAAGCTGTAAATATTTGAGGGCTTTGTGTGTGTTTTTTATACTGTGTAGACGTTAGGACGTGCATGAAGCACATAATACGGTCAGGGAGGACACATTTTTCACATTTGCACATAAGAAATCCAGAAAGGAAATGGGAGAAAAAAGCCTATCACATAAACGTTTTTATGTTTGGCTAGAGGTGGAAATTCTCGGGTGTTTCCTGCTTAGATAGGAACTTAGATAAACAGCAGGAGAGAGATTTCTCTTCAGAAGAACTGAAAGATTTTTTAATGTTTTGTCTCCGTCTTTTTGGCCAAGATCTCATTCCTGTTATTTTTCTGCACTCCACTTTACAGAAATCATTAACCAAACAAACAATGTGTCCAGTGCTGCAACATCTTCCTTCCTTCTCTTTTCTCTGTCTGTTCAGCCATGGTGGCTGTCGAAACAGAAACAAAAAAGGAAAAACTGCTCACCTCATTGTGTGAAGACGCCACAGCTCTCACTGCCATGTAAAATGTAACATACAACTGTGCAGGTTGTTAAAGACGTGTGTGGAGTGGACAGTATCCATGTGCACATTACTGTTTATGTTCATGATAAAAGACAGAGGAGACGACCTTACACCAGGGTGCAGTAAGCTGCTGAGTGATGTTGAATAACAAAAAGAGAAGCCAGCTGGTGGCCAACATACAGACGCTCCAAAGACCACTCACTTCACTCATCTGTACTCTCCTAATTTACACCTCCAAAAAACAGACCCCTCCAGTGTGTGTTAGTGTGTATATGTCACACGTGCACTCAACCCCTGCAGGTCTGAAAACAGACTTTGGAGGTGGTCAGCTTGGAGGGCGTCGGAGAGAGTAGAAAAACAAACGTGACAGACCCAAACAGTGGACTCTACACAATGAAGGATCAGTGGTGGGGAAGCTGAAAAAGTAATGCTGATTAAAGTTGACTAAATTGGAGCAATCCATTATTTAAAGTTACTATGTGTAGAATTTAAATGTGGTTATCGCGTCTTTCAAATTACTCTGATGCCATAGGTTTTTGTTTTTTGCTGTAGAAAGAGAAACTAAACAGTTGACAATTGGAGCAGTCATCCATGTGTGCAGGTGCCACAGTGTCATCATTGATACTACCACTGGGTGGCACCAAAGTAAGGAATTTTCCAAACCAACACACAGCGGCTTTAATATATAATTACTGTTATCTATAATCTAGATATGTCAATGTTTTTTCTGCTGCTTTTTGATCTATCTGTGCTTGCTTCACTAAACAGGCAGACTCGAGTGCAGGATGCAACACCCACAGAGTTGTAAGAACTGGTGGAGTCAGTGATGTGCTCAAGTGTACATTCGCTAGGTCGCCATATTCACAGCACAAGGTATGGCAAGGGGTGGAAAGAGAATGATGAAAGATGATAAAAGAAAACTTCACCTTCCTCAGTGGCAAGTCACAGTGATCTGTGAATTCAGCAATACTCTTCAGAGTGGTGACCACGACTGTATCCAAAATCACTCTGTATTTGGTACAGAGTGCACATTATTTGGTTACTATAAAGTGCCCTCAAAAATCCCAACAATAAAACAAAAAAAGTACTTTTTACAAAAACAAATTACAGTTGTGTGCCACTACACCTGTCAAAACTGACACAAAATGATATTGATTCAAAAGAAATCTAAATTTACTGCTCACTGGAAACTATGAAGTGTGTTTTAGGGAGTAGTAAATGGGTGAACAAGGAAGTGATTTCAGACACAGAACATGTTTTTGTCTTTAACAGATGGATGAATTGTGTCATGACATCTTATTCAGTGGTCAGAGAAAATGCTCCTCTCTGATTGGCAGGTGTCTGTTAACATTCTATAATGGAACGCATCAAACACAGTTCCAGTCAAAAGTTTAACCACCATTCTAAATCAGTGGCCTAGGCAGCAGGTAACCATGGCAACAGACCTTCTGCTTTGTGCTACATTAGCAGTTAACTATCACTAGTGAAAGGGAGCTGAATACAAACATACATTGAAAATGGATGCTGATTTTCTTTAACTTCATGCTAAGTGGCCATGGTATAACAGCAATAATACACTCTGAAGTGTCCTGATATAGAAAATAACAGCCTTGGTGGAGGAAACCCCTAAAGCAGCTGAGTACTTTCCTTCATTCTTAAGCTGAATTTGAAAGTGAGAATAACTATCAAAAAGTACATGGAGCAGTGGAGCCTTTAGCAGCTAAAGAGAGATATTTTCTTTAGGACTTGGCGGAGACCAAAACGGAGCTAAAAGGAGAGTGAATATTGGACTTACATTTATCTCTTGGACACAACTGTTTGCTAACATGTTCGCCATATCATCTTTTTAAGGTGATAATATGTCCAAGTTGTGTTTACAGCTTTTTGTGCTGCCCCCAAGTGGCCAAAAAAATCAATGAATGCAGGTTAAGCTAAATTAGTACTAGTGATTCACTGATGTTAGAAAGCACTGACTCAAAAAATATTACAGTAACAGTGTTTGTGCCTGTCATTGGAAAGTTAAATGAACATTTTTCCATTACATTCCATCTCTTCTCTTTTGTCCACTGTCCCTCAGTACCCCTCCTGTCAGGGTGAGGGTTCAGGGAACAGAGGACGGCCTTCAGACTGCCTCACTGAGGCCTTTGGCTGGGTCGTGTCTCTCACTCTCTCTCTCTGGAGGCCCCCTGGCCCACTGCTCTCTTTTCCTCTTTCCCACACGAAGTGGGTAAAGTCAACACATTTGGAGGGAGGAGGAGAGCTGTGAGACAGGCCTGTGGTTGTCAGCGGGCACAGGGACGTTTGCCAAACAGTTGCAGGGTGTGAGCGAGCGAATGAACGTCTCACTGAGTGTGTCTGTGTGGAGTAGAGAGGATGGAGGCATAGACGCTGCAATCATTCGCTGCTTCGTCTGCTGAGATAACAAGACACACAAATATTTGCAGCTGATTTTATGGCAGATAACGCATACCACTGGGTGTAAAATTTGTCCCACTGGTGTTAGTACCTTGCTCTACTTTTTAGGCTACAGAACCAGACTTACAGACCCGGTGATCCAGACTTCACATTGGCCCTAGCTGAGGATGGAGAAGAGGGTGTGTTTGAGGGTTTTAGTGTGTATGTGTAAGTGCCCTGGCCCAGTACCAGTTAGTAAATATGACGACTGATATGAGCCACAGTAACGGTGCCGCTCACCCAGATCCAAAGACAGAAAGCCTCACAAGTACAGAATCTAATTCATATGCTGTTCACGCCAAACGCAGGAAGAGGATGTGGAGGTCTGGGTCGGTGCCACACCACAAGGATGTGATCGTCTGCTCTGACCCGACTCTAATGAAATGAAATGGATCTCTTCATTTTGACTGAAGAGGTAAAACACTGATTGAACTTCACTAATTACAACAAAAATAAACTCGAAGAACATACTGGATCAGACTGATATAGTCTGAAATAATGGGCTGATTTTGATTTTTAATGGCCTTTGTGTGTTCTGGCCTTTAATCAATGTGGCCCACCTTGGGTATGATGGAAATTCCTTTCTGATTTGATTGTTCAATAATCATGTAGGGATAGTGTATCAGCCTGCCTCAAGGAACCAATGACCTAAATAAGAGAATTCATGAATCTAATTTTGATTTCAGAGTTTTTGTACTCTGGAAAGTAACAACAACAATCAGGTAAACAATAGAAATACAATATTCACTGGCCAATGCAGGGCTTTGCCAGATGATGTTGCATCAGGTTTAACAGCTTTTGAAGGACGACCCTGTGTTTTGTTTTTCTGGAGCTCTCTCCAACATCGACATCCTGTCAAGCCAGTGCAGCGGCCTTCTGAACACGGCCTTAGTCAGCCCTCAAAAACTCATATTGATGGGAGCCTTGATCACTGGTTCCCAACCTTGGGGCCAGGCCCCTCACAAGCAGCGTTGGAAATTAGCGGGGGCAAAGGGCAAAACTGCCCCAGGAAATCTCAGATTTGCCCCTAAAAAACATGATCAAGGGAAAAAAACTGCCCCCAAGATTTTGAAAAAAAGAAGATATTTACCAGTTTAGTCATCCTACATTTAACCATCATTTTATTTTCATTCAATTCATTTAATTTCCGACTCTAACGCACACTCGCACAAACAGTGCTGTTGTTCATACTAAAGCAATCCTAGGTCGTCACCAACGCCACCCCCAGCAAATAACGCCGGGTTCAGACAGGAGGCGCCGCGCTGCGGAGCTCTGTGGCCGGCTTGCGCTCTGTCGAATTTCAGCGTATGTTCAAATCTGGCACAAAAACACATTGATAATCTATTATAAACGATATTAATGAATGAAATTTCAAAATCTCCCCATCCACTATATTTATTAGAAATAGTATCACTGATGTTTGTGATTGTGTTTTTTAAATTACGTACTTATTCCACATGATTGCACACTTCTCTTTGGAACACTGGTCTTTGGTTGAACTGGACATAACTGGTAGGGAACGAGTGACGAGGGGTTGCAAGTAGAAATTGTTGGGAAAGAAGTTTGGAACCATTGGCCTAGATCTTACTATGAGATGCAATTTCATACCGATGCATGTGGCCGATTCACAGTTATGTGGAGTAACATAAAAAGAAGTTATCACTTATATGTCACATATATGGTATGGTCTCTCTTTAACATTGGTTGCTTTTGTGTTGCTGTGTTAACTCTGGTTGAAATGTAAAAATGTCAACAGCTGACTGTGGGCATGAAGGTGACCAGCCATCACTGGTCACCAGCCCATAAACACCTTGGCCCACAAGGAGAAACCTTATACTTGTAGACCAATCAGTGCACACTTAGAAACATTTTGTTTTGACTGCCTGTCTCACTCGTTTTCTGTCATTCTCGCTCTTTCTCTTTCTCTCACGTACAGTATAGGAAGCATTTCACTCTTAGCTTTGATAACACTCCCGGTGTTATATTGGATATTGTAGATGTGGGACAACTTTTAACATCAAAGCAATTTGCAAAAAACACATGGTAAAAACCGTCAAGGAAATTAACAAGGTTCACAAACAGCAGCTAGGATATAAACACAATTATCCCATTAGTTAATGTGGTAATTGCCTTCCATGTGATGTAGCTGTTGTAGATAATGTTGTGGTTCCTGTTAACGCCAACTAAAATGACAAATACTGTGATCATGCACTCAACAGTCTCCCATGTGTAAATTGGTTAATAGAGCGTGTAAGAGGCCATAACCTGTATTATTCAACACCCATTAACGTCTGGCAGCACTTAGCTGATGATTTCACAGGGAAAAGAGGCTGAGAGGTCAAAGTCTTTAACTGAAGGCTAATGTCAGTTGTATTAAGTTTGGGTCGTAGCAGCTCCGTAGCCAGGACAGAGGCCTGCGACATGTCAAACTTGAACTTCCCAATAAAAAGGAGGCTCACTTGGCTTTTACACACATCTAACAGGAGACTCTCCACCCTCCTCCTCATCCCGAATTTATCTGACCCCCTCTGAGTCTTGGCCTCAGCTGATGCTGGCGTGTTTTTGACAATTGCTCAGCTTGTTCATAGGCACTTTGACCTTTCACAGACAGCTCAGGAGCTCCTACAGTACCGCACGTCATACCTGAGGCTGATGTCCTCTGGAAAACCTACTTGCTGCACATGCAATAGGCCAAATCAAAGGGATGATTTTACTGCACAAGGCTGCTGTTGATGCATGAGGGCCAGACTTCACTGGCAAAGACGGATGTTTGGCCTGAGGAGAATGCCGAGCTCTGTCTTCTCTTATACAGAGTTTGATTTCTAGATTCAATTTTTACTGTAGAGATTCCAGGTGCTGGAGAAAATATATGTATTCTCCTTTTGCAGCCATCCACAAAGACATCCTGCAGCTTCATATAAAAGGTCTCTGTATTCATATTACACTATCCAGTCCTACTCTGTATCATTTGCATCAATGTGGAAAATCTTCCATCAAAGTAATTGCTAGCAATGCATCACCAGTTTCCCATTTCCCTGTTGGACACTGTGAAGGGATTTGCTCTTAAATTATATCAGCGTCTGTTAAAAGTTCTACCATCTAACACATGAATGGATATTAGTGATTATGATGACATAGAGCAAGTATTTTGGCAACTTCAGTGTTTTTGGCACTTTCTCTGTCTGTGAACTTGGAGACACAGTAGATCCCTCCGTCCTCTGCCTTGTTTTATGTGTGAAGTAAACGTGAGAGATTTGATGCTGCAATATTACTAATTATTTTACATTGGGGATTGGTTTGTTAGCCACGGGAGCTGCAGTAATGTAGAAATTGAGATTTATCTGATGGAATCCTTCTGCTTTTATATAAGCTCTTTTCAGACATGGAATACATGGCATTGTTAAAGTGGTGGCTTTTTGTCATTCAGACATAGGTCATCAAAATGTTCGTTATGGCTTTATTCATATGACACAAACATTGCATGAAGAGCCACAATGCTTGTGCAATATTTGGCACCTGGTGAGCGAAAGGGAGTGGTGGCACTGCTGGAGAACAGCGTTGTGTTACCTGCCTACATCAATAAGGGGGGCGCTAACTAAAACACTGATGCCATTTTTGCCCAATTGCAACTCTGGGCTCAGTTGTTGTTGCAGGCTGGAATTATTCCCAGAAAGTGACAAATTGACTGTTTGCTAAGCCCCTCCCCCTGAACAGCAATTGTCCAATGATAGCTTAGGAACCATAACCAACGGCAGGTCTGTCAAGCATGTAGTAAAAACATAGGGCTGTAGTAAAAGTGATACTATGTGCAAAAGTGTAAGGAATGGATTAAACAGTGTGTTTTTATGCTCTAAAGTAAGATACAAATGTTAGCATGCAAGCTAACTAGCCTACAATAGTAACCTTACCCAGTGTTTCTGCACCAGCTCTACCAGACAAAAACAAGAAGACATAGTTTTTTACATAATTGATTCCACTATTTCTTTGCAAAAGTCAAGCAGACTATTGTTGCTGCCCATTTTGAGGCCTGACTCTGTTTAGAATAGGCAACATTTGTTAATATTTTCCTGTAAATTTGGGTATTCAGACAAACACATAAAGTGCTTGCAGCCATGGTATAAAATCCAAGGTGAAGTTCATTTGTGGTGAGACATTGCCGATCTGAATTTCACATCTCATACCACACAGTTTCACCAAACAGGACTGGGCTGTTTCAGGTTAGTGTGAGGCTTTCTTGAAATATCACAAGCATCTGTGTTCAGTGCTTTTAAAAAAAGAAACAATACCACTTCCTTTAAAATACCCCCCCCATTGAACAAAATGCTGTCTTATGCAAGTATGCCAATCTTTACACACAAAGAATGACTTTATGTCTACAGGCGTTTTGGGGCTTACTGGTGGGCAGAGAAAATAAACCACCTCAGACAGGTTTTCACCAGATCTTATGTGTTGTATTAAAGGCTTTCTACCAGCTGGAGCCTAAAAATGGAGCCTCCTAAAAACCTCAACAGCTACGAGTTCCTGAATGTTGAATCTGAATTTTGAACTTTAGTGCTTTCAGGAATCATTCCCAGCAGCTTTGACTGTCCTACTTAATTAGGTTTTTTAAAATTGTTTTTATGGCAAAACATGAGTGCTCTTCAGATCTCATCCAGTGATTTATCGTGAAAAAACACCAAATATTTGCTGGTTCAAGCCTCTTAAACGGAAGAATTTGCTGATATTGTCTGTTTTATATTGTTTTATTATTTGGACTCTTGGTCAAACAAGCAGTTTGATGATGTTACCTTGAACTCTCTGAGTCTTGTGATGGGTGTTTTCCAGAAGATTTCCTTTTATTTATAGACTAAACGATTAATAGAGGTAGGATACGTTTCTGAAAACAACTAAGATTAAGCTAATTCCCGATGCTGGTCAGCAGCAGGCCTCGGCCACAAACTCAGTGTCTGGAACCCAAAAACTGTTGCCTGGGGTTGAACTGCAAGCTTGGTGTAAATGACGGAGATCTATTTGGACATTTGTGCCCCTTTGTTTTAACCATGGCATGTGCTGGACAAAGAAACAGAAAGAGCCTCCAGGCGTTTGTGGGTGCAGGGGACAAACTGTGGATGGATGGAGGTGGATGTCACTGCTTTTGGTAGCACTAATATTTACATTCATCCACTTTGTTACAGTAATTATAGATTTTCCAGTAAACGTGATGGAAAAAACACCAATTTGCTCGCCCATTGTCTCCCTTGGGATTTCAACTGAAATACCTTTTCCAGCATACTCGCCTTCACACAAATTCTGTGGTTGGAGAGCTTGATAGGCATGTTTGCTGGGAGCTTTAAAGGCCCTCTGTCCTCTCTCTGCAGAAAAAAAAAAACAGCAAAGAGAGGAGAAAAGAGGAGAAAAAGAGGAAAAAATGAAGATAGAAACAGAAAGAAGCAGAAGAGAAAAAGAGGGGAAAAGGAAGAGGCATAAAAATAGACAGATAGTACGTTGGTGGTAGAGAGAACTGGGTCTGCAGAAGCTCCTTACAGCACAGTATCAGTCTGTTTCACGCGCCCCACTATCACAAAGATACTCTTATGCAGACTGTAAACTCTTTGGCTCATGGGAGAGGGAGAGGCCAGACAGCAGACATGGCTTGAACCCGCTGATCCAGACAGAGGAAGAGTCCTGTCGCTGCACAGGCATCCAAGAGTTCTTTTATCATGAAACGTGTTGCATCTGAATACTAACAAGGTACTTTCTGAACACGAACGAAGGGAAACCGTCGTACTGTGGAGTCTGTGGCAGCTGACACTGACACTTAACATTAACAGAAATTATCTGTGACATTTTCATAGAAATTGTACTCTTTATTGCTCATTACATAATAGTAATCATATCCAGCACACGAAATCTTTTACATTTGTTACTTTAAACTTCCAGAGTCTGGTGGTTAAATCTTCTGGCACAGGGAAGATGTGCATATAAGCAGTGGCTGCTTAAAAGAACAGAGAAGAATCCAGCGAATATGTCAGGATGGAGCAGTTTTATTATTCTTATAAATTTGATTAATTTTGTAAATTGTCTAAGTTGGCTTGATGTGTTAACTGATCACTGGCAGTGTTTTCACTGGCCCTCTCTCTGGTCTTGTGTCACACCGGTAGCAGCACACCAACCCTTTCTCCTTAAAGTTCTGTTTATACTACTAATTTGCAACAGCAAATATGTTTTAAAGAAACATATTTCCAACCGAATACAAATTTTTGTTTCATTTTCGAGAAATTCTGACCAAGAAGAACTAATCTTCAAAGTCGCAAAATTAACATACTGAATATATCTGCAGGGATGTTGGAAAACTGAATACGTATGAAGACAAAGGTAGAAAGAGAGAAGCAGAGAGAGAGAAGCTGTTCGAAAAGCAATAAATGTGGCCTCTAGGAGTTGTGCAACAGTGCATTGACTTTTCAATGTTGAAATATTCATATTGTCATAAGAAAAATTCAGTGTGATTGTGAGACACGTTATTGATTTGGCCGAGCAGGAGATTTCCTGAGGTCAAGACACCTACAGCTGCACATGATGGTTTTACAAGTGCTGTAAAACCTTATTTTTATGCAGCTACTGTTACTACCAGTATAACCTACCTTAACAAACACTACAATCACACACACGCACACACTTATACAAAGCACAACTTCTCTGGGCTGCAGCCTTACACTTGTGGGCTGAAGATGAGTCCCACTGCAGCTCTCATAATGCATTTTACATTTCCAGCTGCAGCAACAGTGGATTGTTTGGAATAAACAGAAACAAGCAGAAGGACTGATTTTTAAGCATGAGCAGCGATAGCCGCCATGAATGAACAAATGAAGAATTCTGCAGCCAGAAACTCAAACCACATCAAGAGAAACTCTACAAAAATGGACGTCAGTGTGCTGTTTGATTGACTGGTGATCTCTGGGAAGTGCAGCTCAAAAAAAGCTAATTTAAGCAACACTGAAAACAAAAGACAACCTCTCAAGTAGACATTTAACAGTAAGAGACATTTTCCAACAAGAGCTCTCATATACTGCTGTAAGTTTAAATGAATCATGTCCAACAAGTTTCCATTGCTGGAACAAAAACAAAGAGCATTCTTAAGTGTGATAGTGCTGACAACACAGAACAATTAATCTCTCATAATATTAGCTCACGTTTTTCCTGTGTTTCTGGAGAGTAGGACCAGCTGGACCAGAGTCCAGATCAGCCTCTGCAGGTTTAGCCTGATCCTCCAATGGATCAATCAAATCCCGGCATTCCAGAGGGAGCTGTTTCCCCAGCACTCAGGAGGAATCCCTGCTCGGGCCCTGGAGGAGGGGGCCAGCCACTCCGGAATGTCCTAGGACATCTTATCTGATGGGCCCTGGGTCTGTTGTACTTGTACATGGTAAGCTGACCCAAGTTGGCCCTGGCCTGAGGGACATTTTGTGCCCCTGAAGGCCCCTGAAGACGCAGCAACCCTGAGGCCCCGGGTCCCAGCATCAGTCAGAGTTTGATAGCAATCAGAGGGTCTCGACAACTTCATCGATTCACACGGAGAATTCTCACGCGCAGAGGTGGCTCCGGTTTGTTGGGTCTCCTTGTTACGTAACTTTGATTTTCTCTCTCTGTTACTCAGAATATCAGGGGTGCCATAAACCTCCACAGCTGCATGTGAACAAGAGCTGCGACTAATATTTTCACTATCAATTAATGACGTGGATTGTCTAATTTTACTACAAAGATAAACTTAAACCATCAGAATAGTGATAATAATGAAAGATTCTATAATCACATAATGCTATGCTATAATCAATGTTTTTATATTAACAATGGATCAAATTAATATGTGTAATATGATTCTCTTGTATCGATGAACCCACAGATAATAATCTGCAGCTCTCCTCAGCTCTATGAAGCGTTTTAGAGTCTTTCAGCTCATTGTTTTGGTTTTACGGCCTGCAGCTTTAATGTTTTGGTTCACTCTCACCGCTCTCATCAACGCTGTTTCCAGACGAGGTGGGTGTTTTCAGCAAAAGAAAACCTCTGATGAATCCATAGTACCAGCTCAGCACCAAAAAGCAGCCAGATGCAGTTAACGACTAGGTGGTGAACACAGGAGCATTTAGCAGCTGAAGAGCCAGATATTGCCCTCAGGAGTTGGTGGAGACCAAACCAGAGCTAAAAGGAGAGTGAATACTGGATGTATGAGAAGAAATACACATCCTCACTATACATCCAAATCAGGTTTTGGGTGCACAGTTCACACTTCTCCGTGAAAATGTTCAAGTTGTTGTTTCATACTGTTGTTATTTTGGTTAAAAGCATTGTCCTTTGATGGCTGTACAACTTATCTTTCCTGTTTTCTTTGCAGATTTGTACTATATCCAAGACAAAAAGTAAACCACCAAAGCTCCCTCAGGGGAAACCCCCAACAGAGCATCTTTACAGATACCTTATGAGCTCTGCTAGAAACTCAAAGCAGAGAGACTGCACATTTTCCTTTTCAATTCTGATTACATGGTGAAAATAAATGTAAAACGAAAACATCGCTAAATTTACATTGGCGTTTTACATTTATAAATGCCAGTCCAAGAACTGGACGCAGAACAGAGATGAGAATGGATCCAAAGTGAACCACAGAGAGCGGTGCAGCCAAAGGCTTGTGACAAAAATACTGAAACCCCTCTGGAACCGTTCAACTAAATGGATATGGTGTGGAAATGATTTTGGCAATGATAAATCCTTTTTCCATTTCTGACCATACTTTCACTCCTTCATCTGTCATTTCATTATGTAACACACCAAAGCCGGTCCTGTAAAAAGAAACACCCAGCTCAGTTGGTGCCAAAGCAAATGTACACTGAGTAGCCCGAGCAGGTAAATGCAATTGAAATGCACTTCCTCCTAATTTAACACACGAAAACACATCAGGCAAGAAAATGGTGGATTAGCATGATTTAAAAACACATTTCCTAAGGGTTTAGACAAATAGGTACAGGGGTGATGATCCTCACATGGACTTTTGGGGGCCCAGGTAAGAACCATTCCTCTCGTGCCGGGATATCATGAAGCATTTGCTTGACAGACTAGCCAAGGGGCCAGGAAAGTCTCACTCACAAAGGCACCATTCTGTGGTCGAAGAGAGAGGAACAGCAACACCCAAGGAAAGTATGACACTGGATGTCCAGGTAAACATTTCCAAGGCAGCTAAGCTTACAATTGCATGTCGGCTGCTGTGCGCTCCCCCCCCCCTCTCCTCTTCATAACCTAAAGCCCTGAATCACAATCTAAATGGAGGAGATTTGAGTGCCGGGTGTCGGTATACTGTATGGCGGTTTATTTTCCCTCTGTGCAAAAACATTCAAGGTGAGGGTGAAGGCAGACGAAAGACTGGGAATTAAAGGGACTGTAGGGCTGTGGGGAGGCGTGAGAGACAAAAAAAAGAGTGAATGTGCAGTTAGTGGTATGTATAAGGGGTTGCAAGGGGGGAGCGCACGGACCCGGGGCAACACGCCAGCACGGGCAGACCGCGAGCGCTCCCTTCGCAAACAGACAGCTGTGTGTTCGACAGGAACTGCAGCGGGGGCCCCCTCACTCATGAAAGCTGCTTCATAAATTGGTAAACCTAGAAGGCCGCTCGCGTTTCCCCCCACAGCACTTTTTTTTTCTCATTCCGATACCTTAATGATGAAACGGGCAGAGGGCAAACATGACGCACACAGACATCTCTTTATGAGGCTGATGCACACCTGCAGAGGAGACATACTGTCCATCAGGGGAAGTAGGTGGAGGAGACTGGGGTCAGCATCCCGCCACAGTGGACCTGTATTCCCCTCACTGCAGGACACAGGGGCGGCTACTGTATGTTCAGGCCCAGGTGCTGCTCAGGGATGGACAACACTCGGTCAGTTTATGAGGTGAATCGACTGTTCGCTAAAACCCTCCCCTGAACAGTGATTGTCCAATCATAGTTTGTCGTTGTGATGTGAATGAGGCTGAAGTAAAATGGAGACTTCCTAAGAGTTTGAAAGGGTGGTGTCTTTTTTTTTAGCTTTTCAAAAACCAAAAGCACAACAAAAACAAAAGTGTAATGACTAAATTGAACAGTGTGTTTGTCTGCTCTGACGTAAACTGTTAGCTTAATACCTACAGCATTAACCTCGTGTTACTTCCAAGGCAAACAAGCATTTCATTAGCTAAGTACTTTTTTTAAGCTTACAGGTTGTGTTTGAAAAAACAATTTCTCCACTTTACTCTTTAATGGATTTAAGGAAGTGTACTCAAGCTTGTCAAAGTATGCAATTAAGCAAGTTAGAATGAAACAAAGGTCTTGAAAGAAATAAAGCTAATGTTGCTACGGCTGAATCTGCTAGCGACAGATTGCATTTCAGCCGGCAAAACTGAAAGTCGCTGGCTAGAAATGAGAAGTCTGCTTTTGTTTACCTATGTCTGAAATCAAAGACGCATTGTTTCAAAAATTACTAAGAATTTCAAGTGATAAATCTGTCACCATAATAATTGTGAGAATGGAAAGCTTGACAGATGTAGCAACAGGGCTAACCAAAACAGTTTGCTGAATAACTAAACCACTTTTCCCCATAAAGCATCAATACAAGATGTTATCACAAAAAGACCTCTACTTGTTTTTTGTCTCTCAGAGTTGCCGACAAATTCTTACTTGCTGTATCACCTGATTACCAGAAGTGTCTCAGGGCTTGTGTTCATTGTGATGTGACGTAAAAAGCGATACCGGTCTGCTGGCTGGGTGAAGACTCTTCCCGTCTGCCAGTCATTTATAACTGAAGGAGACTGAGCTGCCTCTCCTCCCAGAATCATCCTCTAGAGAACAATACATCTTCATCAGAGCAGCTTCCAAAACCAAGTATAAAATTATGATTTACTTGATCTGGCGAAGCCCAACTCGCATGAAGTTACTTTAAGTTGTCTCTCTCTCAGCTGTAAATCTTCTTCACTTCGTAGATTAATAGAAGTCAGAATAAAATGTCTAAAACACACATACATTTCATACATATCACTCAAACTGCTCTTTTAATAGCTATTTAATAAACACAGATCATTTTCGACAGACCTGACTTAATGTGTGATGATACCAATTTGACTCACAATTCTGGATTATTTGAAGGAGAAATAGGTTTCACAGCCCCATAACTCAAAATGGCCGTAAAATTTCTGGGGATGGTTAATGGGGTTGTTGATCAATATCAATGACTCAACAAGTACTTTACCAGATCAAAATGATTTCTGTCTTTTAAAATGGATTTTCCAGGCTTTCTTCTGTTTTGGAACAAACATTTGTAACCCGCTGGAGGTTGATGGACTCGTGACAGAAAGCTCGGTCCAATATTTTGAATCTGCAGTTTTGATGCTCTTCTTTCAGAAGAGATGGAGAAATTCCAGGTCAAACTGTCCGTAAAGAAGTTAGAATGATAAATTCACAGTTAAAATGTGGAGGAAATTGAAATTATCTCCGTTTCTCCGGAAAGCATTTGTCAGTTCAGTCTTCTGACTGGTGGGAGTCCTAACACTGAAAAAAATAATTTGCGGCTAAAGTTACATTGTGGAAAAAAGATAACGAGCTCTGCACATTTAAAGGATAAGGCTGCCACTATTCCACGTTTTTCTTGTTGTCAACAAATCCCATGAAAAGACCAAAACCAACAATGAATTGATCCTACTATGAAGTATTGCCTGTGTATCGAAAGCCTGATATATCTGACTCCTCTGTGCAACAGACCTTCATTGTTAAAACTATAAAAAACACATCAATGAACTATAGTTTACTACCGTTAAACTAGGTGACATGTTCCTTAATTATCATGAAGTTTATTTTGACTCCCACATACAATGTCCTGCTGCTGTAGATACTCACTAGAGAATAAATTCGGCATTAATCTGTCAATTGAGATTGGCTCCAGCACCACACCTTTCCTCACCTTGCATGCTTGCTTCAGACTGCAAGACTTCCCAGGATGCAGTGGTAAAAAATTGTTACATAGCCTTACATAGTAGCATGTTTCATTCAACGACTCATTTATAACCACTGGAGTTAGAGTGCTAATGATGCGTTTCATACAGTAAACTAAACTCATTCTTACATATGGTTCTGTGTTTTAATTCTGCAAATCAACTGGATTGAACTGACTTGCTCATAAAGACAAAAACACACACATATTGCATTAAACGTGTCACAACATGTGACTTGTTCTTTCTGAGGCCACAGGATCAAATGGTTGCATCTCTCAGCGTCACAACACGATCATCTTTTATCGATTTTCCTGACAGGAAAACTACTCAAGTCAATAGCTTCAGCATGCCCCAGCTGAGAACACAGACCACATCACTTATCTGTAAAGCTGGTCGCTGCCTTCACAGTGGCAAGAAATAAATATAAAACAGTAGCCAAAAAAATGACTGCTATCCTTGACAAAAAGATCTCCATGGGAGGCAGGAAATTAAGAAAAGACGAGCAAAAATAACTGCAGACTCTAAACAGAACGGCAGTAAATCATATCTCAGCCAATAGAAATGCAAGAGAACTGCTTTCAGACGAGTGCGAGCCAATTTGTTTTAGGTATCAGGGGATGATAACAGGAGGAGACAGGAGGCGTAATACGTCTTGTTGAATGGATCAGTTTGTGCCGGGAGACTTGTTTCAACCTCATGTGCAGCTCAAAAAACGGTGAATGAGAACTTCTGTGAGACCACTCACAGGAAGCAGGTCAAACCTCACATATCCATATGGAAATTCAATTTGTCCATTGCTTTCCCAGCACCGATCCAACACCTAGGAAGACCTCCCACAGGTAACATCGCGGAGTCTACCTCCACACAGAGGTTCTGCTCTGGTTCTGGGGGGGTAAGTTTGAAATTTGACCAAGGTAGACCTGACACAGAGGGGTTTTTAGGCCCGAGCCGGAGGTCCGGACCTACAGTATGTACGAATACATGTCTCTGGCTGTAGAGTCCTGGCAGGGCGTACAGGAACTGCTGCTGGATGTGTGTGCCGAGTCGATGCTGTGAAGCCAAAGAAATCGGAATACAGGGAGGTTGTGTTTAGTTTGGTTAGCTGCAACAGAAAAGCTGCACACTCACTGTACCTGGAGCGGGAAACAGCAGTGATGTATCATAACAAGAGTGTGAAAGAGCGTGATTCATTTATCAGCTGTAGAGATACTTTGTGTAAAGTCAAACATACTTTGCTGGCTGAGGCAGGTCTCAGCTAAAGGCCGAACTTCCAGATCTCTCATGAAATACTTGACTCTCCCTACCATCTCTCTGTCTTTATCGTTTTCTTTTTGGCCCGTTTCATTTTCATCTCATGCTGACTTCCAGCTCTCCCCTCTCACTCACTGTTTCTTTCTGTCATTATTTTCAAGAAGTGACAGTATAGCAGCCTTTAACTGAGGAAAAGAACAAACACTTATTTCCAATTTCCACTACAGAAACTTTTCAAGGAGACCAGGAACCATTTCAGAAATCCTGTAACTGAATCCGCGTTTCGACTGGATGAACCAGGATCTAAATTTAGTTCTTTAGCCACAGTTCCTGGTGCCAAAATAGTCGGCGGTCTGGGGGTAGCACTTTCTGATGGCCCCATCAGAACAAAGTTTGCATTGACGAACATAGCTGGTTGGTCAAACACAAAACTCACAGGCTGCTACAACTTGTACAACAGCTTCATTCACACAGGAAGCAAGCAGTGGTTGTTATCAGTTATCAATATTAGGGTGATCGACAGATACTGTTGATGTGTACTGACGTTAAAAACAAAGTTTTGTTGTCGAGATGAGATGAAGAGAGTGTGTGAAAGAGCTGAGAGTACAAGCGAATAAGAGAAAAGGAGAGGGAGAGCCAAACGAGGTAAACAAAACTTATTTTGGTTACGCACCAAAGCAAAAAGAAATGATGATAAACATTCAGCATTTTGTCTAATTTACAGTCTCCTTTTCCACCTCTGCATCCATTTAGACATCAGAGTTGTGCAACAATAAATAAAAAGAACAGACTCTCTGTTGTTGTTTCCTCGTGTGTGAACATTTGTTTTTAATCTGTTATCAGTCTAATTTCCCCAATCATGACGGTTCTTCAGATGTGGCGAAAGCACAAACAGTAAAGTGAAAAGGGGGCTTTCATTTCCTAGTTTAGTTCCTGACTTCTTGTAGCTCCATAGTTCCTGGAACATTTTGGTCAAAAAGGGCTATTATTAAATCAAAGGTCCAGTGATTGCTTAATTATCTGTCTTTATCGGTTTCTGGTCCTCATCATTCTGTCTCCTGGTCCGTCTGATCTCTCTGTTTTCTTTTGCCCTTTTCCCAAAAGTGACAGTGACAGTACAGCGGCGTGTAATCGAGGGAAAGAACAAACCTGAAACCCCACCATTTGCCAATTTGTGGGGAGGTCCCCAGGCTCTCTGAGCAGACACTTTGCCTAAGAGAACTGAGTCCAAAGGTCTTCTTACCCATTAAATGACATGGAAAGATGCCAGAATCATTCATGTGTCACAGGTAGCTTCCTGATGCTGGCTTACACTATGTTGAACGATAGCAGATGACTGGGATTAACCAAACGAAGACTGATACTTTTGTAATAAAAACGTAAAGCCATGTATGTACTGTAGTGTTAGCATGGACTCCTCATTTCCCTGGGGCACATCATGTGTACACCATGGCCAGTACTTGATTCTGATTTACCGGAGGATATTCATTATTTTCAGATTACTGTTGTAAATTAATACTCATAGCTGGAGGGCTACTCATTTCTGCTGTTACTAGGCTTTTGAGTAATAAAGCAAAGTTCATTCTAAGGTTGACAACGTTTCAAGTATTAAGAATGTATTGCCTGAAATGTGTATATAAATAATATGTACTGTATGTTTGATTGCTGGCAGGTGGCCCTCACATATGAGCTGATGATAATCCACTCAGACCTCAGCAGTCGTATAAAATAATGTCCTCTGTAGAGGCTAACTAGCCCTTGGGTCCATGTCATGCATTACTTCTCAATATCAGCGTGGCTCTTTGTGGATTATCCCTTACATAGGACAGGACAATCTATGTAGCTTGATTTAGCAATTTAATTTCATTTAATTTCATTTAAAGTCATTTGAAATTAAAAAAGCAAATTTTACTTGTTGCCTGGA
The DNA here is from genome assembly GCA_008360985.2 of Macquaria ambigua. Classification (NCBI taxonomy): domain Eukaryota; kingdom Metazoa; phylum Chordata; class Actinopteri; order Centrarchiformes; family Percichthyidae; genus Macquaria; species Macquaria ambigua. Next base: position 60,380 of record VMKM01000336.1, read on the forward strand.
GTTAATTAATGTACCCAGGTATGTGAAAGCCTCATTATTCAATAGCATCTAAGACCAGAGGGAGATGTCTGTAAGATGTTTTTCATCAGTAACTTCCTTCACACACTATCAAGTCTGTCTTCCAGAGGCCTGATGTCGGGCAGGTAAATCCACTCTCACAGACGCTCATCGAGCTCCCAGTCAGATTCACAGGCCCCTCTCTTTGCAGCTCATGGAAAGTATTTTGCTAACCTTCGGCAACTGTTTTAAGTAAACATCTATTTCCAGTCAAGATCGCAAAGCAGGTTTTCACATCTCACAACGCTCGTTCTGTCCTTATCGACAGGATGCTAAATACAAACAAGCCACATTTCAAACTTAGTCAATTTCACTCAGGTGGTTTGGAGTAATTAAAGTGTACATATACTGTCGGGATTGGTATAGCCTGCTGCGGATGAACGAGTCAGCAAAGAAGATGCATCAAGTGCTCACTGTAAAGCGCCATATTTCATTCATGGCCGACTGCAAATGTAAGTTTAGGACAGTGATTTTCGTCAGTGGCTCCCAAACTGTTTTTGGGAAAGTTTTTGGCTTGTGACCCTTTACAAGTCAGCATTGTACACTCCAGAGCAGAATGATTAGTCAATGAATCAATTAGTTGAGATGAGTTGACAATTTTCATAATCGATAAATCCTTTTAATTTGTTTGTTAAAGCAAAAACAAACAAACATTATCCAGTTCCAGTTTTAGAAAACTGTCAGGGGCATTATCAACGATTAACAAAGAGAAAGAAAAAAAGTAGTTTTCTTCTTAGATTGTTTCAGAGTTTTTGGAGGCCTGAAGTGGTAAAATTGTTCTGTAATTCACAATAAAAACGATAAAATAAAATAAACAATACATTTACAATTTACAAACAGCACTAAAATTACAGGAAAGTATTTTTCTTATTTCCTATCTTGTTGATCATCTCAGATTTATCTTGCAACCCCATGGAGAGTCCGACCCCCACATTGAGAACCACTGATTTAACTAATATGGACTTCATGAGATCCAGCTGAACGTCACAACACTGCGACTGTTTCAGTGTTGAGCTACTTGATTCAGTCAGTGTGAGACAGTTCACAAACTCAGTGCGCTTGTTCTCATGACAGCTTGAGACATTGCAACTGACAGCATGATGGTGTTTTACAGCGACATGCAGTGATGCCTATTGTTCAGCGGACAATTCTCACAAGGACTCAACTGTCAGAGACAATCACACAGTAAATAAACGAGTGGCCTTGAAAGATGTTTGTACATTTTCTACCCTCATCTTTTGCGGCTGAGGCCGTTCAGGCAGGAAAAGGACAACGTGTTGATTTCACCACAGCATCTAATTTTGGTAAATTTCAGACTCCATGTGTTATCAGTCCAGTTCATGCAGCATCATCTGATCTTCTGTTATGACTAAGCAGGAGCCCCCACGGCCCCTGTGGGGAGGAGACGGTGACTGGGGATGACAACGAGAGGTTGCAAAATGGCAAATCCTGCATGTGAATCAAATGCAAAGGGAAGGCTGGGAATGTTTAATTCAACATCTGGAGTCTATTCATCAATTTCTTATTGATGGTAATTATTGCTGTGGGAGGAACGGTGGATAACCTCTATCATATGCAGCCAGACTGACAAAACTAAGCCTTCTTTCACCAGTTGTTTTCACTCTCACACTCAAAAGTGTGGTTGTGTGAGGAGGCTTTGGTTGTCCTGAAGGCTTTTTCTGTTTTTGGAGAACACTGTCTGTCCAGCGGTGGAGGAGAGCAGGCTTTCTCTCTTTTTCATCTAGGCTGCAGGGTCAAAGGTGACACGTGAAAGCTGGACGCATTTGTGAGGCAGTTTATAGGGCTTCAGAATGAATGCATTTCGGTAAAGGCACAAAAAATGTGCATGTTTAGCTTGCTTAAAAGCTGTCCATGAGCCATGATTGGAAAATTAAGATCCTCTTATCCCCCGACTCTGCAGTTCCCCTCAGCTTTACAAAGGGTTTTAGCCTCTCTCTTCTCATTATTTTGGTTTTACACATTTACAACATTACTGTTTTAATTCTGCCCACTCTCATCAACCTAGCAGGCAGCTGTTTTCAGTGAGAAAGTTTTAAAACACAAAACAACACAGACAGGCAAAGTTAGTGACTAGCTTGTAAACATTTAGCAGCTAAAGAGACAGATATTTCCCTCAGGAGTTGGTGGAGACCAACACAGAGCTGAAAGGAGAGTGAACATTTGAAATGAATGAATGCTAATGTTGCTCCGAGTCTGTTGATGTCTAAATAGCTGTTTGTTAACATGTTCAACATATATAAGGTGATAATATGTCAATGTTGTGTTTACAGCTTGTTCTGCTCCCAATAAGTGTCAAAAATCAACTGATACAGCTTTAATGGTAGGCAGATTTTGTTACCGCTGGATAGATCAAGGCTAGCTGTTTCCCCGTTTCCAGTGTTTGTGCTAAGCTAAGCTAACCGGCGGCTGGCAGTAGCCTCAAATTTACCGTACAGACATGAGAGTGGTATTGATCTTCCTATCTAACTCTCGGCAAGAAAGCATGTATTTTCCCAAAGTGTCGAACTATTCATATAATGTTATGAACCGTAAAACACACACAGTTCCATGTGAATGCATAAATCTCTAAAATGACAGCCTCAGGGCTTGTAAATTGGAGAATAAATTAGTCCTACATTTGTGTATCTTTGACATATTTCTAGATAAAAAGACGTTTAGATGGAGATAAATGCAGGAATACTTTATCTCCATGGAGAGTTTATGAAATGTGGACTTGATGAGATCCTCCTCAGCTGTAATAGCCACTCTGCAGAGATCCTCCCTGTATCTCTCTTTGAGTAATAAATTCTTCCCTTTCCCCCACATGTCAGGGTTCAAACATCTTTAGGCTTGAGGATTTCTATGCATCTGTTCTGTCTCTGCATCTCCTAAATTATACCCTGCTACTTTTTGTCTTCATCTCCCCCACCCCCGTTGTCCCCCCCACCCCAAGTCTTCCTAATGGGAACCTGCTGCATGTTCAAAGACCAGGATAGAGAGCCCTGCCTGGGCAGATTCCCCAGGAAAGCCCTGACTTTACTATCAAAACACAGCAGTGGGGCGAGTAGGTGTCATCACCATTGTCTCATCAACATTGGATCAGGCCACAGCCACTGAAAAACAAGGTGGAAGAAAGGTCTTAAGCGTCTGACCAAAACATCTTCCTCTCAGGTTTATGAGGCGGAGGAGAGAGACTGGAGGGAGTGGGAGTCATGTGCCCACAAACTCGCTTTGATCGCCCTCGCCACCCTGGCTTTGAATGTTTAACACACGGAAAACACCATTCCTCATCAAAATAGTGCTTCAAAGTGGAGAGAACACGGGAAGCACTGTGGGTGAGAGGAAAAAGACTGTCAGAGAGGGGCCGGGTGGGGCCAAGCAGGCAAGCTTAAACGCCAGAGTGTCCCTTTATGACCAAAAATACTGACTGTGATTTATAAATGAGATGAAGGATCACTTCGCAGGGGTGAAGTGCGCTTCTCTCTGGAGTTGTGAACGCCAGAAGCTGGTGATGTGAGGTATGAAACTATTCATAGAAATCCAGCTTGCCCGGAGAAAGCTTACCAATAAAATGCTTTTAAAAGTTGCCATTAAGTCATTAGGTTGGCATTAAATTTGGCAGGTTTGGTGGTTTTTCATGGTATATGTCAAATAAAATGGCCTGGCTTTTTCTCACATGGCGTAACTAGCGCTGATGGCACCCCAAAACTACTTTTTAAATAAGTTTTACTTTCTCGTAAACCTTGCTGGCATAATATAGAAAGTAGGCCACATACTGAAGATGATTACTTGATGCATGATTTCATCTCACGGGCATGTATTATATGTTTGCCTGGCAGTCAGTATAATGTGACATGTGCTACCACATGTCTGAGTCTCACCCAACCAGACAAATTTACTAACTCTTCATCCTCGGCATCATCAAAATCTTGCTGCACATCCCCACTGTCAGTCCACCATTTTATTTCCTGGTTTAAAAAGCGTGGAGGATCTGCCAAAGCAGAGGTCTGTCTGGGAAGACTGCTAAAGGCTTTACTGCCAATAAAAACCAATATGGAGCTCATATAGACTCCTGGTTCCTGGAATTTACATGCAGTAGATGGACCTCCGGGCAGCCAGAGACAAGGCTAGTGAAGAGTCACAGGGAGCTGTAAATCATGCACATTTTACCTGCATGTACGGGAGTAACCTGCAGCACGTCACATGGCTTTCTCAAGTTTTTTTTCTTCTTCTGTTTTCAACTACTGACCTTAAACAAAAAATTCATCCTTCATTCAAGCTTCTCACTCCTGCTGTTTGCTGGAGTATTTTTCTTCTTCTGAGCGAATATACACAAACTGATGTCATGTTGAGCTACTGGCACTGATGCTGATATTTCTAGTTAATCTTTTTTTCAGCAGCTGAATCTAAAACACTGAGAGAAAAACATCGACATCAGGTTTTGGTGTCCATCCCTCGGTATCAAAAAAGCCAGAGCTTCTTTCTAGATTTACCGTTAAGCACACAGTGTATGTTCAAACGTCATACACAATTTTCCACCAACGGTAGCTTTGACAGAGCTGAACTGAGAGACAAGACATGTTGAGTAAAGGCCCAAATATATATTTTGCTTTCCAAAACACCTGAATGTAACACCCATCCTCTGAAGGTTTTCAATGACCATTCATGGGAATTCTAGTAACTAACTGCAGTAGAAGACGATAAGGCGGCGATCACAGCAAGAAAATAAATTACAACACTTAATGACAAATATAACTCTTGAAATATACTCAGCATCTTAGATAAAATAGTATCCATGAGAGGATTTTTCTTTTCTGAAATGAAAACAAGTTTGGTACACAGTTTTATCATGTGACAAATGTTGTCCTTTCCTGGCTTATAGGGTAAAGTTGAAAGAGATCATCTTAAAGGTACTCTGTGGAGTTTTTAATTGGTAGTAGTAGTGTGACGCAATGTTGGGTGGGTTCTTGTTTTGCTTGTATCTTTTGCTTGCACGGCCATGAAGATGGACATGTACAATCATGCAGATTACCTGATACAAATCTGCCAGCTGCAGAGGGCAGCAATGCAAATGTGTGAAGAAGAAGATGATGAGCGGGTGAAACAAGATGCAAGAAGAGGACCATTTCAAGTGGAAAAGGTGAAGCCTGAAGTCAAATTGCCCAATGTGAGGGGAGTATAGTATCTAAGGTACCCTATGTGATGTCCCTCACTTTCATGCTATGCTAACAGCTGTGGTGGTAACATGCCAAGAAACGTAGCAACAAAAGATAGGGAAGGATTAGACTGCTTGCCGATGTAAACATGAATGTAAACAATGCAGCCAAGTGAATCCTGAGTGTTGTTCTAATTAATTCATTTGAATGTGATGTGTTGACTGAATGATGAAGTGCTTCTTCCCAGAAATGTATTAATATGCTGTTCCAGGAAATGGAATTCATTTGGATTTTGATCTCAGTCCAACCATTGCAATATTACAAGAAAACAGCATTAGTAAAGCTATTTATCTGGACTTGAAAGTCAGGTTTTCATTGATTTTTTGGGGATCTGGCTGCAGGTCGAATGTGTCTCTTCAACCAGGCATTTATGTGGGCAGATTTTGATGCTATCGTTTGCATGAATCATTTGGTTTACAGACTTCCAAAGACAACCGATTCATCAGTGTAAAGCTATAAAAAGAGAGTTCCAGACAGCCTTCAGTGTAATCATTTCCCAGGAGTTAAGCTGGTTACATGCTTGAGGTAGTACTGTTTGACTGCTGTTTCACAGGGAAAATACTGCTCATACCAGATATGACACACTGCATGCCCGTGTGGAAATCACAGTTTGACTATCAGTTCTTGTGTCTGACTCAGCTGTCGGGAATGTGAACCCCTGCTGGGACAGAAACAGTGACATGACGGCGTAGCGCCGTGTGGGGTTTACCTGTGACCACGTGTTTTCTCAGTTTTGTTAAACTTTATCTCGACCATGCTTTGGCTCTAACTGCCAATAAAAACCCACTGACCTGGGAGAGTGCTTCCATATAAGGCACTTACACATTTTATGGGTTTCCAGAGAAGAAGCCCGCCTGTGATTAATGTGAATTAACACAATTCAGCTGAACACAATGTTTACATGATTGGCAGTTTCAGGTTTACACCTGCTGTATTGTACATATTGTATGTAGCCTATATGTCCAATTTAGCAGGTAAAGCTCAGTAAACAGTAAATATATGAGGATTTGTGTTAACCATTCATAGTACAGTATAGTGCTCTTGAGTCTCACAATACTAATAAGCCATCTAATCCAAAAGGTCAGCAGTTGTGAATGTTAATGAATAATAATAATTAATTGATTGTGGTCCAGAAGTGTGAGCTGGAGGACGACTGACAACACCAGCCAAAGAGATTTTTCACAACCTGGCAACCTAAAAGTTGTTTTCAAAAAAGGCTTATAAATGTTTCATGAACTATTAATAAATGCATTAGCTACAAGTTAAAAACCATTTATAAATTGCAACTTATTAGAAAGTGGTACCAGGGTTTCTATCAACTTTTACTTTAGAGTGTTTGAGCGGGATGCAGGAGAGCACAAGTGGATGGAAGAGAGACTGACAAAGAAACGTTTTGAGTAAAAGAAAGTGGGAAATATACAGTTGAATGATGCAAACCCAACTATTTTCACCATGATAGTAAACTATAACACAAATATGTCTGTCTGAAGTCACATTAACAGGTATTTTCTTTATGCTGGTTTATCAATACTCTAACTAAAATCAGAACGATAGCTTTCCCTCTATCAGGGAAAGTCTCCTCTTTCATCTCTGGTCTTAATGCCACCTAATTACTCTCCAAGCTCCTGCTAAATACAGTACAATCACTGTAAAAGACGACCACTCAAGAGCATAAACAAAACTGTACAGCAGAGTCATTCTTTCAGCTGCGACAAAGAGGGAGACGGAGCGGGTTTGTTCTCATCTCAGCCATCTCCGCTGAGCGACTTTCATGGGAAAAATGGACAGCTTTTTTTTTTGGTGTCTAGGTCTGCCCTTATATGGACAGGAGGGTTTCCCAAACATCCAGTTAGCTGTGCCGAGGAATGAGAGCAGTGTCAGTGTCATCAAACAAACAGGCAGGCAGCGCTGAGAGGAAGACATCAATTATGTCACAGCTGGCCGAGAGAGAGTCAGTCAGACATGTTGTCCTCTTATGAAGATATGATGAGCTTCCTCCCTGACCACAGAAACATACATACATGGGGCTTTATTTGTATGCAGATGCAAAGCCGGCGTCAGGGGCACAAAAGCAGGCATGTTGCTAGTTTCTTCCAGCTCAAGTCCCACAAGAATGGCAGTGTTGGTAATTTCATGGCTCCATTCGAACCCCTATTGTGTTGCAGTGGGTAGGACAGCACGTTTGAGGTTGTGTTTATGTACATTTGGTGGCATCCAGCTATATTTTGGTACGCATTTTGGGTTAAAATTGCACCCGTGTTTCTGCTTCTTAGACCACCTTTTGTCACAAATGCACGTTTCAAACAGAAGGAGCTAAATAAAAGTTTTCCAGCATGTCACCAGCGGGTGCTTAATGATCCAACATACAAGACTTTCTGGAGTGCAAGGACTTTGTAGTAAGTGTTTCATTATAATATTGAAAAAACTGTTTCCCCAAACTCTTATGTAACACCAATGTTCCATCATGTCAACTTCAGACTTGCAGAATGCCAGGAATGCCCACAGACAGGAGCTGCAGGAGGTGACCAAAGGAACACAGTGAGACGGGCCAGACTAAACCAGAACCACAAAGTGACTATTGTTCCCCCTGGCAGGGATCCGAGCGGCTGCCTTCCACACTCCCCATGTTGTTGTGGAACAGACTGTTTTTGTTTAGAAGTTAGAGCACCCCGAGCCATGATCCCAATTATTATTAATTATCACTTCGGCACTAATCACAGACGTACAAAATGACCACGCAAAACATACAAATTGGCACACGTTGTTAGGCTCTGAGCGTCATGCTGAGCCACAGCAAACACAAATAATCTGTCCAAGCCTCTTACCACACTTCCTTCCCGTATAATCTATCAGTTATTATATGAATGACTTTATCAAAAAGCACAAGATGTACTGTCTCAAGACTCAAGAAAGCAACAACTCAAAACATATTCAAGACATGATTAATTTGTGGAATAAAAGGGACCATAGAATATTTATCCTTTTATCATTCCTATCCTGACAGCCCACAAATTCAGTCCAAAACAAAAGCTCCATTTCACGCGGGGTCAACAGAATACCGCAGTACTGTGGGTGGGAATCTGCCTCTAAAAAGCCTGACAAAAGAAATAAAGGAATCGAACCCTCAGAGTGGTGTACTCAGGCACATGGAAAACACTCCTGAGCCATGAATGCAGCCTAATTTGCATTTGCCCGAGCTTGCTTACATCAGGGACTTTCTCATCTGAAAGCATTTAGACAGAACGTGGTGGAAACCTCACTTCCCATCGCTGCTGATGTGCTGGCACTGCTGGTTTGGCCGAGGCTGATTAGCAGCTGGCAGCGGGGACACACAGGTCAGTGGGCCTGGAATCTGACCTTTCGCAATGCCAAAGTAAAATATGATCCTACATTTTGTTTACTACTACACTACTCGGCTTGTTTTTGTGGGTACAGCTGCAGGTTATCACAGAGGAACTGGTACATGGCCCACTTAAAGGATTAACTGGATGTCTAACTGGAAGACTTTCAAAATCGCTGCACTGCTCACACTACAAGACATTTTGTCCCAGACTGTTGTCATATTGACGTGGGGGCTGCACGAATGACACAAATGGTCTCAGACGAGGTGTAATGATTACAAGACGACCAATATTCCAGTTGAGATCTGGGACTGGGACCCTAATCAGCAACTTGCAATAGTTTCACTAATCAAAACAAACGCCATACTTGCATACAACACACAGGAGCCCAGTTGGACGTACAAATGTATCTACAATTTGCAAACAACAATAATTTGTGAAGTGTGATCCAGCCACCATTGGCAAGTTGCTTAAAAGTTGGTCTCTTAAAACGTTTTAGTGAAATGGGCTGAATAATTGTGATCACTGTGTGTGTCTGCCTGCTTTCCCCAGGTTTCGCTCTCACTCGGGTGCTCTAACTACAAGCACATCTTGTTTTTGGCTACAATAACATTAAGCATGTTGATCGTAGCAAAAGCTCATGAAGACGACAACGCAAGCTAGGAGATTTTGTGCTGATTTGAGCTGTCTATTCACCACCCAAAATCCACTGACTGCTTTAAAAGCACAAGCCGTAGCAAGAAACCCCTTTTATTTCTCTGGATTTTAAACAAACTATAGTTTTCTTGCTGTCAGACTTTTGTCTGGAGAAGAGAAAGATGTGAGGTCTTGGCAAGCTTCCACTTCACTTGCTTTGCCAGTGCTTGTGCCATCAGGTGTAGAATATCATGGGGATTCCCATGAGATTCAGAAAAATGCTGAATAGTTATATTAGTGCAGTGGTTCCCAACATGGGGGTCGGAACACCCTGAAGGTGTCACAAGATCATCTCACAACTGAGGGGTTGTAAGATGATACACTGGATTGGAAAGGAGGAGAAAAATGTATTACTGCTCTCTCTATTAGAAGTCTGTTCTAGTCTATGAAATGTTACAAACTCTAGACTACTGGCTGTTTTATGAATTACAGCATAGTGGACGTGATGTAAGGGGAGCATATCGGTGTCACTTTTCTTTAACATAGGAGCTCAGATTTGCCGATTCTGCAAGTGAGCATTTAATAAATGAAATCTGATTTAATGCATTTGACACAGTAGACACATTTTACAGGCTGGTCCATAAAGTCCTCGCTCAGACTCTGCGGTTCCTGTGGCTTCATACTTTCACGATACTTGACGATGTTCCCGTTAATGTGTTCTGCACATGCCCAGATGTGACATGGCCATTACCAGAAGGACAATAAAATGTGAGTTCAACCCGTCACTGAGTTCTTCTTTGTGTAATAAAGGACTTTTACAATGGGGTTCACACATGATTTTCTATTTTCTATTTTCATTTGAAAGAACAATATGTACATACAGTGACATGAAATTATATTTATATGAGCTGTGCTCTTATTTATTTGTGGGATATCAAGAACCAATTAGTTGATTTTATGATTAGAAAGTTCTTCTAGTTAGTTAGTTAGTTAATTCCATTTAATCTATTGATTATTTCTCATTTATCAAGCAAAAAGGCCAAACATTTGCTGTCCCACCTTTTTAAATGTGAAGATTTACTGGGTCTTGGACTCTCAGTTGGGCAAAACAAGCAATTTGAATATGAATATTTGCTGTTTTTTGTGATCTTCTATGATATTACACTGAATATCTTTGGGTTTTGGACTGTTGGTCGGACAGAACAAGACATTTGAAGATGTCACCTTGGACTCTGGGAAACTGGGATGGACGTTTTTCACTAGTTTCTGACATTTTATAGACCAAACAATTAATCAATTACAGAACAACAGAATAACACGAAACAAAAAGCACCAGTAAGCATGGCTTCTTCCATAACAGGGAGTCCAAGAAAAGTCTGTATGATGAAAAACATAAACCTCCTATCTGCGATATGGATTTTGGACTTGGAAAACCACACAGGAAGATCAAATGGCTTGAACACAGATTAACTAATCAGTGACATCATTCAGTCCGGGGTATGTTGAGCTGAGCCAAACATACATTCCAGGAAATACACAGAGGACTGAATAAAAACAACTTCTGTGTTTGGAGCTACTGCACTCACACAGTAGTAGAAAGAAAGGTGAGGGTCAAAGGGTGAACCTCATACAATCTGTTTCTGTTTCATACCATTATCATTAATTAAGCTTATCTGGTTTACATCTAAATCAATAACAATTTTCAAGTGCACTTTCACAGCAAAAACGTTGGGGAACTAGTGCAAAAGCTTGGCTTCACAGACTGGGTCTCCTAATATATTTTGGAGAAAGTGAATGGAAGGAAAGCACACATAGTAAAACAGGAAATAATTTCCATTTCTGCGCGACTCAAATAAAATGACATTTAAATGTAATGCAATAAGATGAGAACTCTTGGAAAAAGATCCCTTTGGCTTTTTTCTTTGACTCACTATAATTTATACAACTTAACCACAGTTTAAAAAGCACAATTGTATTAGCATTCAGTACCACATAGAAAATCAAAAAATGCTGTGTTTTCTCAAGATCCTATAATTACTACTGCAGAGCGATTGCAACACATTTCCACACAAAACCTCCACATGTGAAAAAAAAAAGCCAAGGTCATCCTAAAAGGAAAGCCATGCTCTTGTTATGATAAATACAGGCAAAGCTCATTTTACAGTTGGCAGAGGTGTGAATGGTAATTAAATTAATGATTAGAACAACCAAAGCCAGCAAACTAACTAGTTCAGAGAAATAACTGACGTCAAATAGTGTGTTTTTACAGCTCAGAGAGGAAAAACCTTCAACAAAACATTTGTCTTTCTAAATCCCTCCTAATTACAAACTACTCTCACAGTGTTAAACCCTTGAATGATAAATTCTAATTATTGTAGCCCAGATAGCATTTTATGAACATGTACAGTGAGTACCACTGTTTTTTAACAGTTTTTATGCTTATGTAATGAAGTCTCACTGAGAGCAATGCTTTCTTTTTCAGGAAACATATAACTCATATTCGGTGTGAATGTGGAATGCTTTACATGGAAAGACAAAACAATGAGCTGAAAGACGCTAAAATGCTCCATAGATCTGAGGTGAACTGCTGAGTCAGGTGATAATTCTCTGTGGGTTCATTACTACGAAGGGCCCTTTCACATTACACATCATTTGACCCATTGTTAAATATAAATATATTGATACGAGCAGCTTTAAGCTGAGCTGTAGTTTCAAGTTAGATAAAGACCTACATTTGTGGTGGTAACTGATCACTGCTGTTGTGTGTTTCTGAACTTCCACTGCATCATTTCAATAAAACAGTAGGGAGAGGCCTTTGAAGTTTTTACTGGATGCAATTGTGAAACTATTAAAATATTATTGGGCAAGAAATTCAATGATAGAGTTACAAATTAGAATGATTGAGTGATTGATGATGAGTTTCCATAAACAAGAGTTAGACCAAAGGTATTGTAAACATGAATTAGTACAGTAACAAGCTAACCGTATAGACTAACTAGCTGTCGCAGTCTCGCAGTTACATAGAATATTGCATTAGCATTAGCTCCAGACAGCTAGTATAGTGGCTAGCTTGGTTAGCAGTAAACTGATAATAGAAAAACTAAATTCCACTAAATCACAAATTAACAGTAACAAAACAGCTGTAATGAAAACAATGCCTACAGATGCTAAACGCTCAAAGGGCATTTAGAGAGTAGATAAAAGATGCCTGTCGATAGTCACAGATCTCACAAAATGGCGGATGTAACAATGTCAGTTAAGCTGCTATGGAACTCTGCCAGTAGGCGTTGCTACTAGCAACAGAATGTTCAACTGACAGCAGCTGCTGCTGGCAGATCACAGCGTGTTAGTAGTGTTACCTCTTTCCTTGTTGCTGAGTTTCTGTTGATGATGTTTGCCTTTTTGTAGATTGAGCTATTATCTTTGTTTAGCCATGGGAGGTATCAGTGTTCAATGACAATTACTCACTTTCTCTCTGTATTCCAAACAAACCAGAATTGCAAACTGCATCCTTATTTCCTGTGTAACACCAGATTTTTCACAGGAAAGCTTATTCACTTTCTATGAGCAAAACGAAATAACAGTATATTGCATAGATAATTGTTCCATCAAGCACAACTGTCAAACCACAGCACGATCTGCACTTGTTTTCACTTCTCAATTAATTTTGTTACACAGACAAGTCTTGTTAGCAGTTTTTGACTTCTATCTTATAAAATTTGAATGACTATGCAGGTGTTTGTCAGTCATGAATGAGTGATGAGCAATTATTCATGCCAAATAGTTACTTATTAGGGCACAGAAAAGCAGCCACAATAAGTGAAGAGGCTTTACTTGTAGCAACTTTGGATATGGCCTTTTGGTTGTATCACATTCTTATCTACAGTAGTTTGTATGTAACTCAGCATTTATAGACTGGATGTCTGCTAACAGTTAGCAGCTCTTGTCAGCTTGTGAATGATAACTTCCTCTGCCAATCATCTCCATGTGGCAGGAAAGCAACATTTCCTGTTTATGCTGTTTTACATTGAAATGTGCCACAAGCACACGCACACATGTCAAACTTCTGATCATACTGTCAGAAGATAAAGCTTGGATGATGACTGAGGGTTTCAAGCACGCATCAGAGGGCAAGATGAATGTTTTGGCTGCCCCTTGATGGTTGGTGCCAAATTGTTTCCCGGTTTTGACTTCAAGTGAAACAGTATTTTGTGTTAATTACATTCTGGCAGCAGGGAAATATGGATTGTTGTGACAAAGTGTTAAAAAGAAAAACACACCACTTTTCCTATTAAATGAGCTAAATAACCGGTCTTAATCATGTTCTTGGATCTTATAACAAATGCACACACCCACACAAACATAAACAGACACACAAATGATTCACACCCATAAAACCAAGCCATGGAAACTGGACCAAACAATGCAACAACTTCAGTCAGTTATTCTTTCTTTTCAAGCCATCTGATTTTGGTCAGAATAAAGAAACGATGGGTTGGTTCAGGCAATGACAAGACCTAGAGTCTATGTACATCCATGCTAGCGGCTAAATGCTATGCTGCCATGTTCACCATCTTAGCTCAGCGGTAGCATGCTAACATTTGCTAATTAGCACTAAACACAAAGTACAGCTGAGGCTGATGGGAATGTCATTCGTTTTGCAGATATTTGGTCATGAACTAAAGTATTGGACAAACTGAAATCTTGACCTGCTGATGGTTATAGAGGGAAAGTTAAAGGTTTGGCTACTCACCAAATTGCATTGAATGTATCCTTGAGCTCTGACAAATATGCTGAATGCATTTCCTCCCTCATAAAACATTTGCAAAGCTGATTTAAGAAGTATTTTAAATCCAGCATTGCTTAAAGCTATGTTTTCTAGCTTGAGGTCTTCTTCTTCCCTGCCTTTGCTGCCACATTTCTGCATATCTTGGCATGTTATCACCACCTGTAGATCAGTGGGATAGTGTGAAACCATTGGCAGCAATGTGTATTGCGCGTGCTCGAAATAAACAAAATGGGGACCCACTTATAGGAAAACAGCTCCACAGCGCTACTAGAGGGGATCACTAAAGTTATTAGTATACATCGTCCATGAATTTGTTCCAATCCATCAAGTAGATGTTAAGATATTTCAGTCTAGACTAAAGTGTTGGACCAACCCACAGACTGAACAACCGGCAAACCAACATTGCCATCCCTAAAGCCATGCCGCTAGAATGGCTAAAAGCATCCTCTGAGTGCAGTCAAATCAGTGAATGTGCTTTATGCTGTCCCGCAGAGAGCCGTTGCATCTCTGTGGCCAGACAATGTCAAGGTGGTTGAAATTTGCCACAGCTTGCTCTTGTTTTTCTTCATTGTTTCATGTCATATCTAGAACCAAAAATAGCTTAAGCAGTGCTTTCCGGCATGACTGTCTTCACAAGAACAAAGGTTAACTGTAGAGTTCATTAAACTGCTAAACGGCTATCCTCAAACCATCTGAAAAACAACTCCAGTCTCACAAAACAACTTGGTCTGTGGTGATTCCATACAGGTCACTATAGTAACTCGTGTTTACTCAGATGATGGAGCCCTGCACAATCTAATCATCCCTTCAGAGAGATAGAGCTCCCTGCATTTACTCAGTAAGCGGGAGGGAAGTTTGCTCCTCCTTTCTCCTCATGTCTTTGATCTTTCTCGTCTCTGGGTGAGGAAAACTGTTTTGGTAGCAGCAGTCTGACGGCCTCCTCCATCCCTGCGAATGAGACGAGTGATCCTCCTTGAATTCATCACGCGCAGTGAGGAAATTTTCCTGACAGTAAGTGGAGCCACGTTTGGGCCAGAGACGCATGAAACAGCGCTTGTTTCCTTTCTCTTCGACAGACGCTGACAATCTCAAGAGTTCGTCCACGTGGACCTTTCCATCGCCTTTTCAGTGAGGGGCAGCCAAGTGCAGTGAATGGAAACCGGACCAAACAGGAGAGAGCATTAAGGGTCCTTCCAACTTCTGCGTGGCACCGCCGGACATTCGCGAAAAAGAAAACAGTCCTTCACATTCTCACGCAGTGGAGACAAGGCCCAGGGTCAGCACTGGGAGAGCCTTGGAAATCCAATTTGAGGACATACAGAGTGTAAAGAATGTTTTGATGACAACAGGACAAATGTGGAGAGCATAAGTAAACTAGCACACACTCTTACAATGCAAGTAGAAACATGAGCACACACACATTCAGACACACTACTGACAGAATTAAACTTTCACTGCAGGAAAAAAGTTTCACTGGTTACAATAATTGAAGGTGACAAAGGACACAAATGGACATTTGACAAACTGCTCCTGCTGTCATGGTTACGCTACTGAAATGAACTGTAAAACTATCTTTTGAGTATCAAATACTCACAGAATTCTGTGCGGTACATAAATTCATTTAAAGGTCAGGTGTTGTACACAATAATGGCTAGTTCTGCCTGTTGGTGTTGATTGATGACTATTGGACTCAACTTTGAACTCAAGTCCTCAGCAAAGGAGTAAGCTATAAACTTTTCAGAACCACCTTTCAAGCCTACAGGGGCGAGAATAGCCTATTTCATACTAAAAAGATACATTTTCAGTGGAGTATTCCTTTAACATACAAAGTTACAATGTCCAACACTCCTCCCACTCATTTAGTCAAAATCTCGCCTCAGCTCTCATCACTGTTGCTGAGCTTTCTACCAAACAACTACTAACTTTCTACTAAACAGTCTAGCTTGAATTCCAATATTTGGGAACAGATTTTGTCTGCTGCATGCTTAATAGCTACAACTTAGTCACCACTGACCATGCCACCAGAACCATTTGAAATCAATAGGAAAGCAAAACACAGCAAAAAAGATAGATTCAGGTACTCTCACACAGACACACACTAATAAGATATGTATAATGTGGCCTGAAAGTGGCATTTTGCAGGTTTAAATACTCTCTGTGACTGTCTGAGTACACACTGTTTGTCCGAACACACGCTCTTATCTCCTGCTTGTGTTGTTTGGCAGTTCTCTCCTCCACACACATGCTTCAGAGCTCTGCCTGGTCCTCCACAGCGATCTGCTCGGGCCACCCACTGCACCGCCAAACAATCCCAACTCTGTCAGATGCTGGTAGCAGCGTGGCAGTTTCCTGCTTTGGGCTCCATACAGCAAACCCACAACCAATTATCTCAGCATGGGGAAATGGATGTGTTTGCCTGGTTTTTAAAGTAATGGAGACTGTGTTTTCACTGAAGGTGAGGATGAATGCTACCTGAAAAACATTTTAGTTTGGTGTTGGATCAAAAGGAAAGGAAGCTGAGGGACTGGAATGACTTTTCAGTACTTTGGTCCATTGTCCAATCTCTGACATAAGCACTGGTGCCAGTGTCATCTAAAAGTCAGTGTAGCCATGAAAAGGCCAAAACCAACAACGAATTGATCCTACTAATAAGTACAGTTTGTGTTGTCAAAGCCTAATCTTATTTCTCGGTGCTGTAGAGCTCCATTCTTTTCCCACAACTACACATAAATGAGACACACCACTGCACTGGCTGACATGTTCCCTTCATTACAATTAACACGGGCACTATATTTTATTTTGAGTCAATCTCACATACACCATCCTGCTGCCATAAATACTCACTAACGCACCAAATCCACAACTATAAATAGTCCACAACAAATGTCCTCTTTACTTCTGCTTAAGTAATATCTGTTAGAAATTACAGTGCCTTTTTAAAAAAGGAAACTATATGTTTTTGACCAGTTTTTAAGGAGTTTTTCAGTAGGAGCCAATGGGCTTGGGCTGAGTGCCAATGACAATTTGTTTTGATGACTTGGGGGCAGAAGAACGCCAAAACAACTTGAAAAATACCAACTCTAACATAATTGTTGATTTATAAAGCGGTTACAGCTTGACTGGAGATTTGGGTGGTAATTTTCAGTGTGGTTCGTCACTACGTAGTCATTTGATTCATTGTACATGTAGAAAATATTCATAAGTGGAGCTTTATTGTCCAAAGAGGTTACATAATTTGATTTAATAGTATTCTTGTTATCTTTTCAACTGGACCTTAAAAACAACAACCTCCCTCTATGCTGTATGGTTATATGCCCTCACAACAAAAATAATAGTTAGATTACGACTAGCATTGCCATTTGACCGCTGCAACATTTCTAAACCATAAGTCCAAAATGTTTTAAAGATGCCCTTCATTCACATTTGATCTCAAGCCAAAGACGTCTATTAAAAAAGAGAGAGATTTATGCTGTTCCTTTGTTTTCTTCCTCCCTCCCTCTGCTCGGTCCAGACCAGACACTCAGTAGACGTTCATGCAGCAGCTGCCTGTAATCCAAGGCATCCTTGTCTAGCACATTCGCTCAGAGCCATTTCACCTGCGGCTGTTTTTCAGAAGACTGAATCTACCAGATGGAGAGTGATGACGTGAAGAAACGAGGGATTTTGGTTGGAGGGTGGTGCTGCGGGAAGACTGGAAGCACTGTGTTACGTGATATTTGTGATATCTTGACTCTTCAGATATTCTTCTGTCTTCATCCATGATTTCTAAAGTTTTACAAGCATTGCATATAAGCATAAAGCTTGTCATCAAGTAACACTTTACTTTAACCCCCCTATTTAGCATTTATAAGCACCATATTGTTGCTGTCCAGTGAAAACCATGTACCTCCAAATTTGTTGATTTTGAATTCCTCGTTTGTGAAGATTCTCCTACTTCTTAGGCAAAATAACCAATTTTAAAACCCTAAGCAATATCATAAAAATTATTTAAGCGCCTTTGCCAAGAAATCTGTTGAGATCCTGTAAAACCTGTTATATGTTGAATATATATAGTCTTCATATGTCATTAAAACAAGGGTTATGATCTGCAAAACTTAAACGTTTCGCACTCCAACAACAAACTGAGAAAAAAACGGAAAAGTCTGCTCCATGAAATCAATTTTACTTTCATAAATCTCCATTAAATCCGACAGCATTTCAACCAGTGATCACTGATTGTGAGCCACCACCCTGCATATCTCTTGCTAGCTTGGTACTACATTTCCTGGCGTAAATTCCACTTTTACAGTATCACGTGTTTATGATTTTTATGAAATGATACATTTCTTCTGATTACGATGGAAGAAATCATGGGGTTTGATGATTTAAATCACAAGCTAGCAAGTAATTCTTGCTGGGTTTAATTAGCTACTCCCTACAGCAGTTTAACCTCCACACTGTGGATGGAAATCAGGACACAATTATGGTGGCAATTAACCCCAATCTCAAAATATTTAACCATGTCATTATCACTTCATAACAGTGTAATGGCAGAACTACAAAGTGCACTGGTTTGTTCATAAAGCAAAAGTTCCAGTCATGCAACCATCGCCAAGAGGCAGCAGAACAGTGGCATACACAAGAGCCAGATGTGCAGGCACATCGCGTGGGATCTGCCCAAATAACAAACACTTTTGGAAAACAAAGGCTAAATAACACATGGTATGTGAGTCTCAAACTAAAATAAGATTGTTCCTTTTTCCTCAGACTGTTTATGACATCTGTGAAAGAGCATTTGTACACGACAGCTGTACTTTTTGTTAAAGGAAATGTAAATAAAATCCAGCTTGAAATAATATTTCTTGATCTTGATACTTAATAATGGGTGTGATAAAGTGCTTTAAACAGAGAGTCATGTCATCCTCGTGGTATTTACAGGAATGGCATGGTAACAATAAACACATAAATCTATTTTAGAACAGCTTAACTCCATTTGACAAAATATCTTTCAAGCCTCAATCCAGGTACAAGTTTGGCAATTTGTTTTTGCATCTTGAGAGTCAAACGAGCAATTTTATTCTTTAAACAATAATGTCATGCCTTTCTCTCTAGGGTTTTTCTCCACAGTCCAGAGAAAAGTGACTGTTACCGTACATCATAAACAGCATGAACAGTGCTGAGTGTGGGAACAGGAGGTGCTAGAAACCATCAAATTAGAAGCAAATGGTCCAGAACTTTAAGGAGGAAAATCACATTAAAGCTGTCCAACCTTTGGATGCAGTGGGAAGTGGATTTAAAAGGGAAAAAAAAGCTGATTTCCGTATGGAAAAAATTATGTAACATGTCCACCTCTTTCTTTTTTCTATGAAGCAAAGTGAAAATGAGAGGGGCCCAGTGTTGCTCCAGGGGCCCGTACATCCTCTTGTCTACGCAGACACAAAAGCTGAGTAATAGAAGCGGGTGATCTGACCGGGTTCAGACCAAGCTGGGAAAAGAAATGGGACAAATCCATAAAAAAGTCACATATCTGTCTCTCTGATTACCTCTTTAGAAAAAGATGTTGGCCTCTCTATCAGCCTTAAATCCTATTCATATACAACACAACATAAAATAATGCAAAATGTCTAAACTCCCAGTGGGACAGACCTATAGACTGAACAGAACTTGTTGCTTGAGACAGATGAAATGGAAAGAATTACGACTGATTATCCACTGACTGTGCATGAAAGTGAAAATTATAAAAAGGTCTAATTACATTTCCTAAGTAAAGCATTATGGAAACTGCATTTAACAGAATATGCTACAGCACTAACCAGTCAGTCAGTCACAAGAAAACAATCGTATGGACAATCAAATTGTACACGTCACGTAATTAAGAGTAAACTTGTGACATAAATGAAAGTATGCACTGTATGTATGCATTACAGTATTTAAGAACACAACAAGTAGGGTACAAAAAAGGACAAAGGCCTTTAGATAATATATATTAACATCATGGATTACAATACAACTGTTTTGTAATCCAACAAATTAAAAATTAGGTGAGGTAATCTGTAACAGAATAACTTTGTAAACATTTAAAATTCAAGTCCTTGAACAAGACATGAAAATTGAACACAAAACGATGATCATGTTTCCACATGCACGGCCTCCACAGGGTCTGTTGTGTGACAGGGAGATGGACACTTTGTTGCGGCCCCCGTCGGAGAGCCGACAGGCAGGGACTTCCACTGTGGTGACCCTGACATTTTGGAGCCATGTGGGTCTGGAAAGAATTACTCTAATTTGATCCAAAATCCACACACACACACACACACACACACACACAGAGGCACACATGTACGCACACACACGTAATCCAGTCTTTTAGTATTGGATAATGAGACATCGTAAACGTCAGTCCATAATTGGTATGTTTGCTTAAATTGTCTTAATGTATAAACTAATGTCGGAATTATTCAATTCATCTACGTAGAAACAATTTCCAAGTCATTTATGAACGTATTATGAGTAATACCTGGCACCAGGCTAAGAGCAATTATTAAGTTAACAACCCGTTTAAACCCTTTGCAGATATGATCATTCACATGCTCACCCTTTAAAGGCCGACTTTGGCTATATTCAACTTTACTTCCATGTATTATAAAGGGTGCCATGTTAGGTTAAAACTACACACAGAACAAGATTGCAAAAATATAAACAATACAAAAAAAAACAACAACACAGATTTTCAAAACAAAGTACACAGAATTCTAAGAAAAAGAATGGGTTATGTAAATAAAAAACAATAAAATATAAATATCATGAAACACAGATGCAATGCATAAAATAAAATAAAAACAATCAGAATAACTTTCTTTGTATGTCTATAACCAGCTGCAGCATTCTTGCTTTTACGTAACCAGGTACAATTTCATTGAGATTCTGAATCTCATTTACAAGGGAGACCAGACAGCTGCATCAGATTTACTTGTTCCTTCCTTCTGTTTTGTGCAGGGAGAACAGGGAGTACCACAGCAGCTCGGTCTGTTGTTGAAGTTCAGCCACCGCACGTGTACGAGCCGTGTTTGAGTCCACCGGTGAGGCAGAAAAGAAAGGCAGAGATGTAGGATGCAGCAGGGACTTGCTGGGAGACCGAGCCACTGGGAGCAAACTGGTATGTTTGTTTTCCAGTTGCCCGCCAGTGACAATGACTCTGAGTCATAATGCTGTAACGTGATCCACCATGGTCTGTCCTGGTCTGGTTTTGTTTCTGGAGCCAACATCACCATCACATCAGATGGCTGAAACTTAAGTTTTTCATTATTTCTGCACTGTGTTTGCACGTTTGTCATGCAAAGAGAAATGCTCGCCCAGCAGCCAGCAACCTTATGCCCACTCCCAAGCTGGGATGGTATGAAGATTCACTGTTGATAGAGCTGAACAATCAGTTGATTCATTGAAGTGTCAATCATCAGGAGATCAATCTGCAGCAGTTTTGATAATAGATGGATCGGTTAAGTAATTTTTCAAGCAAAAACGCCAAAACATTCTCGGTTGTTTTGCTGCTCCAATGTGAGGATTTGCTGCTTTTCTTTTTCTTCCATGATAAGAAACTGAATATCTTTCGGTTTCGAATGTTTTTTGGACAAAACAAGACGTCATCTTAGCGTCTGGGAAAACGATAATGGAAACTATCTTTTGTTGCAGCCCTAGTGCAGTTATCCACCTGGTGCTTGTGATAACTGAGGGGCTCTCTGAGCAGGAGAACACTGATTTTTTTATGTTTATCTGAATGTGGCCAAAGTGGTTTTAATGAGTTTTAATGAACCAAACGGACCACCAGCACAGACTGTGTCATGCTACAAATAAATGTAAAGGCTCAAACTAAATATAAGAAGGGTTTTATAGGGTCTTTATTCTCAGTTCTTTAGGTTTTCAGGTCAAGAAATGATTTATGGTTCCACAGATCACAAAAGCTAAATCCCTTTAGAAGATAAGTGGACTGCTTTTGGATTATTACACAGCTTTTAACGGTTTTAATCTTGTTATGTAATTAAAAAATGAACCGTATTTAAATTTTTACACTAGCCTTATTCACTGTATTGTTATAAATTGAATAATAACTCACAGACGAGCAATGAAAAGGTAAGTGGATATCTCCGCTGAGGAAGTCCTGAGTTTTATAATACTGTAGTAGGCAGATCAGTTAAAGTGCTGACTGTGCCCGGATCAAAGGCATACTTGTCCAATCTGGGCAGTAACACAGTGATTTTCTCCAGCTCCTGTGATGCATTAGGCCCATTATGTAACAACACTTTAGACTGCTTAAGGGAATTTCACCCATTTTTGAGCCACAGCATCTTTACTTCCCCTGGGGATTGTTTTCCATCTCATTTTAATCCTGATTGACAGAACCGGGCCAAGGTGGATTTGGACATCCTAAAGAACAAAAATTACAATCATGGAAGAGACATTAAGGTGAAAGAATGCGAGATGTGACCAATTTCTATGACATTCAGACATGATATACTTCCACTCTCTTTAAAAACCATGAAAAGACCTTGAGAATGTACAGTTTGAAAACCTCAAGCTAAATTTCTGTCACGTTCTCCTGCTGTTTAACGTCATCACAGTTCTTGGACAAAATCTACTTACCACATATTTGGGGCAAAGCTGCTCGGGTAGATCAGCATTGGTATGCCTTGACAAAGCAGTTACCCCTCAGACACAATAATAACCTCAGAGCAATTAGGCTGCATCTGATAGCGAGCAAGCATGTCTTATCATTCTCTAAGTACTCTGTTCTCTGGCCATGATCAAGGAAGAGTGCTTCCGTTTCGGCTAAACGGCAGAACTGCTGTGCTAAATAACTCGACTGTGGCCTATGGAAAAAATGCATGGAAGCCAGACTGCTCCAGTGTGCATCTAAGATAACAGGTCATCTTTATGACCCCTTTTCCTGCTGCTAACCTCAAACATTGTTGGTATAAGTCTGTGATTGGCAGGTTATAACTGAGTGCAGAAAATCAACACTGAAGGAGAACAAGTACATGTTTGAGGGTGAAATTTGCCTCTAAAATCTGCTTCACGTCCAGTTTGAAGGCAATACAAGCAGAAGCTTTCTGGTCAGCTCCAGGCTCGCCTGCCTCACCCCAACATTCCTGCATCCTTCTGAAGGAGGCAAGACTCCCTTCTTCTTTCCAAACAGGAGATGAATCCGTGAAGCAAGTTTGTGACAGAGCATCCAAAACAACCTTGAGAGGAGAAGTCTTTTACATTTGGTTTCATTTCTAATCAACAAATACCACCAAGACTTCAAAATAATTCAAATGCAGGAATGGCAAACAAACAGCTGCAAGTGAATTTTTTACTCACTTCCATTAGATTTGCATTTTATTGTTTAGAGGACTGCAAAAAAAGATGTATTGTCTTATTACAAGTGTTTCCTTAATTATTTAATCAAATAACTGGACTGAAAAAGTGCTCCAGTGTTCCCATTTGGAAAACAGACTTTACACTAAAAAATGACCTGGTGTAGTTGATTAACAAGTCTGTGAACTGGCAGCTACACAGATCCACTCTCATCCTCTTTACAGCGGTCGGTAAAGGAAAGAATGAGAGGAAAGGGCAAAAGGAAGAAGAAACCCAGACACCCAGCAGAGGAGCAGCCAGATTATAAATCACTTAATTGTAACCAGAAAGGACACGGCCCTTCTGCAACAGCATCACTGCTTTTCCACTGCAGCTTCAGCCGCCGGCAGTTAGTTCCACTTCAAAACACGACGTCGAGATGATGGAGGAGAGCTGCGTCAAAACGAAGACTCTTCATGGAAAACTTTGGGGAAACGTCAGTTAGATTTCCATGAACCGTGACACCCCAGATTATACACTGTCTACACTTCATGTTTCCTCTGGATTTGTGGGCATGGGTTTGAAAACTGACGCGTTAAAAGAATAAAAGCTCCAGAGTATTCTGCATCATATTTCAGTTTAAGAGAAACGTTTTGGCTGCATCTGCGAAAAACTCCTGATCATGTTGTTGTTTGTTTATTGGCTCAAGTAGTGGGAAAGCTTTGAGGACTATTAACTGGAAGTCAGCGCTCAGATTCCAGTGCATTTTGCTTTGGCGAGTGGTGACAACTCAGATGTAGTCAAACCCAAGTAAGGCTTAGCTGTGCACGGCTCCAGACAGAAGCTTGGAGTGGGACAGTGGATCGGGAAAAAGGCTCGATGACTGTGATGACAGTGAGTCCGAGGGACAAAGACAGAGCCAGACAGTCTGAGCATCACCACGCTGATCCTCTGCCATTCCCATGAGTATCAGTCTCACAGGGGATGAAGCAGAAATTCAAGGATTCCTAAACACAGAAACCCCGCAAAGCAATTCAAACTGGGTAAAAGAAAAAGACAGAAAATCTAAATATAAAGACACAAATGCTGAACATGGATTGATATAAAAGATCCACAGGTGCACCATATAATATTTAGGAGGCTTTTTGGAGAGTGGGCAGCAGAAAATGTCTGCTAAGGTGAACAGGTGTTGGTCTGCTGTTGTCTTTTTTTTACTGTTAATCATAAAACGAAGCTGCATGATGTGCGCACGTGTGGTTTAGGCTCAAAAACAAAACCTTAAACCAGGAAGGTGAAATCATGACATCTGTGTTTCGGCTCATTTGTTTACTTGCGGAGGATTGTAACGTCATGTAGATTTGGCCTCAAGACACAGACAGGCTGAAATGGAGTATGAATTTGTATTTGAAATGTGGAAATTTAAATTCTTTTTAAGGGTCAAGGAAAAACAAGAAGTTATGCAACAGTATTTTCCATCGTCTGTTGGCATGCTTTCAAAGCTGCTCATTCATGGACCTCCACCGTGAGATGCTGGAAACGTCTGAGGAGTGCCAAGGACATTCTAGTGATAAAAGTGAACCAGGCCTCCCTTAACTTCTAAGAATCGCAGTCCTGATGTATAATCAATCAATCTTCAGACGACGTGACTGTATAACCATCAGCGGGACTGTAAATAACCTGGATATAACAAAAGAAAGAAAAGGTTTTGCATTTTTAGTTACTGCTGGTGAGGGCATACCTATCCAAGAGAGGGAGGTTGTTTACTTCAGTCAGCATCATCTACAGTGCTCTAACTACGATGGTAACTAGGGGTGGGATGATAATTGATATAACTGTACATCCTGATTAGACAGTCAGTACTGCAAAAACGTCACCAGAACAACCAGCAATACCTTTATTTTAATCTTGACAGAACTACTTCAACAACACAACAGTAGCAGCCAGAGGTGCTTGTAGTGCTTGACAGACAGTTGATAACGACTGTTTGACTCCATCTACTTTGCTCACAAGGTTTACATATTCATCATCGTCCATTCTTGACAATCTTAAAACAATAACTCAATCTATAGGATACTGGTCTCAAATATGTACACAACAACATGCAAAGCTTTCTGAAGAGTCCTGTATCCACTTGCTGCTAGCATGCCAAATGAATCAGCCAACTTGCACAGAGATGATAAACAGGGTTTCAGGCGCGCAGCCTCACCTGCGAAAAAGACAGCCCCCCCCACTAACGTCACAAAAAACTATTAAAAAGAGCAGAGACGCTATAGAGAGCTGAAATGAAACCAGAACTTCCTTGTTCTGTTCCACAAGAGAGAAAACCTCATTCAAAATCACACTGACATTTTGTAGTGAAGCTAATAACTAAAAAGCCAGCCTTGGAACATAACATAACCTCAGTATGGTAAATGGACTTCACTTATATAGCGCTTAGTGTTAGATGGCGATGGCCGATGGCGACGGAGCTGCCATGCAAGGTGCTGGCCTCCATCGGGAGCAAGTTGCCCAAGGACACTTTGACATGTGGACAGGAGGAGCAGGGATCGAACCGCCATCCCTGGGAACAATGGACGACCCGCTTTACCTCCTGAGCCGCAGTATATGTTGTGGATCACTGTATGTCAACATAAGGATGGTACATTTTTGAAAAACCATCCAATATTGTTGTTCATGTAATATTTTTGTTTTTAGCACCCTTTAACAAACACAATTTCCCATAAGCACTAGACCATTAGGGATTAAACATCACCAGCTCGGCCTAAGAGTCCACAGGCGAGTCGACTCTCCAGTAATCAGTGCAGCATATCATTACAGTAAGTTAAGCTCTGTCAGTCACAATAAAACCAACTCTATGCATGTAGCTTACAAGCTAGAATATAAATTCAACTGGATTTCCAACTTTGCTTTTAATACAGAGAATAAAGTGCTCTTGTTGCCCTTTGGAGGCACTAATGTATTGTACAAAGCTGCTAAGTAACAGTAGTAATTACAC
This sequence comes from Macquaria ambigua, assembly GCA_008360985.2. NCBI lineage: Eukaryota > Metazoa > Chordata > Actinopteri > Centrarchiformes > Percichthyidae > Macquaria > Macquaria ambigua. Next base: position 86,726 of record VMKM01000336.1, read on the forward strand.
AAAATGCCTGACTCAGTGTGCCTTTGGATGCTAATTTGTACACTATGTTCAGTGACAGCCAAGATGTGATGCCCAGAGCGATAAACAGCGTGCGAAGAGATGGTGTTGGAGATTATCTCCCAGCTGCTTCACCCCTCATTATAGCATTTTATCTCACAGATGCTGGGGGAGATATTAAATCTGAGAAATATGTTAACCCCCCCACCCCGAGGCGTAGATACCTCTCTGGTCTTGACTCCAACAGGGAACATCATAGTGTGACAAGCTTCACAAACGCCCCAAAGCAAGAGGAAACCCAGGACAAGCAAAGACAGAGAAAGTGCTAACGATTTTTGGGTGAAAACTATTCTAAGGACATGTTTGTTATGCTGTTCTTGATCTGAGAGAGAGCAAAGCTGTCAATGGACGTGATCGGACAAGCCTGAACTTCTACTCTGTGACTGACTGAGCACAGACGTGGATTTGTCAGACACCATGTGGCAGTTTTTTCTTCCTGACTAATGATTTTTTTTTTTTTTGCTGCTGCTGCTTGTCAATGCTTTGTTGCAATGTTTTGATTAGTTCAGAGGAAAAGGCACACTGAGTCAGGCATTTTGTGTAATTACTACTGTTACTTAGCAGCTTTGTACAATACATTAGTGCCTCCAAAGGGCAACAAGAGCACTTTATTCTCTGTATTAAAAGCAAAGTTGGAAATCCAGTTGAATGATGCGCTGACAGCAAAGATGACTGTTAAAATAAATAATTAAAATATGTTTTGCTGTATCTTGGATACCAATCTACCACAGTGACGCAGCCTTGAGGAATTTAAGCATGCATCACACCTTCAGCTGTTTCGATGTGGTCTGACTCTTAATGGACAGGTTGAAACATTTTTGTATTGTGTCACATTATCCAGTTACAAGGGGCTAAAAAACTGGTTCATTGGCCTTTCCATTGTTTTTTTAAGGCTGTAGAAGGGATCTGCTATCAGTGAAGTTGTGAAAACAACATTTACATATCATCACCTTTGCTTATTTACACATCCAGCAGTTATGGAGCAACATTATCATTCATTTGGAGGTGTTTCTGGTCACCTGACGAATGTAAGTCCAATATTCACTCTGTTTTAGTTCTGTTTTTGGTTTCTATCAAGTCCTGAGGGAAATATCTGGCTCTTGAGTTGCTTAATGCTCCACTATGTTCGCCAGCGAGTCGCTAACTTTGTCTATCTGCTGTTTAGTGCTCGGCCTGAAATCGACACTATGAGAACGGTGAGAGTGAACCAAAACTGTAAAGTTGCGAACTGAAACTCACTATAAACTCTCTATAAACTCGCTCTGTAAGGCCGAGGAGAGCTGCACTCAGGTGATGTAGGTTAAAGCAGTAGTTTATGTTGATGTATAAAAAAATCTGAATTATATTAAGATATTTCTGGTAATTTGACTTAAAATGTCTGTATTTCCCATAATATGTTGCCCGCATGGGAGTGAAAAAAATAACTAGTTACAACTTAGTAATGACACTTACTTCACTGTTGTGCACTTTGCTCTGCCAGTTTTCTGGCTAAGGGTTTTCTGGTTAAGTGCAACACTTAAGTTAAATATCTTTAAATAGCTCTAATCAAACAATCAACACATTTCATTTATTGAAGCCGATTTAGCTCTGCTCAAACAGGCATCGTTTTACATTCTTTGTTGTACTTGTTACACTCTGTACTCTTTTGTATTTATGAATTTAATGATCTACAGTTGTTTCCTACATCTCATTGGTACGGTTGATTGTAGTGTAGATAAAAAAGCAAATATAGATTTATTTATACTGTGCCTTGATGCGTTGAACATTAATGATGAGCTGGAGGGAAAATCTGGGGATTTTTGAGCACAATTTGGCTCTAAAACAAAATGAGGGAGTGTATCTTTGATCCCTTGGACTGCTGGCATTGGTGGATTTGCCGCTGTGTTTACAAGCTTTGTCGACAGAGTCCTGCAATTTGTGATGCGCTGTTGGAGATATTTAAGCCTGTAAAAAATCCCACATAATGTGAATGGGATTTCCCCTTTGGTAAATTGTACTTACATAACATTAAATGACAGCAACAGAGTACTTGAGCGTGACTTAAAATAAAAATAAAACATCCCGTATTGCAGTATAAGAAAAAAATTAAGTTTATTCATTTAACAAATGCCCCACGCAGCTTTATCTGTATGATTATTTTAAATGATTCACTAAGTAATAATTAGGCCTACTTACATTTCTTTCAGTTAACGAGTAACCACTAATGTTAATATCTGTGCCACAAACACACACAACTTGTACACCCACGTTTGACACACACACACACACACACACACACACACACACAGCAGTGATAAGGTGCTAGCAGCTCTTTTCTTTCAATGCACAGTCAAAATACTGTTACGTCTGGCGTGTGTGTCTCAGGAGTGAGACAGGAATGCAGTCGTGGGCTATTTTGAGTTTTTAAAGGAGCACCGGGGTTTTGTGAGGTCTGACCCTGAGAAAATCTGACGTAACACTTTGTCAATATTTGGAGGCCCACTCTTCTTCTGTCAATGGCCAAGTGTGACTGCCCCCACAGTGCTCAGACACACACACATTTTATGACTGTACTTGTGAGTCACTGAATGCCTTTTACTTCCTAATCTAAACCTAAACTATAAACAATAATTCCCCAGAGAAACACAAGAGCAGTCATTAAAAAAAAAAACTTTCCCACACGAAAGAAATGTGCATGTTTCTGTGTGTATGCGTTCACATGTATCTCTGCAGACTGACAGAGGGCAAACTGTGCTAACAAGCCCTCATTCATCCGTTTTACAGCCACCTAGAGAAGAAAGTCACTCTGGCTGTTCCTTGTATCATGTCACTCTTTGGCTCAATGCTTTGTTTCATTAAAACATTCAGCGTAGTTATATTATCAAATGTTCTACAATAAACCCCAGACAGTCATTGGAAAATGATCACTAATGAGCTACCACGGGATAGCAGAGGGTGTGGACCATCTAGCATCTCATTACCCTGGCACACCGCAGCCGTCATCATGCTGTCAAAAACTGTGCTGCGCTCATCAGTCATAAAATATAAAGAGAGAACAGAGAACATGGCACCCTGTTATGATGCGTGATTTTGTTTTAGCTTCTGTGCCTGCACGGAGGAAGTCAGTTGATTTATGTTGGAAAAGCCACAATAACGAGGTGCGATTGTAGAATTTATGATAATTGGATTTCGGTTTCAACCCAACACACACTGACCTTTGGCCTCTTAAAGTTCAAGTCATGAAGGGGAGAAGTCTAGAGCAGCCAATCGCGTACTCTCAAACAGTTTGGGCTTGAGAGTTTCACCTCCATTTATTTGCCTAACCAGAGGAGTCAAACAGGAGACTCAAGGCTCAAGTGCTGAAGTTGTTGAGTAAACATTTATGCTTTTCCACTGATTATCCAACTGAGGCCTAACTTGCTTGTTACGTGTTATCTCCTCCAAACTGTGAACCACAGCTGAACTTTGAATCTGGAGCATTTCAGGCCAAGTTGTCAGAATTAGCTGTTTGCTTGTTAAATAATGGCAAAACAGCCCTTGAAATAGAGAAAAAAAAGGGAAATCACTGGTGACGAAGGTGATGAAATCTGCTTACCAGCAATTCTAAAACTCACTAAATAACATGTTATATCTTGTTTGTTTAATCTGTACATAACAGAAGTATAAAAACGACAAGTTGCAGCTTTATGGGGCGTTACGGTCATGACAAGACTTGCAGCACATAACGTCGTAAAACTGGAAGTTGTCGTTTTTACCCTTCGTTATCTTTGGACAGAGCGAGGCTAGCTGTTTCCCCCCGTTTCCAGTCTTTATGCTAAGCTAAAATAACCGACTGCTAGCTGCAGCCTCTAATTTACCAGTATCTGTCTTCTCATCTAACTCTTGACAAGAAAGCAAATATTTCCAAAAATGTTGAACTTTTGCTATAAGTTACTTATCAGTACTATGCATCTTATCTTGCATTTCTGCTGTGACACTTTATTTCTCTGCATAGGGTCAATAAAGCTTATCTTAGATTATCTTAAATTATTCTTTATATAGAAAGCTCTTGGAATTCATCATCATAAAACACATTTTTTATCTAATTAGCTAGCCTGTACATTGGTGCCAGACTCTTGAGCTGTGTAACAATCAGAGTGATGTAATTCTCCCGGTACCCTTTTAAGCTCTCGCTCCCTGCAAGTAAAACAGCTGCACTTTGAATTTGAGCAAAAAAAAAAAAAAAGCATAGTACCAGATCACAGTCTTGTATAACGCATACTGAAAAACAAGATCTACTTTAAACACATGAAGGATGAGATGTCAGATTGTCTCAGATTGGTTTGCTTTAGACATGCTTCTGGTTTGACTGCTCTGGTGGTTTAATAATGATCTCACTGCTCTCAGCTTTCTGGGCCCAGATCACACAGTCACTGAAACCCCAGTGCCTTATCACAGCAGGCCATGGAAAACTCAGCAAGATGAAAAATAGGCCAAGATTTACCTCTGTTTTTCTTTAAATCAGTGTATAAATGTACCCCTTGCAATGCATGTAGTCATACTGCAGGTGCATGTGGACATGCAGATTCCTTCGCTGTTTTAATGGAATATTCTTGCAAGCTCTTAAAGGGTGTCGATCTCTGCGGGAAAAGCAATTGTGTAACATCTTGGCATACGAGCAAGGAAAAACTGTGCAGATGATCTGAGTGTATCTAATCTCAAATGCTTGAAAAACACATTGACATATAAATATTTGGATAGCTGCATTTCATCTGAAGAAACTCCATGAGTGATTTCTCGCAACAGCACAAAAATGGACTGACCAGCTCACCCAATTACCGAAAGCTCAAACAGCTAACAGCAAACTCTCCATCCACCTCTTCTGCATCAAAGTATGAATCCTATCAGTGTTGATGTACAGAGAAGCATGCCTTCCACCACTGGGATGACTTGTGTGACAGCCAGTGGTCGTCTGTCTGGGGGCTGTGAGGAAGCATCCTCTCCCCACTACCTGCTGTTCCCTCCAGCATCTGCTCCCCATTCCCGAGACCCCAAAGCACAGGGCCTCTCAGTGGGAGGGAAAGTCACTTATATGTGAGCCTGTCTCGGAGCAAGAAGCTTTACAGAGATATAACTTTGAAAAGGGCAGAAGACAGAACTAAGGGAAGCTCGGTAGATTTCTGCCCAAAGGAAAAAAGATTTGAAAGCTTCTAGTTTTGAAGGTGGCTTTGTGCCAGACTAAGGATCAATCGTGAAGGAATAGCGGGATTTACCAGGAAGTAGATTGTAGTTTTGCCCCCTGTGCTTGGCATTGGCATGTCTCATTACATTTCTGTGCTGCTCTTGTCGATGTAAATTGCAACATAACAATGGGATCAAGGAGATACAATTGTAAAAAGTTAGACAAATATGTATCATGTTGCATACCAAATGTAATGATTTTGTTATATATCATTAACAAATAGATAACATGTACCTTACCATAAAACTAGACTTGACATGCATCAGTACAAAAACAACATTAACCCTTCTGGCTCAAAGAGGCCGTCTTGCAGATTGTCTCACTGTTTTCACGCTCCACTGTTTTACTGTACTAACACCATGTATTAAGATAGCTGGATACTGCACTCAGCATTGCTACCAATTTGCTCCAGTGGCCCCTTTGTGGTATTGCAATAAAAAAATCCCCTGCAGCCCCAAAACAATTTTCCCCATAGACCACCATTATAACAGGACAGGACACCTCCAACTGAAAAGGTCAATTATTTCTCTTTGTATTTACAGTTTTTAAACCATGAAGGTTTTATATTTGTAAAACTTTCCCAGAGCCTAGTAAAGCTATTTCTATTTGTGTGACATCACCCCAATGTAAAGTCTATGGGCTTGTACAACGAGCCGCACAGCGAGGAAGCAAACCTGGAAGCTAGAAAACCGTTTTTTGACAATTTTCATTTTAGTGACAGTGAGTGCCATCTTTGAGTCCGGTATCCAGTTCTTATGATACATCCATGACTAACAACACACAGCGTTTCCCTGCTCAGACTCTGTTTCTCCATGTGTTAGCCATCACCATCAGCTGACTTCTGTTTATACCTGCAATTAACTGTCCTCACGGGCTGCCTGCCCTGCACGTGTACCAGAGGCTGCTGGGTAACGACCTGGGAACTGCAGGGTGATATTATGAATTTGACACAGTGAATTTGTCCCTATTGCTTGTTTATGTGCAGGTAGTGGCCTCATTAAGTCCTCTTCAAAAACAGCACAAATATCAAAAAGATATAGAATTCATAATTCACAAAGTGTCGCAGAGCGCAACATTTTGATGCTATACTGTACAGTATATTTTTAAAAATATTCTTTATATGCATACAGGCTGATCTACCAATGGCTGTGAATCTGAATCATCAGGGTCTTTTGCAAGTAAAAGTATAATACTGAGTGGAAATCATCATTTCTTGTCAAAAAACAAAACACAGCCTCCTTCGTTAGCTCTGACTTGTCACTATCACTCAGACCCACCTGCAAATATGAAGCTTTTATGTCAAATTAGTAGGATTATTTGGGGTTTATGATGCAAGGGAAGAAGAGCTTTTACATTATGACTCTATACAGTATCTTTGTTTGTACTGGACATGATACAGGAGAGGCAGAGGTAGATTTGTAACTACATCATGGCGAGATAGTCACAGAAAGCCACACTACAAAGTGCACTCAGTTGGTAAATTTGAGAGATCTGTGGATATGTAAACCACACACACACACACAGTCCCTGTGGACAGGATATGTTGAACCTCCTCATACTCAATGAATCCAGTGTGTTCCCCAAACTAAATGAGACGGCATCTGGTTAATCTCAGACGTGTGTCCACCAAACCTTGTTATGTAATATTTACACTCTGTGATAGATTACATAACAATCACCTACTTAACCACAGATGAATAAACATGTTTTTTTTTGTTTTTTGACTAAACAGTTGTATGTATGTATGTGTATATATGTATGTATACGGTAGTGTGTGCGCACTCTATACCCTTGTTTAAATCACCTGGTTCATACAACGCTGAACACTTTGAATTATTGGCAGAGGATTAAATGAAATGCACTGTAATTAATGGATGACTTGGCTGAGTTGTTACACCTGGCATTGGATCATTCCTCATAGATGTTGGACAAATGAATCTTTCTTATGGAGAGGCTTTTAAACTACGGGCCCGGTTTACATTATGAATGAATGTACAAGTCAGTTCTCCAACATCATGATTTAGGCAATCTGCAGCCCGGTTTGGAAATGACTTGTAGCATGTCGACAGATGAAGAAGGGATTTAATGATTTTATAAGATGGCACAACTGCCGCTTTAAGATCAAAACGGGCCAAAAGTTACGCAAGTTGGTTGAAGCTGTAGTTCAGGGATCATGGTTACTCCAGGAGGGTGATATAATATGGACACAGTTACGCAAGTAATTCATTAAAAAGTGAAATCGTTTTTTATCTATCTATCACTGGCATTTCTGGGCTGTAGAAAGTTATTGTTGGGTTGTATTTCTTCACAGAAGAGCATGAAAATCAGTGCTGAAGGGCCAACAGCAGCTTCCTGCTACAGTTATTCTGTGATGCCTGATGGTGCAATAATAAAGCTAATTCTATGACACTAACTCATGGCTGCAATGCCTATGGAAACTCTGAGAATGAAAAATAAATGATCCAATTAACTCACAGAGAAAGGCTTCCTGTAAGGAATCTTCTGCCAGTGTATAAAACTGGGTTTACGTAACACATTTCAGTGGTTACATACAACCAAAACATACTGAGGAGACGCAAAAGGCCACCATTACGTTAATGCTCATGAAGAAAGACCAGCGGAAAACTCATCAGGTCACCATCACTTAAAGTTAAAGCTGACCTTTTGGAGGCTCAGTACAGGAGGAACTGGCTCATACAGGGTGAGGCTGGATCCTTTTGCTGTTTCAGATTTTTGTTGTTAAGGTCAAATGCGAGTCATATACATGGATGATGAGCTATCGATGCTGACATTCAAGTTTCGAATAGGATAAATAGAATTTGAGAAAAGTATTTCCATTAGTGATTATTGACAATATGTGATAAATGAAAGTGCATTTTGGTTGCATGTCTTAATTGCAAGAAACTGTAAATACAACATGTTCTGGCCCAATCAAAGCATTTCAATAATTCTGTTACATAAAGGACAATGTTGGAACTGTACTCTGGTACAAGGTGGTGTAGACCTTCACAGACTCTGATGTTTCTGAGTGGGTGTGTTGTTTTACAGCCGTCACTGTTGTGCTGTGCAGCTGCAGCTCAAGTTGTACACAGTCACTTCCGCACTGACGTTTATCCTGGATAATCTTTCTGAAGAATTCCTTCAAGCAAAACTGTGACAGGGCAGTGGTTTTTAGACAGAACAGCTTCGTAAAAAAAATCACTGTTTGGTGCCAGAGTAGAAAACATTTTACATCTACGATTCTGCACAGGGTGCTCTAGTGAGTACTGTGGGAGTCAAACTTCAAATTCACTGAAGTTTATGGTTGAAACAGACATTTTAAATATAAATATATATAAAATATATATATATATATATATATATATATATATATATATATGTATATAAATGTCTGATTCTTCATTTTCTAACTGTATCCCCACAGCTAAAGCTAATTAAGACACAAAAGCTGATTTACAGTATTTAAAAGAAAGCTTAGAAAGTTATTTATCGTCTGTCTGAGGAAATTTGTCTGAACACACCTGAAACAGGAGCTGGCCTCAGTGACTGCCATGACATGTTTTATGAATTTGACCAAATATATCGTAAACTCAGTCATTCTGCAGTTTTCTGTTGCATTCTCCTTTTACTCTGTAGTGATCAAATATACAATAAAATCGCTAACTTGAACTTGGCATATATGTGAAAAATCTTTTGCTACTGAGTGTAAATCCCTCAAGAGTGTGACCAAGACCAGCTGCAATACAGCAGATAGAGAAGTGAAGGCTGACAGATTTAAAGCTTAACAGATTTCTCCTTTTTTTAAACTGCATATTTGATTTAAAAAAAAAAAAGTGTGTGTCTGCCAGTATTTATCGTAGAACCTCTCCAACGGTGTTCGTGAGGATTCTTGAAAGTCTTGTCATTCCTTCTTTTACAGAGTCCATTATCCTCAGATCGAAATTAATCATCAGGGTTTTTTTTTAATTATGCCGTGAGCTTGGACACAGAGGCCGAGGGGGAGTAAACACTGCTCAGTAATGGCTCCAACACTGGTAGCTGTTTTGGTTTTGATGGAATCACGCTGGGAGTGTTGAAAAGCGCACATTCCATCACATTTCCTCGTCTGCAGCCTAATCGGGGGCTGCTGTGATTTGTTCTGTGCCTGGTGTTATTAGCTTTATCTGCAGCGGGCCTGCCACTGAAATATGCCGCTCCTCAGTGCTTCCTAGGCCTCGTCTGCAGATATGATCTAGACCAACTTAACCCTGCGTCTGCGGCCTGAACATCATACCAGCAACAGGGCACGTGAGGCTAATGCGTGGCTAGCTGTGGACGGGGTTATTTTCACTGCGGGACAATTACGTAAGAGCGTGCTGGCTGTCGTAAAGGCTTTTATTAAAAGCCATGGATTTCTTCTACAGTAGCAGCAGAGGCAAGTCCCTCAGTAAAGTGCATTATGGTGTGAAATGAAGGACTATGAATACATTTATGGTGCAGTAAAGTTACAGGTGGTTTATTTAAATGCTCTTACAGCTGGTTTGCTTGCTGGACTGCCCTGCTGTCCGGCCTATTTACTTCAACACACACAAACACCAACTCCAGAGGCCTTAAATTTTATTAAACCACTGGAGATGCCGTTCACGCCAAAGAAACTGTTGCGCAATAAACCTCCAGCAGCACTTTGACCTCCCAATGCAGATCATCTTTTCAAGCTACTTCACTGTGGATTGAGTGAAACTCGCAGCACTTGTCTGGTTAACAGATGTTTATCTGGGGACAATGTTTTAATCATCTGGTGTTTTTGTTTTTCACACCACGAATCCCATTTTGTGTTGCATGCAAACCTCAAACCTCAGCCTACAGTATGTTCTGTCCGCTGCCTTTGCTGTCTTTGATGAGCCGTTGTTAAAGGGAAGATGAAAGAGCTGCAAGTATGGCAGTGAAAATAATTCTGATGTGGCTAGAAATATTTGTGCTCTGTGTTGGGGCAACGAGCAAAGAATCATGGGAGGTTGTAACAGCTAAGTGCTTTCAATTACAGTAAATGTTAGACAAAGCAGATAGCGTGAGCAGGAAAGCTGTGCTGTCTTTCATGGCTTTTAGGGGTAGAAGAAGGATTTTGGTGCATCTTGTGTAGTTTTCAGGGTTTGACATTAACGATGGTTAAGTTAAGTTAGTTTGTGGCCACCATATACTCCATGTAGGTGGCCCCCTGTGGCCACCAAGTTTTATCCCTATTCTGGATATACTTTGCATTCGCCAAAGCAATGTTACAGTTAAGAGAATATATGCACCATATGTTTAAAAAGAACTTCGAGTTTTCAATTTAAATAAATTAATATAAAAATATATTTGTGTATAAGTGTCACAGTTAAGTTGTGTTAAATTGCCTTTTCTGTATTGTTTTTAAAGAACTTTACATTTGGGCCACCAAAAATGTACTTTTGGCCACTAAATTTAGGGGCTTGGTGGCCCGAGGGGCCAGTGCTTGGAAAATATTAGCGTCTATTCCTGGTTTGCATGACATTTTTTCACCAGTATGTGCCTGAAGAAGCACAACAGTTCAGCAGGTTTTCTCACATAAATCCTCACAGGTGCATCATGTAACACAAACATCAACAGGTTTTTACCACATTAAAGCAGCCGCCACAAGAATTTCAGATTTAATGACTTTGCTGATCACTTGCTTCCATGGGGAGTGTTTTTCATTACTGCTGCAAAGATGATGAGTCATACCCTGCAATGGTTAATCTATGCAAGACAAAAATGATTTGGATGGTGGATATTTTAGTTACAACAAAGCTGAGAAAACAAAGGAGCCTTTGCTTAGCAGTTGTGGAATTTATTAAGTGTGGGCAATGATAGCGAAACATTTTGGCAGCTATGATATGATACTAAAAGACAGCCAATTTAATGCAGCATAGCAATGTAAAACAGAGGGTCTGTTCATCTTGACAACATGTGAATAATGTAGTTGTACAAATAATAACAGGACTGTAACAACACACCTAGCAAGACTTGTCTTTGTGTTTGTATCAGTAACGGTATATGCACAGATTTTCAAAATAAGATCTGGTTTGGTTGAGGTTCAGTCTTTGTACTGCCAATCATCTAGCATGTGTTCCACCACATTTCTTCTTGGGGACAAATGGAATAAGTACAAGGAGAACAACATGTCAAATGAATCAACTTATTGACAATGTGATGGGCTCATTTTCCCACATCTGTTGTGCCATTCCTTTAGAGTTGTCAGCAAATCTGCAAAATTGCTTAACAGCACAAAAGTGTCACAAAACAGAAAAAGGTCACTGTCTTTTTTTTTTTTTTGGTGCTAACAAGTAGCAGCATCCTTTTTGTGACTAGAAAGAGTGCAATAGAGATCATAGAAAGTGCGGTTTGAATTTAAGAAACAATAGAGTTAAAATTATCAAAAAACAAAAACAAAAAAAAACACAAAGTACAGCAGACGCTGATGGGAATGTCATTTGTTTTGCAGGTTTTTGGTCATAAATCAAAGTATTAGACAAATTAGAGGAAAGGTCAGGAGATCACACGTCAAAGGCTTGATACTTTAGGGACTATGAATGTCCGTACCGAGTTTCATGGCAATCCATCCAATAGTTGTTGAAATTTCAGTCTGGACCAGGGATGCATGATACATCGGTGGCCAATATATTATTGGGTTAAATATATTGGCAAGAATCCACACGTCTACAGCAGGAAAAGTAAATAATTGTTATTGTTCCGATACAGGAATTTTCGCTGCTAATCATGTCAGTTAATGCAGAGGCTTGGCGGCGGACTAGGATGCCTTTCGAAACCCAGTTCTGAATGGGGATTTTTGCCTGTCTGCCTCTCTCTCCTCTCCTCTGCTCTGCTCTCAGTGTCACTGCCTGTTTGCACAAGGGCTGAGCTCCACAGCAGAGAGGCCACAGCGGAGAGACTAAAATAGACTTTAGGTTGTATTTAACTTGAGTCGAAGGTGACTCTGTGCATTGTGTTATCAATGAGCAACAGAATCTGTTTGGGAGGGACGAGGTACAGGCTGTTAAACAAGCAACACATAAACTTGCAAAAAATGACAGCCATACAGAGCTTGTTCTGCTAATAGCGAATTATGAACAAGCTAGAATCGATCGCTAATTGCAGGTAACGGTTGAGCCTAATCATTAGCTATGTATCTGAATAATAGTTGAATTCATGTAAACCCTTGACATCAGCAGCAGAGGAGAAGATGAATGATGCCACAGGACTGTTAGCCAGTTTATTGTAAAAGGCCTGCACCCTTTCTGAACAGGGGAGTCCAATAGCTTCAGGTAACCATTAATCAGTGCAACAGTATGTAATTTAATTAGTCTACATATTGAAATAACAGACGAAGGTTATTACAAATAAGTTTACAATAGTTTAATGCATTCTTTATTCCAAGCATGGCGAAGGGTCTCTCATCATGTTTTAAAAATATATATTTTCTCCACATTTCTGTATTTGTGAGATCATATCGGTATCTGCCACAAGAAATAGATCATTATCAGTTATTGTTATCGGCCCTGAAATTCCATATCTGTGCATCTCTAGTCTGGACCAAAGTGGTGGACCAATCAACTGAAGGCAGGCCGACACGCATGGCTAAAAACCTTTCATGTACATTTTGTTGTTAGTTGTGATTGAAGACATCCATCCAGCTGCTTGGGAAACTTCTGCGATTGCAAAAAATGTAACTGTTTTGCGGATGAAGATAAATAACCTTTTGAGCGCCGATCATGTTTTGTCCTTTTGGAACAATGTCATGATCCATCTTCATCCCCAAGTTGTGTCTCCTGTCAAATGTTTTCCCTTCCCGCCAAGAAGGTCGTGCTCTGTCTGCTGGCCCTCTGCATGCCTCGACCCCCCTTGACCTCAAACGTGGCCATGGTTCTCGTCCCCTCTCTCCTCTCCATTTAGCTGCTTCCGCTCATTTATACTGGCACGTGGACGTATCTTGTTTGGACACACGTGCAATAAAAAATATTCCACTTTTATCCGTTTTTATTACAGGGCATCATACAGCATTTATTTAAATTGTGAATTAAATGTAAAACAATATTTTTCATCCAAGGATTGAGTGAAGGAGCAGACCAACTGTATACATTTCAATCTGAGTAAAAGGCAGCCACTTAGGTTTGGAAATGTCATTAATTTCCTGCCAGTGTTGTCGGACTCGGTCAGATTTCTGTTCTGGACTGTATAGTTTGGCTGAAGCCCTCTGAGATGATGGAGGACAGCCGCTCGCCCCAACGTCTCTTATTTCTCATCAGAGAGCAGCAGGAGGATGACAGATACTCTCACATGGCTAATAAAACAGTTGGAAAGCACTTGATTTCCTGCTACTGATTCTTGTGAATGGAGGGATCCTACTGAGGCGCTGAACTGCTTGGTCTGTGGTGAACTGTGGCTGACAGGAATGGGACTGAGATACACAGTTATATCAGTCAGCAATCAGAGAACATATTTTTCTCTCTGTGTGAGTGTTGGTCCGTGCAGCATATGTATGTAGTTAAGTGCTGTATATGTTTCTGATGGAAAACACGCTGTATTTTCAAAATAGATCCCATAATCACGTCTTGCTGGCTCTTGCTTCCTCCTCCTCCTCACTTACACATTTTTTGGAGAGCAAGGAGACTGATAAGAGCTGATAACAGCCTAGATAATAATGTTGTAGTGAAACTCAGGGTGGGCAGTATGGACAAAATTAAAGAGCAGAGAATCCTGCTTATTTTTTCACAATTCTGAAACCCAATTTTATATACTTGCCAATTTTTTTAATTATCCAAATTTGGCTGGGTGGTTAATAACACATTTTTCTGCTGTGTGACAACAGAACACATATTTATTATTGCTTTACACAGACTTTAATGTTGAAATAATAATCATAGCAATATGTCAAAGCTTGTATGTTAGGATATTTGCTTGAGTATTCAAAATCAAACGTTTCCTTAATTTTCCTCAAATTTGGTGTTTTACAAGAACAAAATACTAGTACAACTATATTGCTATATTATGTTACTATATTATTATTTTCCACAGGCCACACTACACAAATTCCTTCCAATTAACACTGTTCGACTGATCAACAGTCGGTGGCAGAAACAGACCATGAAATATAGCCAATAAATGCGAGGAAGAAGAAGACTAACAGCTAGCTAACAAGGTACGTAAACAATGCAAAAAAATAAATCGCATTTTCAAATGTTTCATGAGGGAGAATTCAACATGTTTGTTGGATGCAAAATGTGTTCAGAAACACTGAGAGTAAATCTAACTTTGTTTACGAGAAAACTCGAAAGGGTATCTTGTGAAGTGTGGGAGGTATTTATCGGTTTAGGGAGGGTTGACTGGGAAAAAAATCTCAAAGAAAACATCTTAATCGACACACAGTCACACACATTTAAACCTATGAGCTGCGACACCTCTGTTGACAGCTGAAGGTGGTGAGTGTGTGTCCAAACCAGCAACCTACTCTACCATACTCTGCTGTACTAATCAATCATTTAAGCCTAGTGGTATATTTAACGAGTTGCGCACACAGACGCACACATATTTATACACAGATTTTTGGCATAACTACGTCTCCTGTCACAGGTCTCTTGGGATGGCAAACACTTCATCTCACAGCTGAGCTCCTGTTCCAAACACATCCTCCGTCCCGTCACAACACGCCTTCTTCAATCAGCTCACATTTATTTCCCGCCTCTGCTCCTCAATGGGCCTTTATGGACCATTTTCACCACACAAAACCCACCTTTGTCCTGTCCACCACAGCCCCTTTCTTGAAGAGTCAATCTACTTTTTTTTTTTTTGCAAAGAAAGTCTTTGATGTGTGGATGTTTCCACTGGAATCGACATAGTTCAGGGAAGCCAAATAACTCTCCATGCAAGCGGGGTCACAGGTCCTCTGCTGTTTTGTATATTATGTAATTCAGCCTGTCAGCTGGGGGAAAACAGATGGGAGTGAAATCTTCAAATGTAATAAATCAAACAAAAGTGAGATAACATATGTTTAATCCCGGCGTCACAACCCGCCGCTGACACTTCCTCTTGGTGGAAGTAGAAAAATAATGGCGCAGCTGGTAACGAGGGGCTTCTGTTCTGGGTTTCACAGCACCAGTTGTATTTGATACGGCACGCTCACGACAAGCAAATTAGGGACTAGCACAACATGGCTTTGAAGTTTCTTTTAATCAGCACCATTCCCCACTGAGTACAAATGTGTGCAGTTAGACATAAAAACATCTTCCCTCTGCTGTAGGACCCACCACAGTGAACAAGGTTAACGTTATGTGTGCTTGAAGACTAAGACACTGTGGGGAGAGGCTCAGTAAGCACTCTCCGAGATAAAACTGTCTCACAAAAACACAGATTCGCATTACCTGGGCCATCAATCTCTTATACTTAACTACTCCTCCCTACTCAGGCTATATACAGTATGCATGCTGCCTCGGAGTGAGAGGACATTACAGTTTATGGTTACTTTAGTGCGCCACCATTGGCCAACGTCTTTTTTATAACTGGTTTGCAGGTGTAGCATTTCTCAGTTTTGCATGCATGGACTAGAAGAAGACCTTCAGTTCTGACAGGAAAGCGGCAGGATTGAGTTACTGGTAACTGTGCACATTAAGGCTGCACACAAAGACTATAAAACTGAACCACCTCCTCATCAAGTCATGTTAGCAAACAGTTGCCTACTTACACATCTAACAGACACCAGCATCCCATTAGAGCTGTTTTCTCTCTCAGGATGATCTGAGCCTTTAGCTTGTTAGATACAGGATTTTCCTACACCAGACACATGTTTACTTTGGCTCTCTGCAGTGACATATTACCGCCTTATAAAGTTGATATGGCAAACATGTTCGCAAACAGTTACACATCAAGCAGAAACGGACATTAACATTCACTTGGAGTTGTGTTTCTGTCCACCTGACTCACCCTCCTTGACTTCCTGAGGGAAATATATGGTTCTTCCACTGCTAGATACCATTTGTTGTACCGTTTGGTGCTGTGGAGTTAGCGTACAGTGGATTTATCAGCTCTTTTTTCACTGAAAGCAGCTGTCTGGCCAAGTTGACTAGTGCGGTGAGAGTAAACCAAGAAGAGTAAAGTTTGGGGCTGTAAAACCAAAACGATGAGCTGAAAGATACTAAAATGCTCCATAGAGCTGAGGGGAGCTGTCATTACAAGTGACCCCTTTCTCATTACACATAGTCATTTGATCCATTGTTAATAAAAAAAAAAACACACAACTTTTTAGGGAGTTTGTCCCATTTGTCCCATTCTCAATACGATCAGGAGAGTCGTGGCACCAACTTCCTTAATCCAGAAGATAACTGCAATCCAGTACATTTTAGCTTTCAGTATGTTGAGTAACCAGTGAAGTCTCAAAACATCTGCACAGTCCTTTAAAACCATGTGCTTTAGGCTGCAAAAAGGAAAAGAAAGTTATGCGAAGTGTGTGCATGCATGTGGTGAATCAGGTGGTCAAAGTTGCAGTTTAATAACAGTCAGAAAATAATGTATCCTTCTGTCTCTCTCTTCTTGAAGTCGTTCATTTATAGATCAGAATCAGAATCAGAATCAGGTTTATTGCCAAGTAGATTTTCACATTAAAGGAATTTGCCTTGTTATATTAGTGCATCATACTAAACATAGTAAGTACAAAATATAAAGAAAGATGAAAGCAAGTACTGCAAGTCAAGACGCGTACATATAAAATATAAAATTGACAATAAAATATGAAACAATATTATATGTACAATATGACAGTCGACCCTTCATGTGCCATACTGTACATCTGAGCCAGTGACAGACAGAGGGAGGCAGAGGAACTGAGATAAAGACAGACAGTACAAGTTAATTAAAAAGTCCATTCCGGGCATAACAGGGTTTGGTGAGCGGGCAGCGTCAGCGGCTTGTCTTATGTAAGCCAGCACCTGGGATCCTTGAAGCATGCAAGAAATGCAGCATGTGATCAGGTGCTGTGAGGGCACCGCCTCATTCGAGCGGGGCCTGTATGACAAAGCAGGTTTAACTCGGTCGGGCTCTTTTTTGGGGGGGGTTATCTGGCTTCACTAAACTTGGCATCTGGTGATTCTGGATAACAGGTGTCCTAAAGCTGGTTACAGACGGGCTCTGTTGACCCGGGCTTCCCCAATTCAGCCATGATCGAGTTCGCATGGAAGAGCTGTTTGTAATTACAAGCCAATCACATGCTCCATCAACACAATGAGTTGAGAAATATGAGATAAAATGAAACCGTTGGCCTCTGTACAGAAATTAGGCCACTGTGGTGGTGATGAAGAAAGAATAGAAATCTGTAGAAATAGTAAAAATAATACAATAACCAAATACGAGATGTATTTAATAAGTGTGGGGATTATTTTATAGGCCTTATGAAATATATATCTTCAACATGTTGAAGTAGTGTAGAGTGAATATGTGAAATTTAATGTTTTACTCACATTTTTGCTCTTATGTATCAAGATGAACAAACATTTACTATGTTTACATGCAACAAAAAAAAGAGAGAAATCAGGTTACTCGGGTAAGAAGTAAGTCCTAGTTACCATAAATCTGCATATACATGCAGCAGGTCTGTAATCAGATTTCTCCTCTATACCCCTGAACTTATTTGGAAGCATTTCTTACTTATTTTAACTATAAAACACGGTGCGTCCTGATTTTGGATGGAATTATTTAAAATATGAGAACGCATCACTATGTGTAATGATCTTTCCTTTCATCAAGCTGCTGTGGTCTAACAGAAAAACTTTCCCTGTCTTAAGTCTTGCACATGCTCACATGTAAAAAGTCGATTAGAAACCCAGCGGTTGCGTACATACATGGCCAAAAAGTCAGTGTTCTCCAGGAGGAATCTAGCCAAGCAAAAAAAGTTTCTCTCCCCCTAAATGGGTTTCTCGTTTAAATGATGCTCAAGAAATCAGCTTACTGGACAAAGCCGACTGTAACCAGGTTACTTAATTACATGTAAACGCTCATTAATAAATATCAGCAATACAGGAGAGCAACAGTTCAAAGAATGCTGGTAAATTTAGAGAGGAAAATTGGAGACTGTCTAACTAAGCAAAGAAAGTGACTTAAAGAAATAAGTTAATGCTTGATTAAGCCTTTCTGAAGTGCTTTGCGTATAATTTACTGGGAGCTATTTAAAAGTTTGTGAATGTTGTTTCAGCACATTTTCTGAAGTGTTTTTGTGTTTTCAAAAATTACTTTAAAAAAAGTCATTGTTCTTGTTGGCAACTATCGCTCAACATTGTGGTGTTGTGCAAAAATGTTAATAAAAGAAAATGAAGTCAAAATAATGTTTGCTAAAGCTTAAGCGAAGTGCACCAGAGCCAAACTCATCTGCTTAGGACACATGGATGATTTTGTTGTGTGTGCTTCTTCTTTATTTCTTTGTCCCTTTTGGCTTTTATTTTGCTGTATGATTGCTGTTTCTCTCTAAGTTATTCAGAGCCTCACAAGATGTATGAGGGAGAAGCTGTTTCTTGTTTGTTGCCTTTGACGTGGTGATGAACCTCACAGATAACTTAGCCATGATAAATCAGGGGAAAAAATGCTGGGAACTTAAATTCTTTGTAAACATGTACGAGAATCCCATTGTTAACAAATGTTTGAACGGTTACATTTTTCCTTTGATTCTGCACAAAATGTAATGTAATGGCCTCTCCAGACAAAATCTCTGGACCACACCATGAAGTCACTAAACAACAATTAAACAACACATGTTTGTCTTCTGTCAAACTCTACTGTAAACTGTGGGGGCTTCTGTGGTGGGCTAATGTCCGTAATAACAGAGAAGGAAACGGCTGAGCAACCACAGAAAAACATATAAAACACATCACTCCATCACTCCCTGCGTCTGTCTGTAGCTCCCTTCCTCTTTTTCTTTGTTCCTCGTTCTCTGTCATTCATTGCAGGGATCTGGACGTCGGGTCCAGTCTCATCCCTTCCAGCTTCAAGATCTAAGATTACAGCTGGAGTCCCACGGACTTCCAGGGCAGAGAAGATATAAAGTTTGTCTTGAAATGTCTCCAGCTGTATAACTTCTGAAAAGAAATTATTTGATGGATCTAAGACAATAAATTGGCAGGGGAAATAATTACTGGTGTCTGGGGATTTTTGAGCAAATAAAACTCTCTGTTTCTCTATACTTGCTTATGATTTTATCTTGAAGCTGGATTACAGGAGAACAATGTCCCTCTTTAGTCCGTTTAAATGGATAAAGCCGTGTTCTTTGTGTAACCTGGTGGACATCAAGCATAAAAGCTGGTCCTTTATAATCTCCCTATCAAAGCCCCTGAACCACAGAGGAGCCAGACCAGTGGACCTGCACTGCTCCCAGAGTGAGAGGTGTAGAGGGATTTTGAATGAGTGTGTGGGTGGCTGGGTATCGGTGTGGGTTTGTTAACTGATAACTTGACCCCCCACAAAGACTCTAATTCTTTTAACACTTACGGTTATGCAACAGTGCCCCTGCTGCCACAACATTTAGTGACAAAGTTCACTTGCCTGTCGAGGTTGCTTTTAAAGCCATGCAGTGATCCCTGCTTCTTAACTACTTATGCTAACAGCCCATAAAGCTGAAATGCCTTCAATTGTTCCAGGACAGATTCTCCAGTACCTGATATCCAGTACGTATATTTGAACATTTATTTATATAAAATTGTGACACACAAAAAAAAACTTTTTACAATAATAATGGATCAAATGACTGCATGCAATGTGAAAGGGATTACTCACAGTGAACACACAGAGAATTGCTACCCAGCTCTGCAACTCTACTGTGCTATTTAGCTTCTTTTAGCTCATTGTTTTGGTTGTATGGCCTCCAAAAGTAACAACAGGCAGCAAAAGGTGGCGAAATCAAAACAAAAACTCTAGCTCTACCCTACCTGTTAGCGATTAGCTAACACATTGGAGCATCTAGCAGCTAAAGAGCTAGATATTTTCTCAGGAGTTTGTGGAGACCAAAACAGAGCTATAAGCAGAGTAAAAATTAGACTTGTCACAACAGAAAGTGGTACAAAAAAGTTCATCCACATGTCCTCGTGAAATATGTGGTACTAGAAGATTGGTGACAGTGTGATTTCATGCAGGGCTAGTTACCAAACTACTGTAGCTGGCAAGCTAACCTTTAGCCAGCTGGGGACATGCTTGTCACAGTAGCTCTTTGAGCCAGGTAGCTTGCTAACTGCCAGTTAATAGGCTATGATAGCTTCCTCTGTTTTTGTACCCTCCGTTCCCTCAAAGGTCAGCGCTGTCGGGACGGTTTGCTTGTTCACTAAAGTTCACCCCCACAAGTGAATCTGCTAAACATGGCTATTTCGTTGAAAAGCATAGATGTTGCAGCGAAATTCTGCCGGTTGAAATGCTGGTGTGAGCCCAGTTTCAAGAAAAGTAAATGAACCCGAACACAAGTATCCATCTCCACCTCATGCAATGAAAGGTTTTAATGGAAGTTTTGCAAAGACTGAATCAAAAACTATGTATGGGGGCAGGTGGTTAGCTTGGCATTACCACAATAGAAATTAGTTAATCATGTGGGTGGTCAGAGGAATTAGCAGCTGCATGACCTGATCCCATTATCATAATATTATACTGAGGTATTTCATCATGCTGTCTGTAATGAAGTGACCTTTGTAAGTTTTGTTACTTGTGAGTTTTTTCCTTCCTCTCGCTCTCTGTTTCTGCTTCATAGTGGCTGACAGGACCTCACGGCCTCTTTTGAAGATTCCTAAAAAGGTTTAAAAGTGTTGAAAGAAAGAGGAAATTGCCCTTTATCTCCTCTCCTCTCCAACATCTACCCTGTTTTTTCCTCTGCTCTGAAAAGTGATGGAGCCGCTGCCGTCGTCTCTAAGCCTCTAACCTGTCATTGTGGTCCACATTTTCCCAAGGATTACTGTCACTGGCCTCTTCCTTTTGGCCAATCATGGCATCACTCACACTGTCCTTGATTACAGTGGCTGGCAGGTCAACGTGGAGGTAATCGCTATTCACTTTCTAATCCCTATTCTCATATTTGAGAGAAAGGCCGCTCAGTGGATCTTCTCACCACCCATCACTCCTCTCGCTTCTTCTCACTTTCTTTTACTTCTGTCTGTTCTCTCTCCCATGCCGGTCAGCTGCACAACAGGTCCATTCTCCTCCCAATCCCTCTCCCAGTTCAGTGCTTGGATAGGCCATTAAGTGCTTTAATGACGCACAGAGGCGTGAATGATTTCAAAGAGAAGCAATGTCACCTTTGAGACTTGTGAATGTGTTTAATCACAGATTTGAGGTATTAAAATCGCTCTGATGACAATATTAAAGTTGAATCAAAGGTAAACTGTGTTCTTACATAAAACTCTTAGTAGGATCAAAAGCATGCGGCCGTGGGAGTAAAAATAAATGTATTATCAAGGCTCTGATCTCATTCCAGGGCTTCTGTTTCTGTGATTACAACTCCATAAGACATGGAAAACAAACATGCTGAGGAATTTTGTAAAGCATGACCAGCAGAGTTACATGATGACTAGTACATGGGAACCAGAATGGCTCAGCAGTTCCCATGTACAAATAAGTTACCACTTTATTAGGTACAACTGTGAAGTCTAATGCAGTCTAACACAACAGAATATCCCTGCAAAAATCACACCTTTGCCTTCAGATATTAAACTTGGACTAGTTATACTCATACTCTTTAACAAACGGTCTGTCTCTGCAGGGATCCTTTCCAAAATGTTGTCAGACACTTAGAATAACAATCTGAGCCTGTCAGTGGCAAAAACAAGCGCTTTTAGTGGATGTACTTTTCACAGGCGCAATTGCCCGCAAGGATTACGTTGCAGCCATTGCAGCCTGTTCGCGGATGCTGATGGAGGCGATCTACAGGATAAATTCCAAAGTAATTAAGTATTAAGGTAAGTATTAATCATTTTGACCCCAAGATTTGAAAAGGGCCCAGGTTTAAAAATACCGGAGTTTCTCTTTAAGTTACAAAATAAAGACTTGAGATTTGACATGACTGCTGTAAGACTTGACTAAGTGTAACTTGAGACTTCTGAAAAACTTGACGTGAAAGCAAGAAACTTTCACATCAACGAGTCTCAACTGACTAAACAATCTTGCCTCAAGGCCCACTTAGTATCTGTTCTGGAGCTTTCAAACACATCACATTATCTTCATCTGCAGACAAGAAGTGCTTAGAAAAAAAATCAATACATTTATATGACAACTGTGCAAACTCCATCTGCAGACGAAGATAATGTGATATGTTTGAAAGCTCCAGAACTGATCGGTAAAATGCTCACTGATACAGACTTACTGTGCAACCAAAAACTATTCCTGAGCTGTGTTGACAGAATAGCACATTCATTAATGGACTAAATGTAGACTTTATTTATCAAACACGGTCTTGCTAGTAATTGATGTCAAAATTTCCAGAGATGATTTATCAGATTCAACTATTTAATTCTGTCAATATGAGAGAGGGTTATTAAGGATCTGTTCAGCCTCTGCTGATAGAAACTGCATGTTGGGTCTCTCAGAGCAGAGTGGGACACACACACCCACACACACACACACACATGCATTAGACAAACACTTGTACAGATAACTGTCTTACAGTTGACATAATGGATTTTTTGGGTTATCTCTACACTCTTTAAGTACAAGCATCTGCACACACAGTGCTATCAGCAGAGCCTCTCAGACATTTAGGGGGTCAGGAGGTGAAGAGGCAGTGATCGGCCTGTCAGCTCCCCTTCTCTGCAAGGGCCGACACACCAAGTGCACCCCCCCCCCAGAGACAGACCCCTCACAGCCTGAGACGGACGAGACTGATCCGTCTCCACGCACAGACGCTCTAATGTCAAGTACTCAGCCTGTAGCACTTGTCAAGCCTGTGGCACCTGTTAATAGCTTCCTCCAGTAGCTCCTAATAACCCTCCACTTAGCTGGAAACACACATAAACATACTAAACACACGTGCTGCACAGACACACGTAAGTACACTCAGGCAAAGCTGGTTGTTCACATACTGTAAAATATAGTCGTATATAGAGTATACATAGTCATGCATATACACGTTATTGGTGTAGTTGTTAACAATGTTTACAGAGAAATACACAGGTTTGTGGTTTTTAAAGGAGCAGATTCGTTTATACAGATTTTATGGTTCTGTGCACCCAAAGCTGATGTGTTTCCTGATTGTTTTATAGTAAACAAGGGACCCTGACAGCTCAGAAAATGCTTTAGGGATGTAGAAAATGAAGAGGAAATTTGTCAAAAGTTGCTGAATACGCACTAGATTACCTTTAAGTAAGTAAAAGAAAACAATAAGTAGCTAAACTATGACGTTTTAGTACTGCAAATGGTATTTTTAAAATAAATTTGCTTTCTATTTTTGGAAATATTCAAAACCAAAGGAAGCCTGAAGTATCATCATAAATACACATCTGCCCCCAAAATTTAATTCTTGACAAACTGACAAAAAATAAGAATAATTTAGATCATTGTTAGACACCAAAACACAGAAAAAGAAGAATAAACACTCATGAATCCTAGTATGGGATCTCACGAAATTAGCATCCCTAAAACCAATTAGGCGTTAACTGATTACCCAATGATTATCTAATCAGTTTTCTAAATCAAATAACAGTAGATAAATCTCAGCAGCTGATATCCAAGTTTTAATAATGTCAATATCAATAAACCCCATATATCCTTTATTGGTAAAAAAAAAAAAAAAAACTTCCTGTTTGGCCTGTTAGCAGACACAGAGGCTTCACACTCTGTCTGCCTGAAGTGAATCGTCTGCCCGGCTCTGCATGGCAGCACAGCACGCCTGTTCAGAGACTGGTAATCAGGGTCCTAATGAGCCACTTACCCTGTATTATGTAATCAGCGTATAAAGACTCGAATGTGAGAGAGGGGAGAACACGCGCATAATGGAGAGCAGACGTGGCACAGACAAGCCTTGAATTTGTGTGTGCTCTGCAAATTTGAAACAGCGATATAGTCAGAGAGGCCCCGGGTCGTGTTCATCTCTCTGCTTGAGCATGTTGTGCGTTATTGGTGTATTTGACTGTGTTATTCTGTTAACAATGAAGTCAATGGGAAAACAGCTTACAGCTAGTACAACATCTGTCTGTCTTCCAGATATGATCCTCTGCTGCTCATGTTCAGTGTCTCTATTTCCTGCTGAATCTTTGTCATCCCTAGAGGGAAACACATGCTCCAGACTGCTTTACTTACCGCTTGGTGATTAGTATCTCACATTGTCACAGGTGTCGAGTACTCTAGCAAACATGCTGACGTTAAGTATGTGTTGAAACGATGGCCTGCACCAAGGTTAAAAGAGCCAAGTTCAGAAGTTGAGCTCAAAAGTGTTTCCAGCGCAGTTTTAATGTGATTTTTTTCTTTGCTGTAATATTCAGTAAAAATGTTGTGACTTTGACCATGAACACGATCTGTTAAACGCTTGCTGGGACCAGAGTCTGTTTTTCACTCTTCAATTTATGGATAAACTTTGGGCAACTGATAAAATACATTTAAGTAGTACAGTTACAGTTAAGGAAAGAGCATTGTCATGGTTAAGGTTAGAAAAAACACATCACCATCATGGTTAAAAGAAAACAATGTTGACTGTTGGTAGGATGCAAACTGCCCGTGTCGGAGTCACACCCTTCCAGCCATCCACCATGACCTCCTCCTAACAACAACAAGCAACCTTCTCCCATTGCTACTGAAGATAGCCACTATTTGTACAACTATAAGAGCTCAAGACGCATAAACATAGGCTGTTTTAGAGTTTTGGCTAATGCTGTTTTTCTGCTGACAGTCTCATAATAGAAAAAGCATTACTTCAGATATTAAAACATGGGGCCTTTTTAGTGACCTGAATGAAATCTGCATTTAGAGGCATTTCTACAATGACATGCTCTTGTTTCTCTCTCCTTTATTGAAATGGGTACCACCACCTCTCTCTGCAAATCCAAGAAGATATTTCCCAAAAAAAACATTCAACACTGGAGAGATGTGTGAACCAACAGTATCAAAAGTAGGGTTAGGGTTCAATATGTTATCAAATATCGGTATCGAATCTGACTGCTTTCGAATGCCTTATCAAACTTAATTCGTTTTAACATTTGCCTAATGTGCTTGCACTAATCATATAAGGCAGACAACAGCCAAAGTTTCATTTTGACCATTACGGAATTAATATTAATTAGCTCCAGCTGATAAAGTCGGCCACCGTTGTCATTTGTCATTTTAAGTGGTAGTCAAGGCCGGTTAAAAATAAGAAGCCTGCTGCGTGAATGTTTTGTACGCTGTTCTTTGCTTATAAGAAAAAAAGAGCAAGAGGAGAGGTAAAAGGTTTGATAAGACATTTGTTAGCAACGGAGCAAACCGGGAACCAGATCCAAAATAGAACCGGCTACCAGAGTCCAACCAAGAAGCCTTTGTTATATGGATGAATGTGATCCACCCTCCGGATCTTGCCACTGAGAAGGTTTCTAACTACCGCAGTGACCTCTGACATGCAAATGCTCTCTTATCTCCTCAAATATGTCAGCGGTGTTTCCTGTGTGGAGGACATGTCTGTCAGATTTAGGAGCTCATCAAAGTTCTTCTTCCACATTCCAACAATATCTGCAGAGGAGGTCAGTGTTTGCCTCCCCTTGCTAAGAACAACCTGGGTGATATTCTGCATTAACTCTCATCCACAACCTGTGAGGCCATTCAAAAGTCATCCTTCTGTCTCTCTAAATTCCTCGTACTCTTGGCTTTCACTTCTGCAAGTACCACATCTGAATAATTCTGGCCTGCCAGCACCTCTGTGCTCAGCCTGGACTCACTCATTCCACCTACATTTGGGAGATCTCTTTCTTCAGCATGGCAGCTTCCCTCGCTGCTAGAACCCACCACCAGGTTCTTGGGTTGCCGCCATGACAAGCAATGACCACCTTCTGGCCACAGATCCGTGCAGCTGTTTTCATGATGGAAGTTTTTGAACTCTGACGTCATGTCCCCAACCTCCCTCTAAAGCACAAGACAAGTTTGCTCAGAGGTGAAAACAGAGGCGTAAGTAAGAGAGATTAACACACTTGGGTCTACTGAGTCTGGCAACCTCCAGTTAAGTCTGATCCAACTCGGCATCAGATGGTGATCACTCGGCAGCTCCAGAGCTCTTTTCATTTGATTGATCTGAACATCAACTTTTGGCCCAGGGTTCCTTGTACACGTCTGATATTCCAAACCCTAACAGGGGTCAGTGAGTGTATTTCCAAGGCCCAATTTGTCTCCATTGTAAAACCGTTTTCAATGGAGCACTGATGTCCACTATCTCTGATGTGTCTATATATTTATCGGCCAAAACTACAACAATAAGACCAGGTTGTAAGAAACTGAAATATTCATCAAGTTCTTGCTCTGTGCTGCTAAGGTTCTTCTATTGTCTCCAACAGGACAGAGTTTAAAACAGAACCTCTATATAACAAGTTCTGCAAACTGCAACACACGCCGTTAAAGCTGCGCAACGTCACACCACATTGCATCATTGGTCGACGGTCTTAATGCCATCACAAGCACAATTTCGCCTGGAAGACACTAATACATTATTTGGTATAAAAATTAAATATAAAGATTATGAAATCCCGTGCGTGGGGATGGGATATAAAAAAGTAAAACTGTCTCACACGCAGTCCAACCCAGTCCTCCTATCCATAAGCAGATTCCAGCTCTGGATACATACAGAGTGGATGGCCCCATGTATGAAGTGGTATTAGGGTTTATTAAACTAGTGCTGCTGTGCTCTGGAAGCCCCCTCTGATACAAGATCAAGATTCAACATTCCAGCCTTTGATCTCGGCGCTAGTTTACCCTAAGAATACTATATGGGGAGGAAGGGAAAAACAAGCCCGACGTAATTATGGGAGAACTCATTTCTCCTGGCTTCCTGTTATTGAGAACATGCTGCAAATAGGTTGACGGCACGGTATCAGCGACATGAACAATGTTTCCTCTGAGTGGGTGACTACCCCTTTGATCTGCTGAGAAACAGTCACACACACACGGCCAGTTCTGCAAGAATTAAAGATAGAGGGAGAGATGGGTATATAGTGAGGGACTAGAGCAAAACATAATAATAGAAAGAGAGAGAAGAAAAAGGGGATACAGAGAAAAAAAAAAGTCTGAATGACATTGAAACTTTGCTCCTGATATCGCCTTATCATCTTTAATCACAATGTAGGTCAGCAACAGGGAAAAGTGACCCATTACCACTTCACTTTAAATTAAATATCCAAACTTTGGTCACTAGAGGTAAGCGCTGTAACACACAATATTCCATCTGTAATGATCTGACCAAAATCTAATTTAACAGTATATAAGTCTATCTGACTCATTGCATGTTCAGTAAATCAGTACACTAGGCCTTGCTGTTCTCTTCATTAATGAAACATGGAGTAAACAAGCTGTGCTGATCATTTGGATAATCATAACACCAAAACATCTGAGAAGTGGAATGTAATGTGTGGGAAGCATTTCGGAATTCAACACCATAGACGTAAAACTCATTGATAAAGGTAACACCAGAAAGTGTCACAGGGAAGTTCATCCTTGCGTCCGTGTGAAATAAGAAGCTTGGTGACGTAGGCTAACCGCTAACATGCTAGCCAGCGGGGAAATTGCTGGCCCTAGTTGGTCTAGCTTGCTGTCAGTTAGCAAGCTAGCAAGCTATTGTCTCCTGTCTCATAACTATTTAAAACCATTTCTCTTTAGCAGAGCAGTTTACGCTCCAGCAGAGGAAGGTTAAAGGAATAGTGTGACATTTTGGGAAATTCGCTTTCTTGCCGAGAGTTAGATAAGAAGATTGATACCACTCTCATATCTGTCCGCTAAATATGAAGCTATAGCCAGGAGACAGTTATTTTAGCTTAGCATAAAGACTGGATGCAGGAGGAAACAGCTAGACTGGCTCTGTCCAAACGTTAAAAAAAAACCACCTATCAGCACCTTTAAAGCTCACTAATTTACATGTTATATCTCATTTGTTTTGTGGGTCCTGCTCTTATTTACAACATCATGTAAAGCCACTTAATACAGCATAAAATGATACTAAACATGCACAGGCTTTAAATTCTCTACAACTATTAAACTAGATGAGTACAGAGAGATGCTACTCTCAAACACACTGAGTTTTGATGTTTTGTTTTTGTGACATGCTTGGTCACAGAGTCTATAGGCAGTACTATAAAGCAATTTCTTCAACTCTTGTTCATGGAAACAACTGTGCCATGGTATGGTGCTGAACTCCAAACAATGCAACCAAAATGGGTTTAGGCTCAGACATTTACTGCAGCTGGTAATCTGTGGCTGACATCTTAAATGAAAAATGATAGATGCCACACAAAAATTAAGTGAAAAATAAAAGGAAAAGGCGTATCCAAATATTTATATTTAATCCCAAATTGATATGTTTGTGTATAACATTTCCCCAGAACGTGTGGTTTCCCACTGCTCCCTGGAGCGGGTTTGAAACGATGATCCAATGCTGTAGCGGCACGCAAGCTGTAATTTTAATGCAAACACAATTATAAAAGTGGGAAGCACCACTATCATTAGTGGTGAGAGTCTGAAAGACAGCAGCAGGCGCAGCACTGTATGTAGATGACTTTACATTTCTCCAGAATGAGTTGTAGTCGTCTCCAGAATGAGTTGTCTCATCGGAGACTTGGAGACTGTTTGGGGCTGCTATGGTTTCAGTGAGCCAATCATGCCCAACATCCTGGAAGTTGAAGAAAGAATGAGCAAGAAAAATTTAAGAAAAATGCAAGACAAATTTGAAACCCTAAACTAGCCAAATTAAATAAGTCCTCAGTACCAAAGCAAGTTTAAGAAAACATGGTGTGTTGGTGCAGTTCAGCCTCTGACCATCTGATAGATTTGTTCAGTTTGTGGTGTATGAAGTCTTGATTTCTGTGTGGCTTCTTCAGGCATAACAGACATTATCATTTTTATGTTCTGGCGGCAACACAAAACCTCAAACAAGGATACCAGTAATCCAGAACTCTTTAGAGGCTGCAGGTTCAGGGCAGGTACAGACACCACTGAGTCACATTTGTAATTACACGTAACGTCATGTAATAACACTACATAACAAAATGCAAATGTTTCATACAGGGCAGGAACAAACTTGGTTTGGTAAACACCTACTTGTGCTCAGTTTGCAAATTTACAGGATTTCGAAATATGACATTTCTTGATACAAGCATGCAAAGTCACCTAGTGCACCTTTAAATGTCCGAAACATATTCTTTGTCCATCCGGTTTATTGCTGAACCCTCAGCACTGCAGCGTTTCCCTTTTCAAAAAACGAACCAAGCAGACAGATTACTATTCAAATCACGAACCAATTTTGACTTGTGGGTCACAGACAACTTGTTATTTAAATTTTAATCATCACTTCTCTTTTCTACCTGTAGTCTCAACTCAAGAGACGGCCTATTATTAGTCCAAAAAGCATTACTCTCCCCCATCATCACTTTTCATCTTTTCTGTCATGCTGACCCCGGGAGCACAGTGGTGTAAGTCGTCCCCATCGGTTACACGTTAGTCTGTCATCACTTTTACTGTGCGACAGGAGCTGCAGGGGAGACATGTTGGAGCACTGAGTGTAATGGCTAAACCTTGGCTCTACCTCATCTCAGAGCCTCTTAAAGCTAATAACAGTGGGAAGAGGTGACCAGCAATGGAAATGTCTCAGATACTAAAGTGCATGGCCATTTTGCTTTTCTTCTGGTTTGAAGATGAAGAGGTGGATCCTGTTTTTAAAGTGCATCTGCATCTAAGACGGCGGGTGCATTTGGTTTGATCTCAAATTTGGGTGTATTCACGCATGTTCTTGCAGAGAGTAGAAAATGTTCTGCAAAACAATACAAGTGATTTCAGATATTCTGACATTCATTCAGTCCATGAACCAAGAGCTTGGATTCCAAATTGTAGATTGGAAAATATACTGTACGCATGAAGACAAAAGACAGTATAACATATTTGATACAATGCATAGCAACTATAGCTACAACAAGACATAAAACTATGAATGAACCAACAGTTGTTGATGACACTGCATGTAAACCACAAACTGGAGCTGGAGCTACCTACAGTATCATTTAAAGTCCTCCTCCTCTTCACTTTATCAGCTTCGGGAATCTTCAGAATTCCCCCAGAAATGAGCAAGAGAGTCATTCCCAGCAGGTAATATCAGGACTGAAGCTCTGGTCTTAGGATGGCCACTGATCTTTGATCCTGTCTGCCAGGCTCTATTCACAGTAGTCACGCATACCACAAACAGGAGTCATCAACAGCGAACCTTCCCTCACTTACTGTTTTCTCCCTCTCTGTCTCAGACTTTCTCTCTGTCCATTCCCGTTTCTCTCTCTCTCCTTTTATTTCTCTTCTTCTAATTAATGACTTGTTGTCAGCGCAGTAATTTGCATGGCAAATGTGAGGGCATCTTTAGCGAACTTTCTCAGGGGTTTAATGAAATTCCCAATATATGACAAACCTGAGAACCAACGTGAGTCATTTAAATAAAGTGGGCATAAAGCTATTTGCGTTCCAACTCCTGCTAAATGGACTGTATGTTTCAAAATAAGCTTCAATATGGAGCAAAACGCTCAGTCACAGGGCCAGCAATGTGACCAGGGTGCATGGATCATGCCTTCAAAAATAAAGAAAAAGGAATGTTATAGGGATCTCACCCAATTAAAACAAGGTGCATATTTAAATGGCATCTGCATTTTGAATTAGTCACTTTTCATCAGCAGCAGAAATAAGAGTACTAAATAATAAGTGCTGCTCTGCTCTAAAGTTAAATTCAAAGTAAATTCCCCCACAAGTATGAAAAACAAACCCTCTCACTCTTTTATCCTCTTTCTGTCAACGTTTTGGTCAAACAGTGAGTCCAGTACTGTGACGTCATCTTTCTTGGATTGTTTTGGTTAATGAAGTGTGAGTTTCTGTAGGTGGAGCTCTTTTCTTTTTTCAGCCACTGTGGCTGCCACTGCTTATGTTAATTGCAGTTCTTGTCCTGTTTATTTCAAACCACTGCTACTGCTGCTGGAAACATAAAATGCATCAATTCCTGGGTGACGGAGGTCGCAGATAGGCTGTTTAGACCAGCAAATGTAAAAGCTTTCAAGTAGAAGAACAATTATTTACATGAATATGCCTCAGATTGTTTAAATTGGCTGAATTTCTCATTGTCTTGAGCTAAAATGTACATCTTACAGTTCATTGTAGTCAGGAAACTATGGAAAAACTAAGCCAAGCCCAACTTTAAACATTTAGACATTGGTTTAAGTTTTTAGGATCTGCTCACATCAGCATCTCTGTGCTGATTCACTGTTCCAACCATAAGTGTGACTGTTTTCAGGGCATCTTTTAATTCGAACCATGCATGCCAGTTGCTAAACTATGAAAGGAGGTGAATGAGGCCAACTTTATTTTGGAAAGCAAGGACTGCAGAGTCCTGACGAGGATCAGGGGGCACCATTATATGCTCCTAGCACCAGGTATTTCAGGGAGGTTGACTCTGAACAAATGAGGGACAGTCAGTCTACGTTTGGGTTCACTGAGTTCATCTTCATGTGAGCTTAATTTATCGGCTTGAAAGACAGCCCTTCCCCTGCAGACGAAGCGTCCTGACCAAAGTGTCAGGGTGGATTGCTGCATGTATATTTTGCACGTCTTTCCACAGCCTTCACAGTAATAATCTCTAAAAATGTTCACTAACACTTTTTGCTCTATGTGGCATTTAAAAGTGCCAGGATATGTCGCAGCCAGATTATGGAGAAGTTCTGAACCTAGCTTTCACACGAGGAGGACTGGAAACTGGACACTTGACAAGAGGCTTGTTAAAATAAAGGATGCCCAAGTATTATTTGCGCCAACATTGATCATCATGTTAAAAGGTTACAAATCAGAGGAAGTGAAGTAAGTTGCTACTCAGCACAGTTAGATCCTAGATCTGGATTTAACCCTATTTACAGACATTTTCAGTGTATATGCAGCACAAAACACAAGTCAAAGTGCTCAACTGTCTCTGAATTTGACTTGAATCATAAAAACTACACCTTGTTTTGTTTTTGGGTGGGTCATGACTGGCTAGCTGCTTCACTGCAACACAAAATTCTTTACAAAATTTCATGGCAATCCATCCAGTAGTTGTTCAGATATTTCAGTCTGGACCAAAGTGGTGAACCGAACCAACAGACCGATTGACCGACCGACATTGCCATCCTAGCCATGAGCTTTCGAAGGTACAGTTATACTAACATGAGATTTAAAAATTCTCAGCACAAGAGCCACTTACTTTGTGTTTCCAAAGCTTTCAACCACAACTTGTGGCTTTCCTCAGCGGATAGAGTTACTCAGTTGTCAAGGTGATGGTTCAGTTGTTATCACCAACACAGGACCACAATGGAAAAAAGCTTTTAGCTTGGTTTTGTTTTTTTTATCCTCGGCGGTTTAATTGTATTGTCAGGACTGGATGACTGTAGTCTTTTACTTACCTTTATTATTGTCAAATACATTTTGGGGGGGGGTGCGGACAGTTGAAGCTTTGACTTGTGGTCTGCAATGCACCTCAGCTGCAAATGTCTGCACATACAGTAGGTTAAGACTGTCTGTGGGGGACTTCTTAATTCCCATCTCATACGTGCAATGGATATTTCATTTCATTTAATCCGTAAAGGGATATAGATAGATGGGGATTCCCAGCATCCATCTTCTGAAATGAAGACAGTTTCAAAGGTTGCCTGGGACACGTTTTATGAGCACCTTTCATTCAGGGACAAACTCAGACGGCAGACATTCTTTGCATTCCTGCTCTCTTCCAGTAAACACCAGTTGGGTGTTCAAAGTGGCATTTAATTTCTGCTCTGACTTTCTCTGACAGCAGCCTCATGCATCTAATAACTCATCTGTCCATTGTTTGTCTGGGCTGCTGCGTCTTTCATGTGCCGCTCTGTATGCAAATCCACACAACAAGAGGCTGGAGCTGGGAGACACATGTGAGCCACATGCATTCTGAATTTCACTCTTTCACTCCATCTTCCTCTCTTTTTTTCTGCCTGTTTTCTGACCACAGTTACAAAATTGGCTTCTCGTTTTATGTAATCACTTCTCCAGTGAATAACCACTGGAGTTTCCCAAATATTTGCTTTTCGCCGTGTAGAGAAGTGTCTCTTGTACTGGTCCATACACATGCTACACCTACTCACAGTAAATCATGCCCAGCATTCTTCAGAAGTCAGACCGCAAGTCATTCAGCATTGGCACATTCCTCAAAATTGAGTCTTTACATGCTCTATCACTGTGACAAATATCCTGCATGCCTGTGGGGCTTATCCACCTGGGGTGTAAATGGCAAGTTGGAGAGAAATAGGCTTACCTGCACATACAATAACGGGGCCGAAGGCATTGTAGTAAATCACTGGGCTTCAGTGACTTAGCACAACTTTCCTGGTTACAGCAACGTACAAACCCCACTGGCATAAAGTTACTGCTGCTGAGTAAAACAGTTACCCAGAACTTCCTGGATTATATTTTTGTATTCCTCTGTGTCACGTCACTAACATTTTAGAAAATTCCTCATATGTATTCCAACATATTATATCAGTAAATTTGATATGAAAAAAAGCTATTTGAAAGCAGCAAATAAAGTAAAATATTATTGTCCAGTAGTAGAAAGTGGTCTCAATATGGTTTCTTAGAGTTGGGTTATTGATAGGCTAAATATGTCACAAACTCAGACACAAAAACTGGTGGACTCAATTGCACGTCTCTCCAGACAATATTATGGGTATAACAAAATCTTTACTGAGGCAAAAGCAATCAAACATAAGGCGCTCTCAGGGAGGATATACAAAAGTACAAAACAAAAACGCTCACAAGGAGGATAAAGTACAAACAAAAAACGCTCACTGGGGGATCAAACAATAACACAGACTTGAACAAAACCTGGTAACATGAACACTTGCTGGAACGCTTGATTCAACTCATCTGACAGACTGAACAAGACAAACTGGCACAGAACAAAGGGAGACAAGGACTATTTATACATGAGGTAGGGGAAAACAGGTGAGACCAATCAGGGGCGGGGTAGACAATCACAACGGCAGGAGAATCACACAAAGGGAGGAAGTCAGGGTCTGAAACGAGAGGGAAAGGTGAGTACAAAATAAAACAGGAAGTGCAAGACGAGACTAGACGTGAGTGACTTAACATAAAACTAAAACTAAGGCATGACATAATACAACATGAAACACTAAGCATGAACATGAAATACATTAACAAATCTGGCGAGACAACAAAATATGAATGACACAAAGAAGTTTCTGGCTTCAAAAAACATGCCTATAGTCTTAATCAGAGACTTTACTGGCCCCCTGTTTCATGTTCCTTCTTCGTCTCACAGTCCCAGACACCTATGAAACTTGCTCACAGGCTGAGAGTCCTTCAAACCAAAGGATCCTGGTAAAACAGCATGTGCAACAGCTCAGGATTGCTCCGGGAAATTACTCATGTCCTTGAGCGGATTCAGTTTTTTTGATGCTACTTGATGCTGAACAGATTCAAAGGCATTATGATTCTTTGAACTGTGCTGATGGCATCCTCAGTCAATTAATTTGAACTGAGTTTATTGCACAATGCGTTGACCTTTGGAATCATATCCATGTGAAAACATATTTTATGGTAGGACAGGCTGATGCCAAGGTCAAATTTTATGAGTAACTTCATGTTAATTTACAAAGTTGGTAAATCTGTCAAAAATAGAGCACAATCCACAGCAAATTACCAATAACCTGCTTGTAATCTATTTTCATTACTAATAGAATATGTTGGATATAAATAATAATGTTTTACACAAACTAGACTGTATAAGAGGCCTTTTGGTGTCCCATAGTGCCTCAACAATAAAAAGTCAGTGCTGAATGATGAAAAGGTACAAACAAGAGATGCCAGAGAAAAACTCCATATCACCATTAAAAACAAGCTGAACAGCTGGGGCACATGTGTGCCGGTTATGCAATAAGGTGTCTATCACTAAAGGTATTGCTGTTGTGTGCTCTTCAAAGCCAAGTAGTGCAAAAGAGATGCTGACTCAAGATGTTGGACAGTCTTTAAGCCAAATGGCACTGAACCTGTGACTGAGGACATGACCTGGCAGGGAGCACATGGAGTAGGTATTTCTTTAGATGGTCCAATAAAGGCAGAAATTGAACCCATATTGTGTTGTTGCCTCGTGGCCCTGAGCAGCTCATGCAGGGTGAATGCTGTCTCATCACACAAAAGCACATGGATGAGAAAGTGAAAAAACAAATGGGAGGAAGATAAAAATGAATGAGTGAAAGATCCTTTCAATTTGTGCTATTGGCAAATTATCTTCAAATAACCTTGAAGTTAAAATTCTTGCGCACGCATGTTGATCACTGAGGGCAGCAAACATGACTTGAGAAGCTACTCAACTTTCTGTTCCCAAGAAAAATAGCAACTCCTGTATTTGTTTACAGAGCAGCCGAACAGACCGTAAGCTGAGAGGATTCATCACCTCATTGTTTTTCAAAAAGTCACCAGGATCTGATCTCATGCTGTGTGAATGGCACGAGTACTTTTCCACACAACAGCACAGTTAAAGGAGTTGTTTCCCTTGACGACATCTACGGAGATTCTTCCATTTCTCCCTTGTAATATTTAAACCTGATCCGTGGACAAAAATCCCCAATGCATTTTTAATTACCAGTGGCCATCTGTGCTAACCTCAGTGACAAATATAATGCATTTCCTGTGGGTGCTTCACAATAAAAGCCACCCTGCGGTTCACCATTTGGTCGATTTTAATATGAATCATAAGAAGAAAAACTTTTGGTGTGCTTCAGCTGTAATTTAAAGTGGCAATGTGAAAACAATGTGACAAAGTGAAAGGGGTCACTCGTACTGTTGAACCTACAGAGGTGTATCACCCGAACCTGTGGCTCTCCTCTGCTTCACAGTGAGTTTCAGCTCGTTGTTTAGCTGTCTGGTCCCCAACTTTACTGTTTTAGGTCACTCTCACCGCTCTCATAACACTGTGTAGCATTTAGCAGATATCAGGAGTTGGTAGAGACCAAAAGCAGAGCTAAAGGACAGTGAATATTGGATTTACATTCATCAGGCGGCCAGGTGGTGTTTGCTAACAAGTTCGTCATATAACTTAAAATGTGATGATATGTCAATGTTGTGTTCACAACTGGTTTCTGCTGCCCCCAAGTGGCCAAAAAGGTCAGTTATTGCAGCTCTGATAAGGCTGCAGAGAGCTCTCAGTAGACAGGCAGGGTTTTATCAAAGATATAAAAATACAAACAGTAACACTGAAGTACAAGCATTCATAATTTCCTGTGAATTCCTTTTGCATGTGAAGGCATTTTGAAGCCTGCACGAGAATGGCGGACCCCACCAGTAACGATGAAAACTACAATACAGAGAGGCAATTACTAAATGCATATAAATTGAATGGTTGTTGCAGAAAAGATGCAGACCATTAATAGCATCAAAACACCAAAACTTAGCTTTCATGATCACTAAATATCAACAATTAAAGTGATACCAGAGCTTTGGTTGACAACATGATGGGCTACACACACCATGTCTGACCATATCTGTAACTGTACACAAATGGTAGCATACTAAATATAAGCATATGGAATCTAATGTTTCAGTGGCTTTTTGATACACAAGCTGATTTGTGCAGATGGCCACCCAGGTATAATACAGTGCCAAATACCTCCTGGTATTTGGGTTTAGCAGTATAAAAGTAACTTGCTTTTCAAAAGTATAGATTTGTGCCATTAATATGTCTTTGTTCATTCACGTTTTTTTAAATTCACAGTAATTATAATTCCTTTAATGAGTAAAGGAAGCCCTTGTATTGACAGTGTTAGGGTATGTTTTCTATGGGGCCACCAGTACCAAAAATATACCAAAGTGAAACATTCACAAAATGGGAAATTTAAAGCTCAAGTCAAATTTCTATCTACAGGTCTTAGAGGTGGAAATTCAATCCTTTACACATACCTCGCTATAAGCTAAATCCCTCCAGAGATGCTGGTGAAAAACAAGACACTTTTAACCATGAAGTATTAAGATTTGCTATCTTTTCCATCAGGGCCGGTGTAACCTGATATAATACCCAGGACTGCGTTAATAATCATATCTCAGCAGGTTTTCCTATCCTCCCAGTCAACAAGCATTCCTCACCGTTGACCGTGACAGACTTTCACAGAGATCAGGATGGCTCCTGGGGGCCAAACACAGCTCCCATCCCTAAACAAACAATGGTTTTAACTGATGCAGAAAGCAGATAGAAAGCCGGGGCTGTGATAAGGGCCTTATCCAAGGTGTATCAAAACAGCAGAAACACCTGCAAGAGGTATGATTTTAGGATTCATATGGCATTCCTCTGGCTTTACACAGCGGGGTGGAGAGAGATGAAAGTATTGACTTAATTTGTAAACAAAGGTCATCTGCTTTACAGGCAAAACACACTGCAATTGTGACACTGAAATCAACAGCTGGCTTTCAGATAGACTTGCATGTGCATATGGGGATGTAGTATGTATGTAGTGCATAATGTCACTACACTAAATGAGTAGTGCTATAGGTGTGTATTAGCCAGTTGGCCAGTAAGGCTGAATTCAGGTCTTCAAGTTCAATTCTGACTTGCTTCCCCAATATCTCCCATGTTTGTAAAACTATTTCTATATATTCAATAATAATAATATTAATAATTCAACTTGATATGATCACTTGATGTGACATGAAGACATGGAAAATGTACAAACCAGAAGCAGAAGAAGAAGCAGAACTGGCGTGTAGACAAGACACAGAATAACAATAATAATAGATATAGACCCATTTTTATACTTATTTTTGTCACATTGGAGTTATGTTGTTTCTTTGACTGAACATGTCTCTTAACATTATTGTGCCTTATATTGCTCCATGGTATCTCTGAATCTGGATCAAGGTTTAGAACTGGAGGAGCACAACACCATGCAGCACTTACGGTAGTCTGAATCAGGACACTGCCATCCTCCACGACATCTTGCCGCTTGTCATATCACACACTGCTATGTCAGTACATCCTGGAACACGCTATCGAAGATACACAACCATGATGTGATTCTGATTCTGACAGGATCGTCCTTGTCAAAGCTCAGGGTTACTTCAACTGAAGAAGCGAAATTGGAGAAGAACTTCCCCCCTTATTTGACAGTAACTGGCCCAAAACTTCTCAGAAATTATTAGCAGGCAGATAGAAAAAAGAAGGAATTCACTTAACACAAAATGACATGATAAATATTTTAGTTATTCAAGAAAGGTTTGTAGGTTGTAGCTATTATATATATCTGAACAGTTAGGGTTAGGGTAATTTATTTTCTAATTTGGGGTAGAAAACTGGCCTTTTGAATGTTTTTCATGTCCTTTGCATCTGTGGTTCCCAACCTTTTTTGTCCGACGTACCCCCACAGCCCTATCAGATGGGCCTAAGTACCCCTTTATCATACCCTTTGATAGAAGGGATGGCTTGTTGTTATTGTTCAGTGGTATTTTTTAGTAGTTTTGGCAAAGTTTGCAGTTGTACTACTGCCATTTGGAATGACAGAAACTGGTTGTTTCAACCATTTACAGTGACTTTTTGCTTTTTGTTGTCTTTTTTCCAACTAGTCTTTCTGCAGTCTTAATCGACTTACAGCTGACTCAGGTTGGTGGAAAACTGAGTTGGTAAGATATTGTGACAATAATTATAAGCATCACACACATTGGTAATGTTACTTGTGTTTTGATTTTTCTCCTGAACACAAATATAATGTGGATATATATTATAAAATCATCATTTCTATTATTTTTTTTAATTAGCTGAGCTTCACAATGTGGAAACTGCAGAAGTATCCCTTGAGGTAGAAATGCCCCTGGTTGGGAAACACTGCTTTACATCATCACATGAAAAATGTGTGATCTACAGTCTGCAATCAACAGAGTCTATCAGCCACTTGTTTCAACTCAGTCTGCCTCTGTATCACTGCAAGGTCAAGCTATTCCAGCTCTATTGTTTCTCCTCGGGGCAAGATTATGGTTTGTTTATTTTGACATTTCCATGGAGAAAACACAAAAATGACAGAGATTAGAGGAACTCAAATAGTACTTGAAGTGGGGAACATTTCAGCCTTCAGTGTTTCCAAACACGTCATACAGGACTAATGTCAGGGACACTGACTGGTCTCGAGATATTTACTTTGAAAGACTTATTCCAAGTTTTTAATCAGTCTTATTTGAGAATTTCCATAACCAAAATCAAAAGCATGGAATGACTAAAAGAAACTGAAAACCTTAAATTGGGCACACTGTGGAAGGAAATCATAATAAAATATTTTTTTTTTTGAATAAGGAAATAATTTTCCAGACAAACAAATAAATCTCTGATTTGCTGGCATGTGATTTTGGTATGTTTTTGTTTGCTGAGTTTCATGTCAATGTTTTGAATCCACAAATATGCTTATTGCAAGTAAGGTCATGTCAAGAGCCTTCAAAAGCTCCAATTGATAATAACCTGGAACATTTAATCCGATGACATCCCAACAACAACTACGCAATGTTTTTTGCATGCCAGTTGAAAACATCTTCCTTATATTTCAGAATTATTTTATTTTATTTACATTGGTTTTCACACACATGGTGTAACGTTACAGTGTCAGGCTGCAGGGTTAACACCTGCTATTTCAAATACAGTTACTATTAGACGGCTTTAAGAATTACAGTGCTCATGGGCATGATACGTTTGCTGCCTTTGACAGATGACTCCCCCATAATTAAAAATAACAAACATTAAATTACCTTTTCATTTGCAGCACTACTAAAAATAACTTCCTGCCCTGTTAAGGAGGCTTGACAAAAAGCAACGGGGAGCCTGGCAGAAACAAATTTGACCTGCACCCTGTGTCACAACCTCTGGATCAAAGCGGAAGACTTGACTGCTATTGTGCCGTAAATCCTGTTAATATCCACACAAACATGACCCCTCTGACTCCCACAGCACAGAGGCAGGGCCATAAACCGCTCTGCAGACATTCCCATTCAGGATTCTGCTGCTGCTGGGGCCGGGCCAGAGCACCATGAAGAGCGATTATTTTGCAGCTATTTCTCAGGAGACCCCCGCAGAGAAGGTGAAACTGGTTGGACGCCAAAGCGGCTGTGGAGAATGGTGCACAGTTGTGTTTTGTCAGTTGTTAGGTCACTCAGCGAAAAATATTAAATAAACAGTGGAGTTGTGCAAAATGAGAATGATGTGCCAAACTTTTTGTCACCTATTAGCATGTAAAAAGATATAAACAGCATAGTTAATTAGTTACTTTAATCAATTAAATGTTGCCTTTAAAAATAATTCCACCTGCTCTGGTACGGTATGTCATGTCAGACAAAAGGTGAATTCATCAGGACTGTAGTGTTGGATCCACTGGGTGGTTTCGAAGCGTGAGTCTCAGAAAGGTTTGCAAAGGCTGAGTCTCAAAAGTCAAAGAGGCAAAATGCTTCAAGGAAAAGTGAAGTTTGAAAAAGAGTAAAAACAGTTAACAAATACATTACGGTGAAGCATTGTCCTTTCGAAAGTCATTAGAGATCATCTGAGGGAAAGAAGAACTTGGTTCCAAAGGCTGTAAAATGTGTTGCTCAAAGCCACGTCCTCGCCAGCGGCAATGAATGAGTTTCTGAT
Organism: Macquaria ambigua; assembly: GCA_008360985.2. Taxonomy (NCBI): domain Eukaryota; kingdom Metazoa; phylum Chordata; class Actinopteri; order Centrarchiformes; family Percichthyidae; genus Macquaria; species Macquaria ambigua. Next base: position 127,816 of record VMKM01000336.1, read on the forward strand.
TTGTTTTATTCGTTGTATGTGAAAAGTTCAAAGTCGTATTAGAGCCACTCCACCCAGTTGTAATTACTAGTGACTTTCCTCAGGAATGTAACACGGAGGAACCCAACAAGAGAAAAGAACAACACGCCGACAACTTAACGGCAAAAGACAAAGACGTTTACATAGCTTAATGCATGCCTCTCTTTAACAACAACACTTCAACAATCTCATTGAGGTCACATGTAACTTATGGGTTTTTATATTTTTTTATTACATTTGGGGCATGCACTAGCCAATAATTAGTCATTATGAAAAGTCATTATGAAAATGATTAAATGACTGACCTTTTGTGCTTATTGTACAAAAAGTTGAAGTAGTAATATGCAACATACTTGTGTGACTGCTTTTTATAAACATCAAGCTGCTTACGAAAACCAACCGGCTTTTCTTCAATTTATTTCAAACAAACTCAAAATGTAAGATGCATCTCTTCCTGTTCAGCAAAGGCTTTTCCCCCCCTGGAAAGACTAACCAAGCAGCAAGTGTTGAGAACAGTGAATGTAGAAGCTGTTAATTGAATAAACTGGCATCTGTTCAAATAATGTGTGTGCAGGGCAACCGAAAGGACCGTTGGCATTTATCATGTAGTCTTTTCACCTGAACATGCAACAGTTTAATGTGTTAAAAACGAGAGGAGCTACAGCTACTGACGAGAAGATGAAATAAGATTGAGATGGTCCAGTTTGAGTGATGGATCCATGAGTTTGAAGGCTTAACAGATGCCAGAACACTACATCGGGGTGAACAGGAGTTTATAACTCTGAAAAGTTATCCCAACTCCATCATTTTCTCCTCTGTCTGAACGACTTTAAAGTAAACACTAGAAATATGCTGTTCAAGTAAAGAGCAATCTACCAGGAATGCACGCTTGCACATATTTGGATAACGCAGTGCGTTGATGAATGATGTTGCACTGCACTGCTGTTGTTTATGGCTGGACGGCACTGTGTACTTTTCTGGGTTGGCACCCCCACTGTGCCAGCGTAATAGTCTCACTGAGATGATTGAGGAGGGTGTGTTGTTTGACACTAATGTCAGTCTGAAGATGGCCCAACTCTCATCCATTGAGTGAGAAGAGGATCCTCTGAGTCTCTGCTGAACATCTGCTGGTGAATAAATGAAACCATCCCACCAAAACACACAAAAGATGACTCTCTCCTGACAAGCCTACATCCACACTCTACCCCCTTTTTTTACCCCATGTTCTGTCCTGGGTTGCTCTCCTCTCAGCATCTGCCATGTTCTCGTTGTGACATGAAATAACCTTTGCTGGTTCCACTCGTCATAGCACTCTGCAGAGTCTGACACACTGAACTCATGTCCTCAAGAAACGTGAGGCCGGCCTGCAGAAATGTCAAGATGGGTCGAAAGACGGGGGAATAGCAACCAAGACAGATGGTGTTGTTTGTGCTTCACATGGGAAGGTCAGAGTATTGCTAGTGGCTGTGTCAAGACTGACTGAGCATGGTTAGTAGACGAGAACCAAAAAGGGTCTAGTTTTTTATTAATTTTTTAAAAAGAATGTTGCAAGAACTGATCGATTAAACAAGTAATTTAAAAGATTTATGGCCTTTAAAACATGGATTTTTAAGGCTCACCATGTCCTGAAAACATGAACTGCTGTCACGGTCAGGTGAGTACTTGTGTGTGTCAACATTTTGGTGTTCCCGGGAGGGATTGCGGGAGATGAAAGTAAAATGTCAACTTGCCTGACATGTTCTCAGTGACCCAGATATGTTAAGGAGCTTAAAACTGGACGACTGACAACAACATCTGAGCTACACTCACGTGCTCAAAAAGAAATATTACTGTCAAGAGTGAATTTCGTTTAAAGGCCAGGGTTTCTTCTTATCCTCCAGAGAGGGAAATGTTAAAGGTCTCAAAATTATGTTATAATTAGAATAGCAGGATTAAAATCCAAAATATGAGCACTATATAAAGCTCTCAAGAGTCTCAACTATGATGTTGGGATTTTCATTTATTTTTCCAATGAATCAAGTAATTGTTTCATTTATGAAATGTGAAAAATGCTTATTAGTACACAAGGTGACATCTTCAGACTTGATTTGCAATGATATAAAATTAAGAAAAGCAGTAAATCCTCACATTTGAGAAGCTGGATAAAGGACCTAAACCTGAGAGATTTGTCAATAACAAATCAATAAATAAACAAATCATTTCAGAACTATATTACCTGTGTCTATTTTTTTCTTTTTTTATTAAGTCCCACCCATAAAATGTGTGTAAGATTTTGGGGAAAACAGTTAAAAACACTGAAACCCGCCAGAGCAACATAACATTCATGTCAGTAAGACGGCAAATCTTAACTTTTACAATTAATTTTCTAAACAGACAGCATCAACTAGAACTTCGAGTGGAGTTTAACTGTGGAGTTTACCGAGTTCAAGCTCAAACTCTGTTTTATAATCCTTGAGACAAGACAACTGTGTACATATGTCAACACCTCAGCCTATCTCTGTGGGTTTGTGTCCTTTTCTTTGGGGTCATAACCCTGAAACAGCTCCCTGTGCTACCCACGAAGCCACTCCCACTCCCTTCCTGTATCCCGCTGTTGCTCGGCAACCTCATCAACAGAGCCTCAAACAAGCCTGGTTTGTATCAACTGTGACTCAAGAGGAGCAAAACAATTAGATATTTTGGGAATCATTTATAACATTTCCTGATAATATTTAGGCTATTACGAAGGAATTTTTTTTTTAACATTTTGCCAAAATAAGCGGCTGTTTATTGGGATACATGGTTTTAAGAGACGTTACTGTAATAGCATTCCACCACTGTTGATGAAGTATGTGAGTGGTCTTTAATATTTCCTGTTGGATGTTTTATACAAACACTGTCCCACATGAAGCTAAACATGAAGATGTTAAATCAAACTTAACTGATCCGGGATGAAGTGAGAGATAAACATCAGCGTGTGGTGTGGTTGAAAGCTTCAGAAAAAGCTAGTACGAAGACCTTGAGTTAGGACTGTTTTGTAAAAATAATACAATAGTTGTATTGTTGACATTTTTAAGGTAGATACTGATCTACTTATCTATTATTGCATTGTTAATAAGTTTGTAGTTGTATAGGCTTGATATGTGTTTATGTAAATGAATAGATGTGTGTATATTTGACTATGTACTGTATATTTGTGTGTGTGTCTGTGTGTCTGTGTGTGTGTGTGTGTGTGTGTGTGTGTATGGGTATGTATGATCACATCCGATGTGATGTGTTTGCATGCACACTTGTTCTATATAAAATATTTTGTTCATGTTTTTTCCCAATTATTTTAATATGGATTTAGGAGACTAGCTTTTGGGCTAAAAGAGATCAACATAAACAACAAAAAGTTGATTTTTTTAGATGACGCAGCAGTATACATACAACGGAGAGGCAAAGAGAAGGATACTGAAGTGTGTTAAACCTTTGGATGGCTGCAGAGCCTTCCACGTATGGTAAAAAAAAAAACCATCAGCTTATATTAAACATATGAAAATAGTAAGGGGAATCTGAATGGTCACTTAGAATGGATCATTTAGTTCTGGCACCAAAAGAACCTGAAGTAGCACCCGAGCAAGTGGACCATGGTGTGTTTACTGAGCCCTGCAGGAGTAGCTCTGGAAGTCATGGAGTGTACTAATTCCAAAAACTGACTCACCGACGTAAGGAGAAACTTCCTTTAGTTTTAAGCTGAGCATTTCTACATGATGTCAAGCTGTTTCCATACACTGCAGAGGCATTATCACCATCTACTACCCCTCTACCATCATCCATCCAGGCATTTTGGGAAATTTAATAAGCTTACAAGCATTTAAATGAGCCGGTGCAGGTTTCTCCAAATGTTATGGGAGACCTCCGATTAATCCTTTTACCTTAAGCGTGGATGTTAGCCAGCATAACAGTTTTTGTTCGATTTTCAATGTTGTCTGGCAGTCACAGATGTGAGAAAGAATAGCTGCTTCCAACGTCTGTCAATATCTTTAAAAGTGACTTTACAGAGCCCTGCTTTTCCTTTTTGTGCCTGAATAAGTCTAGTCGGGACAAAAACAACAACTTTGGAAACGGGTCGCCTATATCGAGCACAGTTCTAATGCTAAAGCTGGAGGATAAAATACCAAACCTGAAACTACAAATGGGGAAGCTTAAAGTAAACACTTCAGTGAATGTCTGCGTGACAGACATTTTAACATCTGTTTTGTCAGACGGATTTAGTAAACAAAGGATTTCTCTCTCTGAGACCAAACACACTGAGAGGTTCTCAGCGGCAGAAACACGCCTCACATAAGCCTTTAGTAAAGACATTAGACTCCAGAACATGTACACATAACCTCTAATGTCCCACTGAATCTCCAATCCCACTAATAACATGAAGTAACATGACAGTCAGGATGTTGCCTCCAGCTAGCAAACATCTTGATATTGAATGGAGGGTGACAGTTTGCACGTATGTTGACAAAGTAGAAATACAGCCCCAAAATAAAAGTTGAGACATACAGTATTCATCTGGTATTGGGACTAAAAGATTATTTTTATATCAGGATATTTTTATTTTTTTATTTTTATTTTTTTTTTAACATTTTTTTTGCATGTAATACTATATTGTGACCATATAATGCTCGTTTGGGATGAAATGAAACTTTACACATCGGAGGCGCTTTTTTTGTACGATTAATTCGCACGTCAATATATTTTTTTGAACAATTGTTTTTATCATGAGTACTTTCACACAGAAGTGAGGTAATTTTCTTTTCAGAACGAGGTTGATTTTTCTGAGCTTTCGCACAACGAATAAAGGCATCAACCAATCACGCTGTGCGGAACGGATGTCACATCACAACTCCACAATGGCGGACCTGTTGATTGTTTGTGTTTCTCATTACCCTGTATTATATGACAAAGGACACAAACATTTTAAAGACAATGAACTAAGGAAAACTTTTTGCAGGCAAGTATTTCGCATGTATTTTGCATTTTCGTGCATTTACGCCATGTAAATAAGTTTGGATTTGATCTCTTGTTGCACATTGCCATCACTCAACACTCATTTCAACCCAAACCATTTACAGTACAGAATTATAGGAAGCACAACAAAACACATTAAACACTATTTTTAAGAAACATATCTAATAATATCTTATAATACCTTAATTTTATAAAATTATGTAGGTAGCAGCTAGGGTTGGACAATAAGACAATATCTCAATTGAACTTTCTGGAAAATGTACCATATCGCCATCGATTGTCTCAAAATTTTCTTTATGTTTCAACATTTCTTCAGTGTCAGAATGACTCAGACTGCCCTCAGAAGCATTAACAGCAGCATTAGTCATTTGTTTAAATGCCTAAAATGACCTATGGACACAATAGTAGAGTGAATTATTACCCTTGTCAGTCAGGAACAAACAAACTAAACATGTACACAAACAGTGCGTGACTTTTTTTTGTTTCACATCCCGTTTCCCACAAATTTTAGCCAAATAGTTTTTGCGCCTAAACCCAACCAAACACATCAGAACACAGTCAAATGAATGAACGTATTTTGTCATTTACTTTGGGGGATTTGTTGGAATGACCACTGGGACACTAATGTCTTACAATGAGCGGCTCCTGAGTGAGCAGGTGGTAAGAGGAATCATTGAACCGTCAGTTGTTCACTCATGCACTAAATAGTTGCTGAAAGACGTCTCACTCAGCAGTTCTTAACTTGGTGGTTGTGACCCTCAGGGGCAGGTCACATAGGGGTCAAAGGAAAGGTTGTAAAACTAAATTGTGCTAAAAGAAATGACAGAAATAAAGGAAAAATAGTGTGGTATAAATGAATTAATCAGAAATCATTTCTCTGTAGCAAAGGAAACAGGGAGATGATGGATGAGATGTCGTGATGAAGTGTTTGATTCAGAACCATATCAGGTGTCCAATCACATCAATAAAAAAGCACTAAGAGAGAGAATTGAAAAATATCAAATACCAAAATGGCCGGAAATGTTGCAAAAAGGACAAGAACTGCAAGTGAAACTCATCCCTGAACATAATGTGAACATTAGTCTGAGGGCCTGGGGCCACTAAAATAATCTCAGTCATCCAGGCAGAACCAACCACTTCAGGCCGGGTGCACTACACACTGCAGGGCAGGAGACAGATTTGAGGTGTGGTACATATCCTTCAGTAAAACCATTACACCTGATGTAAACAATCCGAGGACACTGGGATGGGAAGATAGTACCTTGCCAGGGTGTGGAGTGCCCGTACCTGCACACGGTGTGCAAACAAGCCCTCACTGAGAGGCTATTTTTTGTCTTTGCGTGTCCCTGCCAGGTCCTGATCCACGCCCGTTCCCCGTAACTGCTGGCATCTGAGACACTCATCTAATTGTGTGTAGCTTGATTTTGGCTCTGCAGGTCTGGACCGATCCTCCCTTTTGTCCATGCCCTCGTGTCTCTGTTTCAACACTGTGTTTCTCTTCTTTTCTTTTTTTTTTAACTCTCTCTGGGAAAGGGACACAGCAACATTTACGTCACTCCAAATTGTGCAGGAGAAACACCGCTGAAAGTTGTTCCTAAACAAAACCATGTAACTGCGCTGCTTCTGAAACGTGACAGGCCTTTTATACAAAGTCCATCAGAATCAGCTTTGTGAAAACATCCTTGATGAGCTCAGATTTGCTTTCACTGATGACGCGGGACAAGGAGAGCTATTGTAGTTCCTCTTGTTGTGTTGAGTGAGCTGAGAGGCAATCAGAGTGATTTCTGTCCAGCTCTTAGACAGATTAACGGGCAGGGCATATGGAACAAGGCAGCCAGGATATTTATGTACGCTAAAGAGGTATGTCAGGAATGTGGACGTGGCAGGTGACCTCTCTAAATCTCCAAATAAGGCTGGCTGACAGTTGTTTATTGCTGCTTTTGCCCTGGTCACCACAGATTGTGTTTGTTTACCGGAGGAATGTGTGTGGAGCCGTAAAGGATGGCCACTGTTTGAAATTCCCCCCCACATTATGTCTATGGTAACAAACAAATTGTGTTTTTAAACTGCTGAACATGAGATGTGTGTGTGTGTGTGTGTGTGTGTGTGTGTGTGTGTGTGTGTGTGTGTGTGTGTATGTATGAGGAGGGTGGGGCATGCATTAAGTACTGAGCCTGAAGATATGTGATTTTCCACTAGTGATAATAGATTCCCATTTATCATCGTCTAATTTGGTGTTGAAGCCCCAGCAAACAAGAGCAGATAAAGTAAAAACGACATCAAAGAACAATGATATTTTCATACATTTACTTTAACTATTAGGAGCAGGGCTATCAATTGACTGTATGTATGACTGTATGTGATGTAAATGTGCTAGATTTAGCCAAAAGGCGTATTTTCATCTGCAGTCCCAGGGCAGGTTGAACTGTAGTAGTTACTCTCAGGAACAAACATAACACCATAAGGTGCTGTACCTGCATAACTAATTTATTCACATTATTGATTCAATTTAATATTCATTCACCATTCCCATCAGCCTCAGCTGTACGTTGTGTCTAGTGCTAATTAGCAAATGTTAGCATGCTAACAGGCTCTACTAAGATGGCGAACATGGTAAACATTATGTCTGCTAAACATCAGCATGTTAGCTTTATGCATGCTGCTTGATAGCATGCTGATGTTAGCATTTAACTCAAAGCACCACTCCGTATAAGTACAGCGTCACAGAGCTGCTAGCAGGGCTCTAACTCTTAGTCTCGTTAAAACAAAGGAAGAGTTCAACTGCGGAAAAAGATGTGATGTATCATACCAACAGTCTATGGCGTGTATCTAAAGAAATAGGAAAAAAGCCACCAATTAATATCCACAAAACTTGTTTAATACGGGAAATAATTTAGTTATGAGTGAAATCAATAAGGGTTGTGGATTCACAACATCACTGCACTTGATTAAAAGAGCATAATGTGTGCGTAATGACTGATTAAAAAGTTTTCATTCCTACACTGCTGCCACTCTAACGCCATTGTTACGAATATTTTGTTTTAACAGTAAACAGCTGGTTAACAGCTGCGACATTGCTAATGGTCGAGACAGGCCTCTGTATTAATTTGCCAAATTTGGGGAAAACATTTCACTGTAGACCCCATTAGAATTAAATAGAATCGGCAGTTACGCTCTCAGCAGCAATTATATCAGATGATTCAGAACACCCAAACATCTTTTTTCCCAACCCGCTGAGCTCTGGAATGCAAATTACATTGTCCATGGAAGCCCATGAAAAGAAGCTGGCACACCGTGACCTCCTAATAGGCTGGGGATGGAACTGGATCAAATGTACATTCCTAGACACTATTAGATATTTAGAAATCACAGAGTGGCTGAGCCTGTGGCAACCGAATGTCTTTTCCCGTGCGCAGGACCCGGCTAATGGTCCTGGCTCGGGCACAGCAATGTCATGGGTGAACACTCCAATGAGTCGTTTATTAGGAATTAGTGGGAGCAGGGAGGGGGCCCAAATGAAGGAGGCGCTCAGGTGGTCATCTGTGGTTCGCCATTGCCAGAAAATGGATTTTGAGCTCAAGAATGCATCAGATCTAATTGCATCTGTCCGAAAGTGCAAACGGTCACTTCATTGTTCAGAATTATCAACCAAAACGTTCAGTGTTTTCAACCAAAAAGTACGTTTTTGCATCAACCAGCCATTCGTTTTAATAAGAGCAAGTTTTTTTAAAAACCTGCCAATGCTGACAAGTGAATGTATACAGGCATAAACTGGCCATTGAAGCTCTGTGTTTGTGTGCTTTGTGCTGGTTAAAGAAAGAAGCAGAGGGGGTTGGTGCTGTCTGTCTGTCTATCTGTCTGTCTGACTGTTGTGCATGGAGCAGCAACACCAGTAATCTCCCCTGGGAGTGTGTGACCTCCAGCAGAGTCTCACCCAGCTGAACAACAAACACACACTTCAGCACCTGTGTACAGCTCCATGTGTAGCATCACTCCACTGCTGCAGGGCTGCAGATAACGATCATTTTCATTATTAGTTTATCTGCCAATTATTTTTCTGATTCATTGATTAATTGCCATGTCTATAGAATGTCAGAAAATAGGAAATTTTACAATATCAGAGCCATGCCCAAGGTGTGGTTTTCCACTGCTTGTTTTCTTCAACCAGTCCAAAACCCAAAGATACAATGATATACAACAAGGAAAAGCAGCATACATACACGTATTCACACGTTTGTCAGCTTATAGAGTCGTCATTTTTGGTTTCTGCGCAGACCCTCACTGACATGGGTAGATGGTAAAATCTACATCAAGTGGATCCTTGCATCCACGTTCATGTGGAAAGTATAATTTTGGCTGTAAACAATTAAACAATTTACAAAATTACACCTTTAAATCGCTTCTTTTGCCAGACGAACAGTGCAAAATCCAAAGATGGTCAATTTACAATCGTATAAAACGGAGAAAAGCTGCAAATGCAAACATTTGAGAGACTGGAAACATCAAATGTTTAACTCTGAGTTCTGCTCTCTGATGATGGAGCAGGGAAGAGCAAATGCAGAGCTCATGCCATATTGCATTTACTGTAAATATGAGCTGCTGACAGGGAAAATCCCCCATGTCATCTTCTTTGTAGTAATTACAAGAAGGGCGTGGGAATAACTTTAGCAGGCTACGATCCCTCCTGATTGTAGTGGCAGAGTGTAGAAGTGTACCACAAGACCGCCAACTTACTGAAATTTGATGTCATTCAGTTCTTGCTCTAGTTTTAATATGAAATGACCCCTGTGGATAACCCAGAAGGTAAAATGGCTGCACCATCAGCTTTCTATTTGTCTCATAAACCAGTGACTCTATCATCTATCATATCCTTTCATCTTGAATAAAATATTTACAAGCTAACTGCAGCCCAGTCATATTCATCTGTATTTTTCCAAGCAAGTATGACACAACTTCAAGTGTACATCAAGCAAAGAGGCCTGGGTTAGGACCTGTCCTGACGCTGAAGTTTAGCAACAAGATGACAGACAGGAGGACAGGAGGGTTGTGGAAAGTCAAAATGTTACTCAGTGGTGTCCTGTACCTGGATTCAGAGGGAACACAGCAGCTGGTGGATTATTCCATTCAGTGATTGGGCTGTATGTGAAAGTATATACACCATATTTCTCCTCTTTTTGTTTATTCTTTCCATGTTTCTCACATTATTTCCTTGTTCCTCGTCTCCTCATTTCCTTTCCTTGTTTCTCTTGTCCTCTCCTCATTACTTCCCTACTTCGCTTGTTTCTCCTTCATTTCCTTATTTCTCATATATTCTCCTAGTTTTTCCTCTCCTCTTCTCTCCCGGTTGCTCCCTTTCTTTCTTTCCTTTCTCCTGTACTTCCTTGTTCCTCCTCTCCTCATTTCTCATTTCCTCTCCTTTCCTTGTTTGAAATCTCTTCATCTTGATTCTCCTGCCCTCTCCTCTACTTGTTACTCCTCTTCTTTCCTTGTCTCTCCTCACCTTGTTTCTCCTCTGCTTGTCTTTCTTCTCCTCTGCTCTCATTTGTCTCCTTGTTTACAATTTCCTCTCCTTGTTCCTCTTCTCTCCTCTCCTCTTCTCATTACTCCTCTCATTTCCTTGTACCTCCTCTTCTTTCCTTGTTTATCCTCTCTTCTCCCTTTTTTCTTTTCTCTCATTTCCTTATTTTTCCCACTCTTCTTCTCTCCTCCTTTTGGCCATGTAGCAAAAACAGGAAACAAATGGAAAGGAAAAAGAAGAAGGTGTGCATGCTCACATGCCTGTTTTCTGTGCATGCTCACATCTACATACCAACAGTCTTTAGTGAATGTGTGTGGCAGCATGTGTGTATTCAGACAAATGTTCCCTTGATCCTTTTATTTATATTTTCTCCTGCCAAAAACAGCAGCACATTTTTTTCTGCACATGTGCTTTCTTCTTCACAGGCTGAGCTTACAAAATAACAACCAAACACTAACTGAGTCTTAAATTAGCTTAAACAAGTTCCCAAATTGTGCATCACTCAAACACGAGTCGGTCCATTTGCTCGCTCAGGTTAACGTCTTCCCAAACGGACAAATCTTTATCGTTACATATTTTCATATTACACTAGACAAGTCGACTGTGCTAGCACCTGAGGCACTCACAGTGGATCCTCCACAGGCTGAAACAAGCTAGCTACAGTCTCCATCAAAGGTCCTGATCTGAGATTGAGACTCACAGGCACCAGAGGAGTCAGCTCAGCTCTGACCTCAGGACCCCTCAGGGTAGAGGATCTGTCTACCGTCACCAGGTAGTCAAAACACTGCCTGTTTTTACACAGCAGAAGAGAGGGGACACCTGCTGTAACATCTGCCCCCACTTCTTGCTCTTTCTTTATTATGTCTTAATATGTCTCTTTTCTAAACAGGAAATATTATGATCCTGATCCTGGCAGATTAAGAACGAAGGGATGAGACATCAAACTGCATCCACAGACATTGTATGCACTAAGAAACTCTAATTAAACAGATTCCACCACACCAAAGTGTATCAGAGCCATTTGCAACCTGACTGAAAAGTGAACAAGATAGTAAAGTGAGAGAAATGGCTCGATATTGTGTCAACTGGTTTGTGAGTTTGTTTTTCAGCATAACAAGTTTAGATTAGAGTGTTTTTGTTTAGATGACCCTGAAGTATTAAATTTGAAACGACAGCTCCTCAATTGTAATGTGTGAGACTGATAAGAACAAACTAAGTCAAAGTTGCCAAACATCTAAGGACTGAGGAAGAGTTGCCTTCACTTGATTGCTCTTACACTGATTATTCACCGACTAATACTGGTATATTTCTAACTGACGCTGGTAGGAATTTTTTTTCTGAGGAGGCATCTGTGCTGCATGCTACCTGCATTTGTAGTAGCATCCCTTGCCTCAATATATATATTGAATTTTATATTTTCTATATATTTGAATTTATTTGTGAATTTTATTTATTTATTTTGTTTGGTTGTTTTTGCAGTGCCATTTTTTTGCTGTTCCACTACATGTTTTTTTCTCGTCCTATTGAGAAGAATTTTGTAATTGTCTCAACAGGAAATTATTTTTATTTTTTTGCAGAAATTAAGAGCCTTTCTCAAAGACACATAATCAGGAACGATGATTGCTCTGGAGGATTTCCTACAACTTTCACTGTTTTCAAAGAATTCAAATAGGATACATTATCACCAGTTTGATTAATTTGTTTAAGTATTCTTTTGTGCAAAAACTGAAAATCTGAATGTCAGTTCAGGTGTGCTGCAGCACTACCTTGAATTGCCTCAGGCACCTCTCCAGTGAACTCACGTCGGCCCCTAGCGGTTGGATCTGGAACTGCAACCATCTGAGGATAATACTGAAACTCACTACAGAAGCTCCCTACTGTTCAGACCTGATATAAGACCTATGTGACTTGAAAAAATGCTGTTTTTTTCTGAACAGTCTAAACTATAAGGAGGAGTAGAAATTCTGCAGCATATTTAAGGATACATAAGAAAACTGTAAACTACACATAAAGCTGATATAGTGTCTCTTAGGGGAACATTTTAGACATAAAGTAGCATCATATGAAATAAGCTAAAATAATATGAGTATTGAAAAAAAACGTAAAGACCTCAGATAAGTTGCAGATGTGCATTATGGGTCACAGGCATAGTGCATAAGAATATTATAGGACTATTGCAGCTACTGATACCAGGGGCTCTAAAATGATATCACATAGTGAAATAATCTCACTACTATTGAGCAGACCTTGTGGAATAACGCAGGAGTGATGTTGCGTGTCTTTTTGTGATGTTTTTCACTTTGCATAACAGAGAGACACCACTGGAATATAATAGGAATATTACAGCAATTTGTAGGGTGCATGTGGGAATCTCTGAGATGGAAATGCTTCTGAGGGCTGATGGATGGACGCTGTGAGAGGAAACACTGGCCCATTAAAAGTCTGAGTGCAGCACTGAAGTTGGTCTCTCTCTCTCTCTCTCTCTCTCTCTGAGCTAAGGATAAGCTCGTCCCTTTTTCTCCCCTCACCGTGATTGGACGAGGCCACTTCTTAGGAATGGCATCAAACTATTTAAATAGCACTTTGTCCCCCCTCGGCTTAAAAGGGAGTTTTTTAGCGGCTGATACCAGCTAGGGCAAGTTTTCAAGAAAAAAGAAATAACAAGCACGATTTTATTATTTCTCTTCTTTTCACGGTGGAACTTTTTTTTCTTTTAAATAATTCGCCATAAATGCATTCTTGAGGATTATTGCTGGATTTCTACATATTTTGCAGGATTTTATTACGTTTGGTCTGCTGTTTTGGTTAAGCAGGTGAGTGGTACATGTTCTATTTCTGCAGCTGCACTGGCATAAATGATTGATTTTTTTTATGTTTTCAACCTGTTGCACACTGACTTTCACTGACATTAATGATATAAATGGTTAGAGTTTTGAGTTTTCTGTCGTTATTTGTCACAGGCAGCAGGTTGGTGTTTCACCATGAAGCTGACAGGGATATTTTTGCTATTGATGCTTTGGACCTGCGAGAGTGCGCGAGTCGCAGGTGAGTTTGTCTGAAGTGATTAAACTTGAATTTGTAAAACTTCTCAGAATATTAGTTCTCTTTTCAAATACAAGTAGAATTATTGATCATTTATTTATTTATTATAAGTGTCTGGTGTGGTTTTAAAAAGTTCGCAGTGTATTGAAACTGAAACAGAAATTCAGTGCACTGCCAGACAAAGGCTGACTGCTGATTATTATTCACCCGCAGAGAGTCGAGACGACAATAGCGTGTATGACTTGTTTGAGCTCGTCCAAGTCCCCAAGAAGAACCACGGGGTCACCCTGGTGAAAGGAGACGACCCGTACAGCCCCGCCTACAAGATCCTCAACCCGGACCTGATCCCCCCGATCCCCGAGAGCGCCTTTAGGGACCTGATCGATTCCATCCACGCCGAGAGGGGATTCCTCCTCCTGCTCAACTTCAAGCAGTTCAAACGGACCAGGGGAAGCCTCCTGACCGTGGAGAAGCAGGACGGCTCCGGACCCGTGTTTGAGATCGTCTCCAACGGCAAGGCGAACACCTTGGACATAGTTTACTCCACCGAGAACAAGCAGCAGGTGGTTTCCATTGAAGATGTGGACCTGGCCACGGGCCACTGGAAGAATATCACGCTGTTCGTGCAGGAGGACCGGGCGCAGCTGTACGCGGGATGCGAGGAGGTGAACACCGCTGAGTTGGATGCGCCCATCCAGAGCATCCTGACGCTGGAGACCCCAGCCGGCGCGCAGCTCAGGATTGGCAAGGGAGCCGTGAAGGACAGGTTCATGGTGAGAGCACGGGCCGTTATAGACGGGAGACTGAATTTTACATTTTGAGTTAGATTTTTTTAGAGGCGATTCAATCGAGTAATGTTGTCAGCATAGAGTTTTGTTTAAAACGCTAATGCGTAATTATGTCCGAATGCGTAAAAACGCACATATGACAGGACTGAATTATTATTTTAATGCTTTAATGTGATGCAGTGATGAGCGGTTTTATTTCCTGGTGTACCGGATTACAGCCTAAACTGAACTTTGATACTTGCAGGGGGTCCTACAAAACGTGCGGTTTGTGTTTGGAACAACACTGGATGCCATCCTCCGCAACAAAGGATGCCAAAGCTGTGAGTGATCAGACATATTGTGTGTTTACTCATTACTCATATGCTTCATGTGCTGCCAAGACCTTGCAAGTCCTTATCAAATTAATGTGTATATACTTAATTTACTTACTGATTTAAAACCCTCCCTGGGACGCTGTTGTCCCACAGGAATGCCAATTTACAAATATCTCAGGGTACTGCGGTCTCAATATGTTCTCTGGGTTGTGCAGTATTAACTTATTACTTTTCATAATAATTTATAGCAGTGCGGGATGTGTGACATTTGAAGAACAATATCCTTCCTCATTAATAAATCAACCATAACGATGAGTGTGCAGATATGTGATTTAATTTATGCTGCTGTTCTTCTTTCAGCCATGACGACTGACAGCATGATTCTGGAGAACCTCAATGGCTCCTCAGCCATCAGAACAGAGTACACTGGGCATAAGACTAAAGGTAAACACTACTGAATGTGACTCTGATATGTTGTAGATTATACCCTGTTGAACAGACTCTAGACTAGACTGAGAATGAGATTTTTTTTTCTTTACCTTCATTACCAATTAATGACTGTTCCCCCTGTGTTTTTGCCCTGGTGAAGACCTGCAGATGGTCTGTGGCTTCTCCTGCGAGGACCTGATCAGCATGTTTAAGGAGCTGAAGGGCCTCGGTGTGGTGGTCAAGGAGCTGTCCAATGAACTCCGCCAGCTGGTAAGGAGGAAACCCATCAGACTGTCTGGTGGCAGAGTGTAAGAGACTGTTTGCCTGTCAGCTGCCTGTCAGCTGCCTGTCTGCCTTTGTGTGTGTGTTTGTGTGTTTTTTAAGATGTGTCTGGTCTCTGGGTACCACCTGTGTACATTTGTCCGGCAAAATAACATTAGACAAATATTGTATATTCGGCTAAAGAGATGTGGTAACTCATATTTGTCTTTTTGCACTGTAAAAGCACATTTATTGTTAATCAAATGGGGTTAAGAATACTTTGAGCACTTAGAATACAAGGCAGCCTGTCGAGGCATTATGCATTTTGTAGTGAATAGTGCTATACAATCTGATTTTCAATTCAGTGATGCAAAATCATAGCAAATTGAAAGCTAAATATCTTTATGGTATCAGTTCAAAACTGTTTCCAAACCTATACAAGGTTCTACTTAAACATATTAACAGGAAAAGTAATTTTTGCAACTGATTAGGATCCAAATAATCAGTAAACAATATCTGTTTTTTTGTCTGTTTCTCCTCCACCGCCCTCCCAGACGGATGAGAACAAGCTGATTAAGAACCGCATCGGCATTCACAGCGGCGTCTGCATCCACAACGGCATTGTGCACAAGAACAGAGATGAGTGGACCGTCGATGACTGCACCGAGTGCACTTGTCAGGTGAGATCTCAAGTACTTAAACACACGTGTGAAGGGGATGCACTCTATGATCTGACTTGTTTGTACATGCGCACACACACACACACACACACACACACACACACACACACACACACACACTTACCAGCACTCAACTGATCTGGTCAGTAATTACTAGTGTGAAGGCCTGGCAGAAGGCCAACAGCCTTTGCTGGTGTAATGAGAGGTCTGTTGTCAGAAGTTTAACTCAAGTGTGGCCTAGAGGGACTTGACCAGACTTTAAGTGATGCATTGCCCATAATTAAGAACAAGACCTTGGCTCTGACAAGTGGAAGAAGGGATGGGTTCAGGTGCAAAATACTTGGCAGGGAAGATTCCTGCATTTCACAGATAGGCTTTATTTCCTGATCTCCTCTTCCACTGATACACTAGTTGTCCCTATTTCCTCCTTTCTTCCCTGTCAGTGATCAGATCCAGGAGAGGAGGGAGAACATTAGCATGCACAGTTAGAGGCAGTTGTTATCCCTGAGTCATTCACAGTGCACCCACACAGGTTGTGCTGGCAAGCTGGCTTTACTTGTTTGGGGCTCAGCGCCCAGTCAGACTTCACAGTGAAATCGACTTCCATTATTAGGACTTTGGCCTCCTTCCCACCCTCCCCTGACCCAGTGGGCAGGTGGTTGTCTGCGGGGGTCTCCGTTCTCAGCCAGAATTCTGCTTTTTAGTTCTGGCATGGTAAATCTGTGCAAACTCAGATGTTGAGCAGAGACTTTAATGAGATGGTTGCACGGACATGGACTAAGACTTGGATAAAAAAATACCCTGCAACACGCACCAATTTAAATAGGTTTACACAACAATCAACTCTACATTAGCGATACGGTTCTGTAGTGTCTCAATTCCATTTGGAAATGGGGATTGGGCACCTGGACATAATTTGGAAGAAAATTGCAGCAACATTTGGGGTGATATCCATATATTTGAGCACATGTTTAACCATACATTTGATCTCTGTGCTGGTGCAGAACTCTGCTACTGTGTGCCGCAAGATCTCCTGCCCCCTGATCCCCTGTGCTAATGCTACTGTTCCTGATGGAGAGTGCTGCCCACGCTGTGGAACACGTAAGCATTTCTGTTTTATAAAGCCCAACTCATTGTTAGAATCTGCATAGGAAAGTACACTGTAATTACAGTCATATAAACCTGCACTATACGCTACTGTATAAATGGCCCCTGTAAGCTAGAATGTATATGTTTCAACTAACAGACAGAGAATTCAAACACAACCCCATTCACTGAAAGAGCTGCTTCTATGCTATTTGCCATATAAAACAAAAAGCCACAAATATTTCCCTAGATGTAAAGGTTTCTATTCAAGAGAAACATGCTAATTTTAGAGATGATTTAACTGCAATAACATCCGAGTAAATGAAAGGGTGCTTATGTGTTTGGAACATTGGCGCTTTGTGCTCCAAAACATCTTTGAATCTTTCAGTTGAAATGGCTGCAATTTGCCAAATTGGTTAAAGCGGTATGGAAAATTGGTTGGCTGTTTAGTGAAGCCATCTTCTACATGAGGAGAAGTGACATGTTCTTCATACCTATGCAGGCTTGGCTGCAATGCTTGCCTAAAACCTAAATAAACAGGGGGAGCCGCATTCATCCAGACCTCAGCCACTTGTTGAAGTCATTACACACCCAGCACCATGTTTGTAAAATCTGTTTCCTCTTTAGGAAAACATAAGCCAATGGGGCATCCCTATGTATCCTGAGGACAGTGGCCCTTTCTATTTCTCCAGCTTCTCCCAGTATGTTAGTTTCCCTCCCTCTCAACAGACGGCCTTCTCTCTGTCCCAGCTAAATCCACACTATTAGCCCTCCGCTTTAAGAGCTTTCCCTCCTCATTTAGGCTTGGGGGTGTTTGTGAGGGGGTGCTGCCTCGCTGGAATAGCTCTTTTATTGTCTCCCTCTTTCCCTCTCTCTCATATTCTCTCCCTCTCCCTCCTGCTCAGCGAGCGACTATGCAGAGGACGGCTGGTCGCCGTGGTCTGAATGGACCCATTGTTCCGTGTCATGTGGGCGGGGCATCCAGCAGCGTGGGCGCTCTTGCGACCGTATCAATAACAACTGTGAGGGCACCTCTGTGCAGACCCGTGACTGCTACCTCCAGGAGTGTGACAAGCGTTGTGAGTTACCACAACACACTCTCACCCATCAGCCAAACACAAACAAATAAGAGGACCCTAACCCAGTGGTCCAACGCTTTGGTTCCTGATAACTGACCTCTGACCTTTCTTTGCGGCCTTCAGTCAAGCAGGACGGCAGCTGGAGCCATTGGTCACCCTGGTCATCCTGCTCCGTCACCTGTGGTGCTGGTGTCATCACCCGTATCCGCCTCTGCAACTCCCCTACCCCTCAGCTTGGAGGCAAGGACTGTGAGGGAGAGGGCCGGCAAACCGAGAAGTGTCAGAAATCTCCGTGTCCCAGTAAGTCCTACTATCTGATATCTGCTGCCTTGTTGCATTTTGTGAGTTGTATACAGCAAGGATAGAAATTGATCATGTTTTCTTCTTTGTTCTTAGTCAATGGCAACTGGGGACCCTGGTCACCATGGGACACCTGCACTCTCACCTGTGGAGGTGGTGTCCAGACACGTAAACGCCTGTGTAATGACCCCGCACCAAAATATGGTGGCAAAGAGTGTGTTGGTGATGCCAAAGACACCCAGATCTGCAACAAGAAAGCCTGCCCAATTGGTGAGGCATTTTAATCACTTACAGAGCCTCTACAATCTAGTTCCATGTATCTGTATTATTGTAAACATGACGTTTTTATTGTGCTTTAACTTACTATATTACTGTGGGTTTTTTGGCATCTTTTTCTATTGCAAGTTTTAATTATTTAGTTATATTTTTATATACTGATCCCTTCATAATGAGATCATTACTGGAATGGGGTTTACCTGATTTAAAAAACATTACATCTGAATGATACCTTTGAACAGTTGATGCAAGTCTTGATAATGAGCCAACATTGCTGTTTTCAGATGGGTGCCTGTCTAACCCATGCTTTGCTGGAGCCAAGTGCACCAGTTTCCCTGATGGTTCCTGGAAGTGTGGAAAGTGCCCAGCTGGCTACACTGGCAATGGTATCAAGTGTAAAGATCTTGATGAGGTAAAAAATTCCTTAGACCTTGTATTGTGATTTTGTCAGCTATCGGCATCGTTTGATACCTGTTGAAACATCTACGAATTCCATCTTAATGATTTCAATGATTGTTCTTTTCATCCTAAAAACAGTGCAAGGAGGTCCCAGATGCATGCTTTGAGTTTAATGGTGTGCACCGCTGTGAGAACACTGATCCTGGCTACAACTGTCTGCCCTGCCCTCCTCGCTACTCAGGACCTCAGCCATTTGGGAGAGGTGTGGAGCAGGCTGCTGCTAAGAAACAGGCAAGTGCAGTCTTGTTTTTGTGTTAAGCAGCCAATCAGAGAACAGGATAAAGCAAATGCTTTGACAAAAAGAGATACGAATTGATAAATGATAAATAAATACTGATAACAGGAATAGTTGGTGTAAGGTATACTTGCCTCTCCAGGGCAGGACCATGATCATTTGCCTTCTCTACAGAATGTTATGAATTTGGACTATGCACAGTCAGCCTGATCACTGATCATTCAAACCATGCATCCCTCATTCACTCTCCAGGTGTGCACACCCCGTAATCCCTGCCTCGATGGAAGCCATGACTGCAATAAAAATGCCCGCTGTAACTACCTTGGACACTTTGCTGATCCCATGTACCGCTGCGAGTGCAAGCCTGGTTATGCTGGCAACGGCCATATCTGTGGAGAGGACACAGATCTGGATGGATGGCCCAACGCTGACTTGGTTTGTGTGGAGAATGCCACCTACCACTGCAAAAAGGTACATAGTGGTGAAGCAGCAAGGGTCTAATATGGTCTGTGAAGCAAAGTCACTTAAGAAATTACTGTTGAAGTCAAATTACTTGTATATTTGTTATAACCTAATCTCTGACTGTCTAACTGTGTTGTCTGTTATTCAGGACAACTGCCCCAACCTCCCTAACTCTGGGCAGGAAGATTACGATAAAGACGGCATTGGAGATGCTTGTGACAGTGATGATGACAATGATGGCATTCCTGACGATAGGGTAAGTGAAACTCTCCAGATGGGGCCATAACAGCAGACAAGGGAGTGTGTGTATTCTGTAACTGTGATTTTTGCATTCATCATTCATGCTGTCTAATAAGAAGGCAGGTGGAGAAGGGGAAGGGGAGGGGAGGCAGGAAAGCAAATGTTTCTCCCCGGCCTGAGCCAAAACCTCAAATTCCAACACTGAGGTACAGCTCTGAAGGAGCTGCACTGTGTGTTTGCTAATCCCAACATTAGATTTGGGACAGTACCTAAAAATAAAGCACCTTTTCATCCCACATCACTCCCTCCCTGTAGATCTGCTCAGGCTCAGATGGCAAATGACAAGCACTACACCTGAAAACCTATCCTCAACTCTTTCTCTTCCCCTTTGTCTTTCTCTTTTTGAAACAGGACAACTGTCCATTCGTGTACAACCCCAGGCAGTATGACTATGACCGCGATGATGTGGGTGACCGCTGTGACAACTGCCCCTACAATAGTAACCCAGACCAAACGGACACAGACAACAATGGAGAGGGAGATGCCTGTGCTGTGGACATTGATGGAGATGGTGAGGACTGGAAACTTTAGTAAAAACGATCCTCTGGAAATCTACATCTTCATGTCTGTGCTGAAGTGAGATCATGCTTTTTGAGTAATATATTTTGTACTTATGTACTGGCTCTTCATATCATGTTTCCATTCATTCCCCAGGCATACTGAATGAGAAGGACAACTGCCCTTATGTGTACAATGTTGACCAGAGAGACACAGATCTGGACGGAGTGGGAGACATGTGCGACAATTGCCCTCTGGAACATAATCCTGATCAGGTGTGTGGACACACACACATACACATCGCCCTTCCCCATTTCCTTCCACCTCACCCACCAACAATAATCCACTTTCATCTCCCAGCCTTTCTCTATAGCTCAGCATATATCTGTCTTTCAATTGAGACAGAGCCTCAGTGATTAGCCCTGTGTAGCTGTCTAAGCTTTATCACGCCATGTAAAGGTGGAGTAAATCCTGTATACAGCTCAAGGGCACATCAGTTCAATAATGCGTGGTGGGGGGCTAGGGGTCTTTTCAATGGCCCATTGACATTAGCTGGCTAATGTGAGGGAAGAGGCCCTAGGCTGGATATTACTGAGGAATGGGCTGGCCCTGGGCTGTGTGCATGCCCTGTCTGCACACCACAGGCCTGCTCAGTCCACCTGTGCCATGCTACACTGAGAAATAGGAATGTGTTGAACAACGGCACTAGAAAAAGGATGGGGGAAGGAGGGGCGAGTCTAAATCTGCACTGATGTGGTCTTTAAAGAGTGAATTGCACACTGCAATTAAAGGCCAAAAGAGACAAGTCCAGACATGAACGCAGCAATGTTACTTGCTGTTCCAAAGACAACAAAAAAAAAAAAAAACGCACAAAAATGCCCTATTTAAAAGTTGTGGTCTTATTGAGATCTTTGACAGTAGAATTTTTAATTCTACACAGATACCCAAATCCTCATATCCCATCCCTGCTCCCACCCTCCATCTCCTTCCATTCATCCCCTTTGCCTTTTTCTTAGTACCGCAGGGTGTGTCTAGTCCTGCCAAGTAGGGCTAGCATGACTTCGCCCCTTCACTGCAGATGCTAGAGGTGCTCAACAAGCAAATTGGAGTAGGTTTGATTTTCAGTCACTGAAAACTGCTGACAGGTCTTTTGACAAATTGAGCTTGGCAGCTTTACAGAGGCAGAGTGATTTCAGCCTAAGGAAAGTCCTTAATGAAAGCAGGAGAGGAGAGATGAAAGAACAACGGTAGCAGGAAACACAGCAGTGAAAGGAAATTAACACGGTGGAATGTAATCACGTGCTAATACTTACCATAAGCCATACATTAAGTCATAATTCTGACGTCAAAACATTGTACCATTGCAGGTGGATTCAGATGATGACCGTGTGGGAGACAAGTGTGACAGCAACCAGGACATCGATGAGGACGGACACCAGAACAACCTGGACAACTGCCCATACATCCCCAATGCCAACCAGGCTGACCATGACAAGGATGGCAAGGGAGACGCCTGTGACCACGATGACGACAACGATGGCATCCCTGATGACAAGGACAACTGCAGACTGGCCTTCAACCCTGACCAACTGGACTCTGATGGTAAGCAAAATGGGTCATGTTTCCACCCTTAAGGACACAGGTTGTCTGAAACGGTTCTAAAGCAGTCAAGAGATCTCCGAAACACTGTGGGTATTATTATTAAAGAACACGTAATGTATATTTTTCAGGTGATGGTCGTGGAGATGCTTGCAAAGATGACTTTGACCAAGACAATGTGCCTGACATCTATGACGTGTGTCCTGAGAACTTTGACATTAGTGAGACAGACTTCCGCAAGTTCCAGATGGTTCCTCTGGACCCCAAAGGCACCTCACAGATTGATCCTAACTGGGTCGTCCGCCATCAGGGCAAAGAGCTGGTTCAGACTGTCAACTGCGACCCTGGCATCGCTGTTGGTAAGTAAAATTAATGTGTTGTGATTGTCTATAAAATGCACTCAATTTCACCCAATGTCTCAATATCTCAGTTGAAATTCTGCATTGAAATTCTGGCCTCTAACTTGTATTTTTCCTTCAGGTTACCACGAGTTCAATTCAGTGGACTTCAGTGGGACTTTCTTCATCAACACAGAGAGGGATGATGATTACGCCGGCTTTGTGTTTGGCTACCAGTCCAGTTCCAGATTCTATGTGGTGATGTGGAAGCAAATTACTCAGACGTACTGGTCGAATAAACCCACCAAGGCCCAGGGCTACTCTGGCCTGTCCATTAAAGTGGTTAACTCCACCACTGGCCCAGGAGAGCACCTCAGAAATGCCCTCTGGCACACAGGGAATACCCCGGGACAGGTAAGAAATTTGGTGGAGGTTTTATCCCCCCAATGGATGATTTTAATATAGGGATAGTGTAAAAAGATAAACCCATGACTGTTTATTTCCCCCTGCTTTAGGTCCGCACTCTCTGGCATGATCCTAAGAATGTTGGATGGAAAGACTTCACTGCCTACAGATGGCATCTGATCCACAGACCGAGAACAGGACTTATTAGGTGGGCAGAGGATATTTAGTCCACATCGAAATAGAAATGACATAACATCAAAATCCCAAGCTTTGGACCTCACCAACTTTAATTTTTCCTTTATTCCCACAGAGTTGTGATGTACGAGGGCAAGAAGATCATGGCAGATTCTGGTAGCATCTATGACAAGACATATGCAGGCGGCAGGCTAGGTCTTTTTGTCTTCTCACAAGAGATGGTATACTTCTCAGACCTCAAGTATGAATGCAGAGGTAAGAACTTCAACTAAAATGTGGTAGCAGCTGCCCAGAAAGTATTTGATGTTTTGCACTTAAAATCGATGTCCCTGAGGAGGCCATATTCAACTCCTTTTATTGTGTCTCTTTCTTTTAACAGATACCTAAATGCACGGCGCAGGAAGCTCTGAGGAATGCACCTTTTTTGTATAAAGTATGAACTTATGTATTCTGATGCAAAGTCCAGGGACAGATTTATCTCCGCAACTCGGACAGTGGGGAAGGGCGTGTGGTCAGCCTCAGGGTAGCTTGAAGCTGGTTCAGGCAGAGCACCAACCTGTTGACTGCCAGCTGAGGATCAGAGAGCCCCTTCTCCTCCAGCCTTAGTATCCACGAGAGCATGGAGAGCTGGGGGGGAAAAAACATGCCCTCTAGTTTTGCCAGTAGGACACAAACACCTTCTATCCCAGCTCTGCCTGCTTTCTCGCTCTCTGAAAGACCTCATTCATCTCTGTGCGGGAACGGCTCCCCATAGACAACTATGCACTTCCAAGCCTTTACATCTCTCTCTCTCTCTTTCTATCTCACTTCTTCAGCCTGTGTGCCTTTCTACCTTACCTTCTGGATGGACATCTCAAAGAAAAAACTGATGAAATATCCCTCTGCTTTACCAGATCTGCCAGGATGTAGATTCTGAATGACACAACTTTTGAGGACTCAAAGGATAAAACAGCAGTAAACATTTTTTAGGAATCTTTGTTGTTGAGGACTTGCGGCTTAAGAAAACTGTTGGGAGTGGAGCGAGTTAGAAATAAGGGGAACATGATGTTGTGGATGTTGGCGTTCATGCATGTACTGTATGTGGAAGACTGGCCATGAATGGAACAAGAAAGTGCTTTTACCCATCTACATAAGAATCTCTGTAGAGAAGAACTATGTAGAAGAGAAACACAAAATTACATTAAGGTTAGCTATCTTTTGAACATCATGGGCTTTGTTAATGTTGTCTTTAACTAAACAACTCTCAGGGTGAGATGGAAGTGATGACCTTCCCATATCAAAACAGTAAGAAAGAATATGAGGATTATATTTTACCGAAAATTGCTATAGCCAGTGATCTCAAAACTAGTATTCCCTCCAAAATACTCCCTATCTTACAATCAAAACCTTGGTCAATGAAGAAATTTATCTCCCTCAGCTTTTGAGGATTTCAATTTTAAATTATGTAAATACATGTAATTTATTGACTCTTGCCTACAATGTAGGCAGCAAAGGAAATTTGAATGCTTTGAAAAAGTAAAGAAAAAATCCATCCTATATCACAGTGAAAACTGACCCAAAATCAGGTACAGCCAGGTGTCAGACGCAGGATGCATGCTCTTGTCAGTGCTTATCATCTCCCGCTGAACAAAGTGAATTAGGTATTCTTCAGATAGGGCTATTCAGCATGAAGTGTATGTGACTTGTGTGCCTTTTCTTCAGAGAGAGATGAAAAACAAAGGAAATCTTTGATGTACAAATATTACCTCATTGCTGTTGTATAATTTGATCAAAAAAAAACAAACAACCTAAGTACTTTTTCATATACCTTTGAAATGATGGACATCTTAGTGCTACTGTAGCATGAGCTGTAAATAGTATGACATTTCATATCTAAAAACACAACAAGCTCCCAATCCCGTGACCTACCCCGGTGAGAATGACAGTAAAATGGGAGATTTCTTTTTTTATAAATAATTTTGCTTTATCATGTATGTCCAATGCTGTTTTTAGCAGATAAATTATTGTTCTGTTTTGTCTTAGCTGTTTGTGAGAGGTTGATTTGTGTGTTTGTGAGTGTGTGTGTGTGCGTGTGTGTAGATAAATGCTATTTAAATAATTTATCAGGATTTGTTGCCGTACCAAAAGGCACGTGTCCATCTGTATAAACGGTTTGCACACTGACGTGAGGATGTTCTGTTCTTTATCGTTTTTACCTTCTTTGTTTTTGTGTATCAATGTTACCATTATTTTTGTACAATTAGTTTTGCTTGTCTGTAAACATTTTCTTAGTTGTACAAAGCAAAAATGCTGTTTTTATTCATAGCAATTATTTTGTTACATACTTCAAGACAATAAATAGTTGTTAAAATTCTCAAGCATGTCTGTGCTTTTGTTTGTCAGATTGGAGCTATTTTACCACTTCTCATCCAGGTTTAAGTCCAATGTTGATCAAAAACTTGTTTAGATGACGTGGAAATACGACATGTTTTACATTAAACACAAACTGGTGGGTGACTCAGACCAGACCTACTGTAGGCCTCTTCCAACCAGAACACATCATGAAGACAATCGGCTTTGATTAGGTCTACTGTAGCCCCAATACTCAACACTAAAAGTACTCAAAAATACTCAGTCAAAATGATGGCCCAGTTCCCCCAAGGCACAAACAGAGTTGTACTTTCAGGCCTTTCTCTCTGCAGAGAGGCACACATCGCCTCTGTGATAAAGGCCACATGAGGAATGTGACACAGACGTCTGCTCCTCAGCTTGATCTGCCTGACCTCTGCAGAAGGTTAAACTACACGGAGAGCAAATATTAGACCGACACAAACCTTGACATTGGCTGACTGGCTTCGGGACACAGAGGCTGAAAAAATACACTAGTGGACAAAATAGCAGAAACACAACACAGCAAAACCACACAGTGTGACCATATATATTTTACTATAGTGTATCAACACCACTTTCACAAGTCTCAACGAAATTTGAACATCATAAGTTTGCAAATGGTTGTGCTGAATTTACTGCGTAGCTTTTAGGGTGTTCCTGTTATTTTGTTCACCCTTGTACATCATCACGTCTGTTTTTTCTGCTTTATGTGCAGTAACAATATCCTGTGAGTGCTGATCTGTAACATTTTGTGTTTCTTTTTTATTTTGGTGATACCTATCACCTAATTGTTGACTGCAATGTTGTTTTTGTCTCCATCTTTAGTGTTAGAACAATCACTGTTTGTTGATGTTTCTGCACCGGATGTCCGGCAGATCAGTGGTCTTCATGGGTACAAAAGTTTAGAAAAACAATCCCAAACAGACTTACCTGAACCCAACGTGCATAATAAAAAAGAGACCTGATCTGAACAAACTCAAGGACCCAATCAAAAATGCGGTCGAATGGAACAGACGCAAAACAGAGAGAGAACACCAAAACAGGCAACAGCCTGATGTGCCACCAATTAACGAGCAGCAGGGTCCAAAAAAGTAGAAATACATGTCCTTTTTCCCTGTACTTCACAGTTCACACTTTCCTGAGACCAACAGCAATACAAAGGGACTCCACCTAACCCAAGTAAACTGAGTATAAGTAGGAGAGTGGACCTATGATGACCCCTAATCTCTGGTCAACAGTGTCCTCCTGCACAGTGGTACCTTCTAACATAGACTTTCTGTTGATGTTTGAGTTTCTGTGACTTTCTTTGTCTGTTTAGCCGTGGCTACATCTCTGCTCAAAAAACCAAGCTCTTCTTCACTTTATTCTAAAAAAGACAAGAAAAACACAATCTTCTGTGTGCCAGGGCTTTTTACTGAGGAAACACCTACCAGACATAGTGTGTTTAGTTCATTAAGAGCTTTTTATGAACTGAGTATAGGATGACTCACTGTAGCAATCGAATGGAGAGAAGCAAATAGACATTTATGGGCTACATTATGAAATTTTAGCCTTTTTTAATCCAGGAAGTCAATCATAAACTCATTCGTATTAAGGATGACAGCCCAGCATGAGTTATTATGGATTATTACAATGTGGCAACACTGAAGGCTAGACATCTTAATACCAGCTGCAGTTCTCACACGTCTCTGCCAGCTGTCTACAAACACCCACATGTTTACTCTCAGACCCTTTTTAGGCTGCATGTCAGGATGGGAGTGTTGCCACATTGAGAATCCCCACCGGTTTAAAGAAAGCTCACTTGATAGACAGACTATTTTTCTTACATGTATTTTGTCTTCCGTTAATGTCTGTCGCAACTAGCGATTGTTATCATTATTATCATAATTAGCTGATTGTTTTCTCAATCATTCAATCAGTTTTTGTCTATAAAATTTCAGAAAATAGAGTAAAACACACATTACACTTTCCCCATAGCCTAAGGTGACATATTCAAATAGATTGTTGTGCAACTAACAATCCAAAACCCCAAAATATTTAGTTTACAATCATATATTACAAAGGAAAGCAGCAAATTCTCACATTTGAGTAGCTGAAGCCAGTAAATAGCATTTTTGCTTGAAAAATGACTTGAAATGATTGATGATTTTCAAAAGAGTTGCAGATTAACTAATTGATTAATAGACTAATTCAACGCATTTTGCACACACTGCAGGTGTCTTACACAGATATAGTTATGTACAATTCTGGTATAACAAGCTTTATCCTAATTAAAGTTAGAGGCATTGCTGTAAGACATCTTGATGGTGAATATTTATGGAAACCACAGCATGTCTTGTTGCCCACTCTTAGATTTTCCCAGCAAGACCCGGACCTCAAACTGGCAGCCTTCCGGTTCGCAAGTCACGACCATGATTACGTGCCACACACACTCCACAAATAATGACAGACCAAAGCTGAAAAAGACCCACCCAATTACCTCCAGCACCTTCAGTGGGTCTGCAAAAAGCACCTTTTACAGTAAAAGGATATAAACATTAGCCTTGAAGTGTAGTGACTAATGCAAAGTGCTGATGAATGGAACAAAGGCCATGCACCCTGGAGTTACAACGGCTTTATTTAGCGCCTGTAATCCACCCAGGGAAGCGGAGAGACTGCGCTCCATTTGCAGACCCCGCTGCCACAATTGGCCTCAAACCTCAAACTTGAAAGGCTACATTTGATCTGGCCTCCCTCCTCCTCTAGTCTGTCATTCAACACCTTTGAGCTTCATGCTGCTGTGTATTAAGGTGTTTAAGTGTTATGTTAAGATGGAGGACCCCCCACTGAATACCACGGCATTTACCCACCATGCACGTCTGTAAGCACAGGAGCTGCAGGGCACCACCTGTACATACAGTATTTGAGACTCAAATAAGAATAAAATAACATTTTCTTGAACAATAAAGACTTGGTGAAAATAAGTCTGGAATGTGGTTTAGTCAAGGCATTTTCTCTCCATTATAGTATTTGTTGGGTGTGTAGGACGGGATCAAAATAAAACTTCAATGACACCTGCACTCCACTGCTTCTAAGAGAAAACAGCTGCAGGCACCAGAATTGTTAAAATCATCACTTTAATCATCCCAGCAGTTACATAACACCTTGAGTCATCTGTGCTTTCTGGTTCCACATATGCTTGGCTTTGCTGTTACGAGAGATCTCTGCACATTGGAGGCTTCAAATGGCTGAAGCATCCATATGTAGAAACCATAAGACACAGTAATGTAAGAGCTAAGAGGCAAAAGAATTAATATTGGTCAGTCCTACTTGCTACATCCTTTTTTTTGTTTCATTTAGGGCTGTACTTTTTTTTCAGAAAAGAGCAGAAAATCCTCACATTTCAGACACTCGAACCAGAAAATGTTGATGAATGCCTTCAATAGTTAATCTATTATCAATATTGTTATAAATTAATTTTCATTACAGAGTAATCGACTAATCAACGAATTGTCTAATGGTGTCACCACTAGTTTCAGTAGACAAAGAGTAGAGAGGTGTACATGCTTTTGTGCTGCAGTCCTATCTTGTGATTTGAGCTGATAACAGCTGTATTTTAGGTACCTCCTGGATCTGGAAAATAACTATTTATTGATCAATTTATTCATTTATGATTCATTTATATAGTTCTTAGAAGCCTTGCCAATGCTTACAAGTTGTCACACTGAACTGGTTTGCTCACTTTCCTCCTCTCTTAAACACTGCTGAACTGTGGAGAGTGCTTCATACTTGTGAGCAAATAAAAATCTTTCCTTGTGAAGCTTTAAGTGTCCAACAGCTGGAGGTTGTTACTCTATATCAGTGGTCAGTATATAATGACACACTTTGGGACCCTTGCTTTAACAACTGAAGACTTTGAACGGGGTGTTTTTCAAGCCCAAGGCCCCCTACAACACCTGGCACACAACACATGGCATCAGTGAAACAAAGTTCTTTTGATTATGTCAGACTTAGTGACATAACTGCGATATAATAATACAAACACTTTTTCTGTAATTCCCTTCTGCAAGTTCTCATAAAATAATTCCCCATAGAGAACAACATGGTTCCTGTGATTGTTGGCAGTCGCAATGTAATTCCTGACTAGGATGTGCTTTGACCTCTGACCTCTGAGCTGGCTGCACCTGCTGAACTCAAACAGGCAGTGAATATTTTGATGGAAAAAGGTGACCTTTATCACCTTTGACGCATAGCGATAGGTAAAAAACATCAATTTACAGAAGGGATGTCATAAATCCTTGCTCCCATGTTGGCATTCCTCCAGGACAATGAAATGACAGGTTATGAAAAGCAAGTTCACATTTTAAAAACACGGAGGTGAAAAATTGTTGATAATTCACAAGTGTCTGGTATGAGAACCATTGAAATGTAATCACAGACATTATATGAGGTTTTGACCGAGACGTGTCGTACGTATGTTTGCTGTATCTGTCACATCAGCTCGGTGTGTTCTTTGTGCATCACTGTAGTTTGTTTTTCCTCCATCTTCTTCAGGACACAAGTGAGGCAGAGCAAGTGTTTAAACAGTGAAGAGATGAATGTTCCAAAACAACCCAAAGAGGACCATGTTGGCAATTCCATTATGGATGAAATTCGCTCCCTACTTTATTGCTTTGAGACAAACGCCAAATGCCTGCTTTTGCTCTGCAGTGTGGAAATACCGAGCACATGCTCTCCTTGACTTTAATATACAAGTCTTCCACTATCCAGGTTAACCACAATGAGATAGAATCACTTTTTCATGTGTGGCTTGTTATTAAAAATGTTGAAACGTAAAAGCATACACAGGAGAGCAGTCATGTAGGTTTCCATAGAGAGCACCCTGCATCCAGTGAAGGTTCACAATTTAGAACAGCTTTCCTTGTCTCTGTGCTGGATCTTTTTCTCTCCTTTAACTCATTATTTGAAGTAAGTGACCTAAATTTCTTTCGTAATTTTGATTTTTTTCCCCTAACTTTGCTTGCTTTGTCAAAAGTTTTCCAAGTTTCCAAAATCATCAGGTATGTTTTGACGTGTTTTAGCAGACACTGCAAAATAAAAAATAAATTTTTCACGTTCTAATCCTGTTCATTTATCTCTTGTTGTATGCAGAATATATCTCAAAAAATTAGTATCTGTATATAAAAATTCCCCCCTTTTCTCCTCCTGTAAAACGTTACAATATTTTTGATGGCTTATCTTACATTTTTCAAATCATATGGGATTTGGGGCTTTTATTTATTTCTCCCTCCTCCTCCTCCTGATATAACAACATGGGTGAGGGAGGTGTGGGTGGAGGCCTCCAGTCCTCTACAGCTCCTTATGTCAATACAGCCACAACCACTACTTTTAAGCAATCTAATCAAATCTGAAGAATTTGCTTTAAATCCCTCTCGTAACTATACAGCACACACATATTTTATTCAGAATCTACACAATACAGAAGATAAGGAGGCTCTAACTGCTGTTTCACTCTGACTTTGGTATCATTTGACATTTAAAATTGTCTAGATGTGTCCTAAATATTAACACCAAGAATTGTAACCTAACTTCTATAAAGCGTTATAGTTGCTAACCTCTGAGGAGGTGTTGAAATACAAGGTTTTTCTCCCTTTTGGTTCCCAGAATATGGGATCTCTGATGAAACGTAGAGTATTTTTGTCACTACTTCAAAAGAAAACCAACTCATCATAATGTAAATGATATGATGAGTATGAGGCTGAATGTCTTTTACAGACAACAGCAGAAAAGAAAGACCCCAGATACTATTAGTGTGCTATTCATTAACCGAACTGGCAGCAGATGAGAGAGGATAGGGAGACTGAAGGAAAAGGCAATGGCTTTTAATTTCCTGAAGGGAGCACGCCCTGCTACTCCTCTGCAGCTTCTGTTTATCCGATGGCCTGTAATTCCTTCTGGCCTCGGCCTTGTGTCAAGTTACACACTCAGCTTCAAACACACAGGATCACTGCCACAGCAAAGACAGTGTGTGCCCATACAGTGTACCTCTACTATCAGTACCAGTGTGACTCAGCTGCACATTAACGTCACTGTGGAATCACAGGCTTGCTCTAATGATCATAACATCCGGGGGAGCAGCTGTGGAGGTTTAACAGCACTTCAAAAGGCGAAGTAGCAGAACATATCAGATTCAAACAATTATACAGAACACTCATGGGCATGGCCACCACCAAATATGTGTGAAGATAACAACCAAAAGAATCTGATCTGCCCAACATAAATGTAAAAGACCAAAATGAATCCTTAGCTATAGTGAAAGTACCCCAATTCAGATGTTTTCTTTTTTTTCTGACACCACTTGTTGTTGTTTTATTTAATTTAGCAAAACCCTATACGAGTTGCATTTTTAGCCACACTAGCGGTCAGTCGGTCCATCATTGATTTTACCTCTTTGGTCCAGTCTGAAATATCTCAACAACTATTTGAATTTTGTACAGGTATTCATGGTCTTCAGTACTGACTTTGATGATCCCCTAACTTTTCCTCTAGGGCTGCCAGAAGCTTGACATTTTTGGTTTTTAGTTAAATATCTCGGACTATTGGATGGATTTCCATGAAATTTGGTATTTGGTATTGACTGGTGCCATTATTAGGTCATCTAGCGCCTAATGAAAAAAACAACATTTATCATTAGGTCAAAAATGTTATTTATATATTGACGTGTGATAAATACTTTATGACCAAATATCTTTAAAACTATTAACATTCCCATCAGCCTCAGCTGTACGTGTTTGCATTATGTTTAGTACTAATTAGCAAATGCTAGCATGCTAAGATTAACATTATATCTGTTAAACATCAGCGTGTTATTATTGCATTATTATTGTGAGCATGTTGGCATGTTGACATTAGCTTAAAGCAGCGTGGCAGTATTAACTCCAAACCAGACCACATGGATAATTTGGGTGTGTGGAAGTAAAGAGGGTGAATACTTGTGCAATCAATTACTTTGTGTTTAATAGATTTTAGATCATTTTGTAGATACTTGTTTTAACTTTAAAGTTTCTTATTTCACTCTATGTAAAACAAAAAACTGACTGATTTAAAGTTGACAAAAACAATTAAATACGACAAGTCCAAGGGTTGGGCTAACTTTATAGGCACTGTGTATACTGCAAAAATGGCATGCAACTTATTGCACTTCCAGGTCTGTAGCTGGGCTGAGGAAGAATGAGATAATGATGAGAGGAAAATTGACTGATGATTGATAAACATATTAATATTGTAATAATATTGAGCTGCTCATATTTTGCTGTTGTTACTCAGTGCTTGTGCAATCTTTATATAACATTGTCATATTAGTATTGGACATGAAGTGCATCCTATAGCTACAACTAGTCATCTACAGTCATCTATCTACTCAGTGCTGAGCATCAAGGCTCGTGTTGTGGCATGAACACATACAGCTCTAAAGTTGGCTTTGGGACACAGAGTTCACCCTGATATTACCCTGAAAATGGACATGTTCTGTTTGAACACTCGCAGCAATGAATGACTACCTAGAGGAAGTCAAGTATACTCTGTGCTGTTGACCACAAATCATCCACCCCAACTCTCCACACAAAGGTGTGAAATATTGGAGATAGCTGTGGCGGACAGATTTCCACACAGACACTGAATTTCCCTGCAGGTCGGCGTTGCGTGAGAGACAGAGATGTAAACAGCTGCGATAGAGACACCTGTGTTTCGTTTATGTGTCACTGCGAGGATGAAGTCTGATGCTAGTTGAGACATATTTGAATTGACATGTTATGATGGTGCAATTTGGCTCAAGCTTACTGGCTTACATTTTAAGTAGATCATGAAAGTCAGAAATAATCCAGTAACCCACTTTGGTTGCAGTTATTTAAACCATTTTCATTGCTTTTAGGCGTTTGTTTTTTCAGCCTCCAGGCTTTATTAAACATCAAGAAACTTAATTCTTCTAATTCTTTTCTATTTTGCCTATAGGTTTAGCCCTCAAAACTGTGCAGGGAAATACATGCATTTTACATCGAGTCATACAATTATATACAATTCTTATTTTTTAATTTTGTCTAAATCTGTGATGCTATCAGTCCCTTACTGTGGTCTCTTCTGCACCTCTTGAGATGTCAATCAGGTTTCTGTAAATGTACTTGCATGTAGATTGACATATCACAGTTTCTGATTGCGCATCCTCACCCATGCTTGAAATGCTGCCTTTGACAAGAAATAAAAGTTTGGCTCGAGTCTGTTTTCCTCTGCTGTCGGGCCCCTCAGAGCAGGAGCTCCTCCGGCAGAGCTGAGCCAGTAAAGAACAAACTAAGAAGAAAGAGAGAGAGACGGGCAAACCTCCAGTCTCGAGCTCCTGCCGATGCTGTGACAAGGTTTGCAGAAGTGACTAATGTGGGCTACACGGCTAGGCCAGACCCCAGGTTTCCACTCAGGTTGCAAAAGCCTCCCATGGGCCTGTGCCAGGCTGTGTGACAGTTGGAAGTGGGGAAAGTCGATGAGGAAAAAACTCCCTCTAAATGAGGCCAACTGACAAGTGGGTGCCAATATGTCGGTGGGCATCACAGGGGGAAAAACACAAAACTGAGACATGCTTTTATGGAGCCATCAAGTCCAGGCACTATCTATGCAGTATTCAACGTCCGTATAGTTAGCATGATACAGAGTATACCACCATGAATGAAAAGAATATACAGTAGAAATCTCTTATAGTGATCACATCTGTCCGGATCAAAGTGATCACTGTAAGTGGATGATTATTATAACCTTTTTCTTTATTTCTCATGCTTATTGACATTTGTATATTTATAACATGAATATAAAGTAATGAAACGGACAGCTTTGCTATTGACTGAATTTTATTGACTGTTTCAAAATACAGTACAGCTTTTCAAATGACTGTACAAATTCAATGACTGTACTTACTGTAGTACTTACTGTAGCCTGAGGAAGACCAAGTTTCGCTGCTGCATCTCGTTGGCTTGTTTGTCACATGCTTCGAGGAGACAACGTTTTATTTTAAGAGAAAATTACTTTCTTTTTCGTGTTATAATTTCAATGTGCACACAGCAGCAGCCTCAGGTAGCCAGCCGGAAGCAGATGGGTTACCGCAAGGCATGGGTGTCATGGGAGTAAAGTAAAAAAAAAAAAATAAAAAATAAAGAAGTACTGTAGATTAAAATATTTTTGCCATATGTTGGCATGTATGAAAAGACCCAAACTGACTACTTGATTACTTTAAGCAAATTATTTAAACAGCAACTGAATAGGAATGATTCTGTCTGAAGCTTTTTGATCCATAGAAGCTGTTGATCACTGTAATTTTGTCTGTTTATTAGTTTGTTTGACTGCGCTTACATGCTTTTTTTCCATTCACATCAGCTGCCCAGAGCAACCACAGTCTTCACTTGTTCACCAGAAGTTAACTGTTTTGCTCAAGGGACATTTAGGCAGTCGCTAAAGGAGAAGGTCCTGGGCTGGAATGTCTTTGGAAAGACTTTCACTTGAAGTAATGTGGGGCTGAGTGTGTTTGAAGCAACACTGCATACGATGATCTACTTTATAAAATGTGGGAAAGTACGTATAGTCCTTTGAGATAAAAATGGGTTTGGTAAATAAACTTTCTCTGGCATACATGAATCTCTATTTTAAAGCACTAAGCAGTAAATACGAAAATATTCATAGAAAATGATACAATCAGTGTATTTTTCAGTCACATTTTATGATGGGACTGCAATTACAAACACGTGCAGTCACACGTGCACATACACAAACACTAATCCTTTCAGCTATTGCCGTGTGATCCCGCACAGGTACTGTATCCCTTTGATAGTGAAGGTCAGATTTGGTACCACACATATCTAATGGCAAATCTGTGTTTACCGGCAACATTCCTTCACCAAAAAGCTCCACTTACGAGCCTCCGCCGTGATTGGCCTCTGTAATATTCAGCTCCAGTGCTTGCAGAGCAGAGCTACTCGGAGGAAGGCATTCTGCTCACATTACTGGGTCAGTGGCATTGCTTTACTGGGCAGCACCTGGGACAGTTTCAAGCGTGAGCGGGAAATTCCTGTTTAAAAGGTCACGGGGAAATGGTGGCACTGTATCTAATATCAGGTTAAAGGTGATTGATATAAAAGTTAAATAGGTATGTGATCTGGCACATGTATAATGAGTTTGCGTTATGAAAAAGATGCTTATAAAATAGCAAGTTAGTAGTTTTTCTGCTTCTCTTCATGGAAACAGCTTCAATTTTTTTTCATTCCTGTGACTGTAGCTTCCACATGGGTGATGAGAAACGTGAGGGCGCGGTGTTGGGTTCCCTCCAGACCCATTTTGTGTCCTCGATCGGTGGCGCGAGACAAAAGGACCACAGAAACCAGAGCTCGAGGTAGTGCTGCACTTTTGCCGTGAGTCAGGAAGGGTAGAAGAATGGAGTCCTTTCTCTGCGCGGCCTGCCTGGCTGTACTGTACACCTTGGAGAAGCACTCAGCACCGAGGGGAGATAGGCTGCCTTGATAATGGACACACACACACACACACACACACACAGACCCCCTCTTCAGGATCCCCTGTGCTTGCCCGAGCCTGAGAGAGAGAGAGAGAGAGAGAGGCGAGGGAGGGTTTGAGGCATTTTGTGTTGGTGTGAATTCACCCGCTCGCTGAGTCACATTTGTGTGGTGGAAGCACAAACTGTGAGAGGGAGAAAAGCACTGTCCTCGTCTCATCTGACACTGCAGCCTTTTGTGGGAAAAAAAAAAAAAACCCAGACTGTTCATCACTGCTTTTTGTCGTCTTTTTTTTGTTTTTTTTAATTTTAGTGTCAGTGGGAATCCTGGCACAAATACAGCACTCTGAGTCCATGTAGCTATTGAGAGCTGCCTCGTTTCTGTCCTCTCTTTTCACACACACACACACACACATACATTCAATAAAAGCGCTGAGAAGCTTTGAGAGAGATACTGGCACACGTATTGTACTCAAAACCCAGCAGAACATCGCGATGATCCCATGAGGACTACGCGCTCGAAACAATGGCCCCTGCATCAAAGAAGCTTGTACCACAAATCAGTCGAAACAGAAATGAGTAATTGCACCGCGGGTCCTCGGCCAGGTGGGCTAAAGCCAAATGCTCAGTCAAAAAGAAAGACAGAGAATCCCCTTGAGGAGCTGTCTTGGAGGACTACAGTATGACTCAGGTCTGTCGGAGACACCCAGACCGAGTTGATAGACATCTCTCAGTGCTCCGTCTATCAAGGCTATTGTAGAATTTTACATTTTTATCAAAGGCACCTGCCCACATTCCTGTTTCTGTCTACCTCCACATAAAAGAGATGGAAGTTGTAGGATTGCCTGGATCCGTATGTGCTGCTTATGTAATTGGGAATGTGAGGAATGTTCAAATATCAGGCTAGATTTATGTCTACCTGTTGAAAGAAGACACAAGTAAAGAACAACGCAGTTCTTATCGAATCATCTTCTGCTCACTTGTGTTGTGACTGAAAATGTTGTAATGAGTTGATTAATCGATTAGTAGATGGCCAGAAACTTAATCGACAACAGTTTTCATCATTGATTAGTCGTTTAAATCATTTATCAAGCAAAGAAGCTTGTCCAGTGTGAGAAGGACTTATTGCTTTTCTCTGTTTTTAATCATTGTAAATTAAATATCTTGGGGTTTTTGACTGTTGGTTGGAAAAAACAATCAATTTGAAGATGTCACCTTGTGCTAAGTTAAAAAGTGATGGGCATTTTTCACTATTTTCTGACACTGTAAAGATTAAATGATTAGGGCTGCAATTAACGATTATTCTCTTTGGTAAACAAAGTGTTCTGATTCTTCATATATTGTACAGCACAGTTTTCATGATGCTAAGCTAAATGCTGGTTGCTGTTGCATATAGGAAGGTCCTTTGGCAGCTTCAGCATCAACATGTGGACTGTTTTCATGAGAACTGAATCAAGTAATAACACAATAGCATCTGCTAAATGCCTCAAATTGTAACTGCTCCAGGTTTAGTCAACTGACTGTAAAGTATATTTAAACCTTGTTTTTCCATTTGTAATACACTGAAAATATGAGCCTTTTGTTTAAACTTTGATTTGAGGAAACCCAATTTAAAGTGAAAAACTCTAATCTAATGGGTAATGCAGGCTTTACGTTAATAAAAAAAATCGAACATTTAAATCTGATCTGGTTACCACAGACTCTGGACACATTTTAGCAGCAAGTTTATGTTGAGCGTCATTGCTGGCTCTTTTATTCAGCTTTTCTAGTAAAACTCCTCTCAGACTGGACCGTGCTCCGCCAGCCGTACACACTGTAAGCTGTTGATATGTTGCTAGCCCTAACGTCACACTAAAGCCAGCCTTTTAGAAAGCCATAGTAGTGCAGACAGAACACAGCGATAAAGTCTGTTTTACTGCAGATTTCCTAAAGCTTGTGATTACTGAGCTAATTACTAACATTCCTTGGAGAACTTACGGGCTACTGCTCAGAACGTGGCAGCTTACGAGAACAGTGGGCTCCTTATACAGTACTGTAGCCAGACATATGCACACAGACAATATGCTGTTCTGTCTTATAAGACGTCCCTTAATGAACCATGTATGGTTTATAAAAGAAAGAATGCAGCAGACAGAAACTCATTTCAGGGGTACTGTAAGCACTGTACACTTTTAAAGCCGCATAAAGCAACATTTGTATGTAAAAATACACCTGTCTTAACCCAAATCATAGCATGAGGTTGCATAAAAAAAAAAAAGTAATTCTTTCCCCATGTTTGTGCTATTGGTTTTCTTTTGGTGTAAAGATGAATGGATACATATTGGAAACATACAGGCTAACAGGCTAATTCACTGCACAATATCTTTCTTTAGTTTAAAGCTAAGCCATCAACAAACTTTGCTTCTTCAGTTCTTGTCGTCTCTTACTGGCCGAAAATGAAATAATCATCCCTCTAGCATACACCTTACCAGTTTCCCATAGTGGGGCAGGGTTATCCGTTGGCTGAGAGTTAATAGAAAGAAAGGATCTAAATACAGTATTAAAACAGGATAAAAAGGTATGGTCCTTCAAAACGGTCGGGTTCAGTCTCCAATGTTTCTTACCCTTAAGAGAAGGATCCAGCACCACACTGGCATGGTCTGAAATAAGAATACTTCCTGTTAATCAAGATAAAACTGAATGTAAAGAAAAAATCACTTCTAGTGTGACACATATGAGGTGCAGAAAAAAGTGTATTCTTTGTCTAAGGGATAAGTTGTACTGCATACGTCAGCAAATCCCAAATCTTCACATACAGAATTGAGTGATTTAGTTTGCGGTGAAAGAGGCATAGCCTTGTGGGGGAGTCTGTCAAAAAGAAGGGTTATCAAACATAAGTGTGCTGTGTAGAGTTTACTCACATTATATTACATGATTCCTTGGTATTTAAGTTCAAAATGTTCAGTTTTACCTCTTGTTACAGATTGGAGATACGTGAAGTTATGTGGTGCAACTTTAAATGTCTCAAAAGGATCCTGATGCTGGTAAAATTGTTTTAACCCCACTGATCATTAGCTAAATAAAATAAAGACCATTTGAAGGGACCTGCACTTTTCTAGTATCATTATTCATAGCATTACAAAACGCCAAACCAAACCCAGATTTATGCCACCAGTTTGCAATGAGATAGCAGTTCTTTCAGTGGACGAATATTGCTCTTGATAGGATGTCTGACCAATAATATCCAAAACGAATTGCTCCCAAAATTACACAGAAGCGGCAATAAACTTGCAGGCTTTCTGTCTTTCAGTTGACTTCAACCATCACAGCTTTCCGGCAGTTTGATGACTGTGCAAAATGTAACCATTCAACGGAGGGGTTGGGAAATATAAATGATTATGACAGAAAAATGCAACCGCTGTAAAAACATTACCCAAATTGTCTCCATCCAATATGAATATAGGACCATTAGATTTCCCATTTGTGAGACTTTTGCAGTTTAGGTTATTTGATCCGAGTTTGTGGTAAAAACCTTCAAATCAAATACTACACGATCCAAAACACTGGCTGCCTCCCATTCACAGGCGACAGACATCGTGACCTAATTCACTAGTGTCGGGTTGGCAGACTCTGAAAATGACAGGGCAACATCAGTGCAAACCTACGATGGGTTGTAACGTTACAATCCTGACCGGCGTCTTTCATCTACTGTACACTTTGGTGTTTGTGTCATCAAACAGCTCAGTGGTCGTAGACAGAAAAATCTCTGACCTTCATTTTAAAGAGCCACTAAACTGTTTAAGCTGTCATCTGCTGGAGTGGGACACCCCTCGTAATTACACGGAGGCTCTGAGAGTTTATGGCCACGTGACGG
Organism: Macquaria ambigua; assembly: GCA_008360985.2. Taxonomy (NCBI): domain Eukaryota; kingdom Metazoa; phylum Chordata; class Actinopteri; order Centrarchiformes; family Percichthyidae; genus Macquaria; species Macquaria ambigua. The sequence goes on from VMKM01000336.1 coordinate 167,826, forward strand.
AGGCCAGGTAAGTCAGCTGGGGTGTGAAGGGTTACTTTTGGAATTTTAGATAAATGCTATGTAGAGAAGTGATATTTGGCAAGAATCAGATGTCCAAAACAGTACTAAATTGACAGTAAATTAATAAACAAACATTTTGATAATTGCAGAGTTTCCTGTAGTGTTTTATAGGAGACCACATCTGCTAAAATCATCACAAATTGTTCCACATTTATGAAATAAAACATTAACCTTCAAGCAAAAAGACTGAGGAGGTATTTTACAAAAAAAAAAGTTCCATATAAAACACAAGTGTGGCTCTTGTTTACATCCTCTTTCTGTAACTAAACCAGTCACAAGATGACATATGTCAGAATCTCGGTGGCTTACCACCTCTGCAAAACAATTCTGTGAATCAATTAATTGATTAAGTCATTTATCCAACAAAGACGCCACAAAATACTGGCTGCAGCCTCTCAAATGTGGAGATTCTAATGTTCTTATCTGTTTTTTATCACGGTTAACAGAATAGCTTTGGGCTTTTGTTGTTGGTCGTTCAAAACAAACTATTTGAAGATATCAACTTGGGCTCTGGGAAATTGTGAGTGTTGCTTTTCACATTTTATGACATTTTGAACCATTAAAGTTTAATGCATTAATTAAAATGTATTAAATTGCAGCCCAAGATATAATTGTTTTTGTTATCTTAAGTCAGTGGTCTTACAAAGCATTCATATCTTTCACAGATTGGCACCTAAGAATTTATCTAAAGCCAAAATGGAGGGGAAAAAAGCTAAATGCACCCACAGACTCATTTAAAAAGAATATGGAGGTAATAGGAAACACTCAAACTAAGACTGTAGATTTGTGTTTTCAAGTATTTGCATAACAATTCTGCATTCATTCCAATGCCTGTACCAAAACACTTACATATTCGCTATTTTTATCCCTAAAGCTCCTGTAATTACATCGTTCAACGTTTAAAGCGTTCCGCTCACTTAGCAACCATGCATTTATGGTGTTATCTACATGCCAATTTAGGAATTAAGGAGTTTTAGGATGCCGACCACAAAAAGGCAGAGAATTGCTCTCATTTTTCCATCACCTCAAAGCATGCGTGCAGCTTTTGCTTTAAGACACTGACCAAAGAGTAGTACATAGTCGGCTTAAATGTGCTGGCTAGTCAGCATCCCCACTAATGAAGCCATTTAAAGCACACCGCCTGATGAGGGTTAAGCCTGGTGTAACCATCATGTCTGTAAACTTGTCCAAAGAAATTAAGACTCAAATGTGTCTCAGGTCTTAACGAGGCCAAGGAATTAGATGTAATCTACCACAGAGATCTTGGTTTGTGATTATCAGCGTGGAAATGATCCATTTAAACCTGTAGCTGCTTTGTTCGTGTGAGGGTTCCTCCAGAGCTGAGCGGGCCATGTGGAGGGGAGTGGGTGGTTTCTAGTGGACCACAAATGAGCTCGATTGGGTTTGTAAGAGCTAAAAACGAAACAGCTGTCAGTCAGAAGTATGTGGTCCGAGCCTCGAGACAAACATGAGAGACAGTAGGTAGACTAACTTAACTACTAACTAAACTACTACTTCCTAATTATTCTGTATGAATTTTATATTGTTGTATTACTTCACTTTAAGAGCCGCATTACTGTAAAACATTTAATGTTGTTGCAACAGAAATCATTAGCATTCACTATGGGAGATAATTTAAATCGGCAAAAAACACAGAATCATGTTCAAATTCATTCTTCAACTTGGAAATTGTATCGTACTTTGTAGGACAGTAGTTTGACAAAATAATGCTAACTCGAGGTCCACTTACTAGCTTTTTTGCTGGAGTCTTATAAAAGTCTTTTAGTTATCCTACTTATTTCATTCTGTATGCGCAGCAAAACTAGGACCTGCAGGTCATCACACAAACACAAATCAATTGTATTTTCGGAAAAACGTGAATTCTTATGATGACCTGCAATAAACCTGCAAGGTAAGGGGTGTATCTTCCTGTTTTTGAGTTACAGGCCCTTTTGCACAATCCGTTGCATAGAAATCCCTCTCTAATTTTGCCTGCTTCTCTTTGCGTACAGTTTAAGCCCTTCGTTTGTGAGAGATTATAACTTAAACCTGTGTTAACCTCTGTGTACTTTGCGATGTCTCCCTGATACTTTGTACATGTCAGTAGATGTTATATGTTATATGTTTGTATAACAAAAAGCTCAAAAACTAAGCGGGTTCATTCTCCTTTACACCCCTGGAAAGAGTTAGAGTGATATTCCCATTGTTTGACATGTTTCTGTCTGCACACGACACCACTGTGCGTCAGTCAACAGTGCCCTCTGAGCAGGGTCACCACGCTACATCAGCTTCTACTTATCTCCACTTCCACTGGCATGCTCTGTTGTCATCTTTCTGTGTGCTCCACTGGACAGAGACAATGCCCCTCCACACGATGACTGAAGTTTATGTCTTTTATCTTAACACAGATGGGAATTGATCAGATGCCAGTGCTGTCATTAAGTGTCAACACACATGTGAATTAGTGTTGGACTTGTGCATTCAAAAAGAAGATATGAGGAAAGAGAGAAATAAAATGAAAGGGAGATGGGCAGTGGAAATTAGGAGGGGAGAAAGGAAGGACGGATAACTTGGGATGCTATATATATATATATATAAGAGAAGGAAGGATGGTTGGATGAAGGTACAGAAGAAGACAGAGGCAGAAAGGTAGGAAAGGCAATAAAAGAGGAAACAAAGAAGGGAAATGAAGGAAGTAGTGGTTAAGAAAGGAGGGAAGGAAGGGAGGAATGACAGTAACAGTAAAAGCAAACATAAAATGTATACCAAACTATATATCTTAACATGTATATAACTTCCAACCTTTTGACACCAAAAAAGCCAAGGTGACCTAAAATGTAAGCCACTGATAAGTTCAGCAGGTTCACCAAACAATAGTTATGCTGCATTTTAAATGAAAAATAAGATCAAAACTGACAGCTGTTAAAGAGAAATTTCCCCCAACGACCTCCTCTTCTACTTCTATGTTGGAGTCATGCAGAGAGCAATATTTATTTTTTACTGTGAGCCGTAAAATCTGTGCAAGCGAGAGTGCATCGGCCTGTAAGTGTGTGTTTGTGTGTGTGTGTGTGTGTGTGCTTGTTTGAGCCTCAGCATGCGTGTACATAACAGCAACTGTGTTTTTCCCTCTGCCATTCACATTAGTTTGAGTAAAATGGAACTGCCGCTGCCAGGGCCAGCTCTCTGGACGCGCCTGAGGAAACCCCTCTCCATCGGCTACTGGACGGCCTGGACGCAATTAAAGTCCAATATATAAGAGAGAGAGAGAGAGAGAGAGAGAGAGAGAGAGAGAGAGAGAGAGAGAGAGAGGCAGGCAGGCAGGCATGTCAGATGTGCCCAGTATAACCAGGCTGTGGCTGCAGTGGCCAGATGTGATCCTGCTCTGCCTGCTTTGGGTCTGGCAGAAACCGCTTAGCTATTAATGGGGAAGAATGCCACAGCTCCGGGGTGTTCCAGGTGGTAAACGGGTGCTAATAGAAATCACAGACCACATCCCCCCTCAAGGCAAAGGTTAACCCGATTGGTTTAACACATATAAATACAAAAAAAGCTTATACATACAAGACTGAGGCTATACTTGGGACTAAACATATAGCTTGTGAACATATAGAACCTAATGTTTCAAACGTGTGTAAATACTAGGGGCGAGTATTAAACCAGAATACTTTTTTGGTAGTTTGAGCAACAGAGAATGTCTGACCAGGTTTGTAGTCTTGGATACTTTGAATTGTGCCATGAATTACACATATGATGTTTGTCAATTTAAAAGATAATTTCACAAGTCAAGAAAGTCACAGTTTGTTGTAAAACTGTTTAAGTATTAGACTGTGAAAATACGTAATTGGAAAGACTACACAGCCCAGAGCCGTTGAAGCTGTGATGCCTGTGTGTGTGTGTACTGGGATGTGGTCACACAAGTATGGATCTTGCTCGGTCTTTGGCATCCGCCCCGCTGATAAAAGGACCAGAAGTTGCTGGATAAAACACATCAGGTAAGATAACATTACACTGACAGCCGTGTTGGTGTTGGTGACGTATATTGTGCGAGACGAGAGATGTAGTTCACTGAGCGGTTTCACACAAAACTAAATGGTACTTTACTATCTTTACGACAAACTGCGACTTTCTTGACAAGCATCATATGTGTAATTCGTGGCACAATTCAAACGGGATCAAAAGATGATTTGTCTCTCGCCACTGACTACAGTACATATTTTTTCTGAAATAAGGTCCCATGGTGGACACTGGAAGGGGAGGGACTTCGCCTCTCTATAGGTGCTACCTGTTTTGTGAAATAAATATCTTTCCATCATCAGTTCCTAGGCATTTTATTCATTTAGCATGATTTTTTAGACATGCTAAAGATTTTATTGTTTCTCTAGCACAATGCCAACCATTAAGTGCTTTCTGAGTATGAATCCAAACCTCTGCTCTGCAGTAGGAAATGAGGTGGTTTCTGTTTGTCTGAAAAATAACCCTATTTGTAGGTAGATTAAGACCTTTGTTTCAGGCTGCACTCCCACAGGGAACTCATTTTGACTAAAGAAATGAGCAAACACCTAATTGCCACTTACACATGTCATATCAAAGGATCAGATCAAGGCGAGACTTGACCAAAAGTGGTTTGCATCACTTCATTGTGCAGACTCACAGCTCATTGAGGTGATTACAGTCTGCTTTGCTTTACCAGGAAGTCCCAAAACACCCACTCAGTGGAGATTAACTATGGGATCAACACGATTAGCTACTGTGGTAACACAAGTAAATCAGATTGGGTCCCTGGAGCATGCAAACAGATTCATTATTCTAAACAACGGGTCAAGTATTCATCCTGTAAACAAGGACCTTATGTCTTATACGGAAGGAACAGGAGCGCCTCCTGGGGCAAAGATTTTCATAACTTTGTTGGCATTTCAGCCCTGTTATATAAAGCGACCATCTGTTATTTAGACCTTGACATGCATTTCCTACATATAACCATGCCACTAATTCAACCGTAAAAGAAGAAAGGTTTAGCAAAATAGCTGCAGGAAAGATTACGTTAAGTTCAGATTAACTATTAACAACTAGTAGTAGTAGTAACTTCTTTTTAATTATGTCAGTGTCACGCGTATGTTCCATTCATACTGTTGAATTTTAATAAATGCTGTTTTCATTCAGTAAAAATGAACAAATATCACTACATCTCATCTAGGCAACAAGTTAGGGTTTCGGGTCTGTGTGTCAATATATCTATTACCATAATGGTTCCAGGTGGACTTGCTATCAGCTCTTATCTCACTGTACATCACAGTCATCAGTCCAGACAGTGCGAACTGCGAAGTGCAAGGAAAAATTACTTGATTGGTGGCACATCATGCTCCTTCCAGCGTTGGTGTCCTTTTATGTTTGTCTGTCTGTCTGTGTCGACTGCATTTTGGATCGGTTGTCATTATAATTCGGTCTATTCGGATCAGGTCTCACTGTCATCGTGTTTGGATAGGGTCTTTTTTTCCTCAGCTCAGCTCACTTCCAGTAGGTTTTCCATGGGTCCAGTTTTGATCAAAAGAACTCAATCAAAGTCTGCTTGATATAAATTAGATTGGCTTATGGTAATAAAATGAAAACTCTGCATTTTAACAATGATGTCAACACATTTGAGGGTCTAGATGACAATTTAACAATAGATGACATTTAATATAACAATCGCCTCACTCATTAAACACGTGGCTTTTGCTGTTTGATGTAGCACCACTGCTCATTTTCCCAGAATTGTATTATTCCTTCTGAGTTTAGCGGAGGCGATCTTTATTTCAGGCAAGGCGGAGCACCTCTACTATAAAACACTGCATTTAGAGGCACAAGCCATATTGCTACAGCTTGTTAGGTGATGCAAAACTTAAATTGCTAACAAGAGAAACTTTGTGCGGTAACTTGTTACATTGACAGCAACGTAGCTAAACACCAGCCTTTTAGGAAAACTGGAATTTATGCTCTTCTCCAGCCACGTTCTCTGGTTTGTCAGATTGAGACAAAAATTTCACGTTTCAACAACATCCTTTGTGTGTAGTGTCTGAAAGAGGACCTTCGGGACCCTTTGTGGTATCCAAAACCAACCTCAATGCCAAGAATTCCCACACAACGCATGAAAACTCACAAATGTCAGCATATGGAGAAATCAGGCCACTAATCGTCCTTTGTCACCCGGCGACATTCCTGATGTTCACCCCTGGCAACCAGGACTTAGGGAAGCGCAGAGATTTTGTTTGACAGCCGTGTCACTGAGCTTAGTGCTTCTCAGGGCGGGGCTGACCGCCTCTCATGGGGGACCCCTATGGACTGTGTTTGGGTGAGGAGAGGGGAGGCTGGGGTGAGCTAATATCACAACACAATGTAGTCCAGCCAAGGACTCGAAAATGGTAATTCAAGGTAACGAATTTGATTAATGAAGCAGCCTTTTCATCCACTTTGAGCCGATGTTGACAGCTGAAAGACATATTTACGGGGCAGTGCCACAACACTAAGACAATATGTTCTTCACTTGATCAATTCACTAACTTCAGTATTCAGATTCAAGTTCATGAGCGTCAAGCAGCCTTTAACTGTCAGTCAACAACTGTGGGTGTGTTAAGGGGGTCGTATTTTGATTTATTGAGATTTTTTGTTATGTGTTATGAGTGCACGCTGTATGAAGAAAGTCTACATGTAATAATATTTGTTCCATATATTCTTGATCTGATGGATTTCAGATGGGAACATGTTTAGCTAATTAATGCATTTCATGACTTTTAGATTATAAATTAAAGTTGAAGTTAAATTGGAAGTTATACAGATTTATTTTTTAATTCAAAGTATAAATCTCACATGCGTATCACAGTATACTACTGCATAGACACACACAGGAACTTCACATTTGTACCAGTAAAGAGAAGCAACCCTAAAGCAGTTGTCAATACTGCAAACTTGTCTGGAAAGAGTATGTATGCAGATGTTTAGGTTTTTGAGGATGCCGCTCACAACTGAAACCAGCTGTGATGTGGTGAATTTGTTTCCAAAATGAATGGTGTACATTAAGCATGTAAAACTTTCAATCAACAGAAAAAAGACATTTAAATCTTGGCGGGTTTGTCTGCTTAGATCAAATACTGATAAATACAAGAATGTGAAATTCCAAGAATAAAATCTCTAAAGTTGTTCAAAGTGAAATGTCAACCTTGCCACTTGACTAAATATGAAATATATCTTGTCAGCATGTTTTCCTAAAACCCTAAACAGCTGTGCTGAAAATCCCACTATATCAACAACTCAGCAAAAACCTAACTGCTGAGGTCTTTGATTCCATTTTTATGTAGTTGGTACTGTAATTGCCCATTTTCAGAATAAAGCGGTTTTGATCCTTTGATTAGAGACAGGGCCAGTTGGAAAGGCTCTAAAATGAGCACAGAGGTTCCTGACCCAAAATAGCCAAGTCTAACTCGAGCTACACTCTGGCCAGCAGAGGGCTGTTTCATGTTATACTGCCTTTTGCTATTCCTGTCACTTCTCCACGGGGTTCAGATAAACACTTCCATTCAACAATCCCAAAGACATAGTTAAGAGACCGCGATTATAGCCTTGGGAGTGTCGTAAAAATATCTCCATTGGGAGGTTTCTCTTCCTTGTTTCTGTTTACCATGTTTCCAACGACTTTCCTCTCTCAGGCTTGTTGACCTGTAAGGTGAACTGTTCCTGCACGTGCCGAGAGTTTCCCTTCGACTAAAAGTAGGTCTGCTCAGACAGCCTGGCTCCCTGTCTACGCCTTGGCCTCATAATTTTAAGAGCAAAGTGGCTATATTTCTTCTTCTAACTGAATGTGACCCTTATGCACACTCTAGCATTGCCACTTATATATTTGCACTGCATGGCAAATTTATAGTTTGTGTGCATTATGCACGCAGCAAGTATCAACGTTATCCTTTACTTTGGCACAAATACAATAAAACACGTCTATTTTACATCCAACAACATTCTCCACAATGTATGACCAAAACACTGCAGTCCTAACTTGAATCTTGACACATTGAAACTCACAAATCCAACATTACATGGTGCAACAGGGGACTAATTGTGAGAAGAAATATGACCAAAACCCTGGCTGCAGTTGCTTCGTCCAAGTCTGCAGTTGCGGTTGCCAGGTCCTGGAGGAAAAACAATGGGAAGCGACTAAGCAGTGAATGTGGTCGGCGGCAGAGAAGCCGCCCCTGTCCTTTAATGTGGCTTCTAGCTGTCTCATTGGCCGCCAGCTCCTTGCTGATTTACACCACAGCAGCAATTCACAACCCAAACAAACCCCAGACAACTAATTATGTCAGGTTGACTCTGTCAGCTTATCATGGAAGCAAAACAGAAAAGAAAATGTTGACCACAAAGGCCAACATCTCTGGAGTTTAACTCCAGACAATATGATGATGGAGGCCTGGTGCTGTCTGTTGTGGCCTGGTTGTGGATTTACTGTACTACAGTGCATAAGCCCAGGGAGGTCTGGGGAGACTGAGCTGTATATTTTATAAGGGAGGAAAAGGGATGCCTGCAGAATAATTCATATCCCAACTCTAAGAGGAATGTCGTATTTTAAATCAACATAGATGATTATTTTTGCACAAATAACCAGGTCTCACGGAAGAAGCAATCACTGGCTATGAAGTCTGTGACAGTGTTGAACCCAGGAGGCCCAGAGAAAACAAATTCTTTCCTCCTGTCAAATTTCTCTTAATCAGCTCTCAAACGTGTATGAAAATGAAACACCCAAATGCCCAAATTTCATTATACTGCCAACTATTTTTTTGTTTATTTTTTTATTACAATGTTAATTAAAAAAAATAAATCTCATCATGTTTTAATTTGCAGTAATAACTCTGGAGGAAATACATCTACAGTCCTATGTCATACATCTTCCACTGTATATTTGCCTGAAAAATACATGAAGTCTGGTGGTACTATGCATGACACTATATATGATGAAATCCTAAATGTTGACATTACGTCTCTGTTACAAGATAAATAGATTAAGGAATAAAGTCATTCTGTTTCCTTTGTTTTAGGTTCATGGCTGAACCCTCTACAGTGAACACTGAATGTCAGTGTAAATACATCATCCAAACAAAGCTACAGTCAGATAAAAAAAAAAAAACACCATTTACATTATTTAAAAAGTGACAACCTATCATTACCAAAGTCTAGACATGCTGCAAATGCAAATTAGTGGCTTCAAATCTACATTTTATACCAGTAATAGTCCAGTCATGTTTCACCAAAATGATGCTCTGACTACAAAGGAATGCAGTCAAGAAATTCAGCAGTCATTAGTTAAATCAAGCAGAACAAGAACAGCACATAATGTAGTGCTGCAGTCAATAGTGTATGTGTCGCAGCAGAAGTACTACTTTTGCTATTTACATTCAATGTACATCAAACACATCAATTGCTGCAGCTTTCTAATGGCTTTGCTCTGCAAACTCGAATCCCCAAAGAGACTCTAGATGTTTTTAGTATTGCACAGCAGAAACAACACCATGTAGAGTCCCATTAACCAAATCACAGATTGTTATTATTTCTGCCTTCCTCTGGATGTCAAAATAAATTAGAGTCTGAATATGTTTTGCTAAATAGACTAAACCTCACTGAAAAAGAGACAAAATAAAAGATAAAGTTGCTACTATTGTGTAGCCCTGAAAACCACCTGAAAAGAGCAGTGTATTCTAAGTAGTTATTTAAGTTATTTAATCTCAGCCACCTGATTGACCCTTCAAGTTCAAACCAGACATACTAGCCTATAGCTATTTTATATCCACTTAGTGTATTTAACAGGTTGACCATAAAGAAAACCTATTTTGATGGGTTTTTTTCCCCTTTCGAGCTGTTGGTTAACTAACTTTTGCACCCAAAAACTTGAGGTTCTTTAACTCTGCGTTGTTTTCCTCTGAGAAATGCTTTTTTTCCCAGTAAAAGTTCAGTCTGGTAGAAACCCCAGCCTGCTGTTTAGTAGCCTGACTCCCTGAGTCCTCATGTCTGGCTCTGTGTCCTCCCTGCATCAGTTTGGCCGTCGTTCAATCCACCTCTCGTCTTTTATAAAGCCTCTTTTAACTGCATACTTTCCTATACACTCCTGGCCCTGAGGTTTACACGTTTCCCAGTCTTCATGGCACCACTGAGGCATTTTTGGATCGTCCTACATTTCTGTTCCTAAAATGGTCTAAATGAGAATAAAAAGGTGTCGGGGAATATTTTGACCAGATCAGGATATAACTGTTTTTACATTTCCTTTCCTTTAGGAAAGGCCATGCCCGTTTATCATTACAGCTTCAAAATACGTAAGACAGTTTCATATCTACACTGGATAACGCTCATCTCAACATGTTTCATTCCAAATGAAATCGGAAACGCAGATCCAGCACTGCAGCTTACTGATACTCAACTACAAAGGGCACACGAGGCATTTAATATGATGCAGATCTCCACTGCCTATCTGAAAAGGATGGGAACAGTCAGGCTTGGCTCATACGAGAACTTCGGGTATTTCCTTTGGTCTTCGCTCCCTTGGAGGCAGAAATAATGATATCTCCTCACTTTGTCCGGAAACCAGAACAAGGACTGGTGGTCCAAGGTGGCCCGTTATCGTATCAAACAATCAGAAAATTACATTTGCTCATCCAAGATTAAAGATATAGAACAGCAAGGAAAGATGATAAGACAGTGAAGTACTCATGATGCACAATTACTTATCATTACGACTACTGACAGAGAGAGAGAATAAACTGTCAGGGCTTTAATTCAAAGAGAGGTTTGCGTCACTGTTATAGTATTGGATGACAAGAAATGCACTGAATTCAAACAGTGTGTTTTGTTTCTGAAAAACAATCTGATCACAAGCATAAACATATGTGCAAAAAAAAATTCAGTGTTTCTGTCTGTGCGCAATATGCTGACGGTTCAATAGCTTGACATATTTAATGATTCATAACCACCTTGATGTGGCTTCTAGGGGGTGCTACTGAGCATATTCCAGCTTATTCTGACACATTCGTTTTGTTTAATCACAAAGAATTCTGCCCCAGTTCCCCTCTTACATTGACCTAGAAAATCTAAACTGAGAAAATATTTCTTAAATGTTTTCAGTGGAAGTCTATACTTCAATTCTACAATGTGTTTGCTGAGAAGAAACATCAAAACTGTGAAATGCACATTCTTTAATCATGCACGAGGGCCAGAACAGAAGTTTTATTAAGACAAGATTAACGTGAAGCTGTTTAATTAAACAAATGCAAACCAAAGAGTTGGGGGAAATATATTTAATCTTTGTTAGGACTCAGGCAAACACAGGAGTACGGACCGTAAACATTGCTTTCAGAATCCTGAGAACAGGCCATGTTGGTTTCTTCAAGTCCTAAACAACTGACACAAACACTATTTTTCAAAGTCTTTTGTTTAGGCTGGAGATTTTGACTGTCTTCACAATCTAGCGGACATTAAAAAGAGATGTTTGCAGTGTTTTGGGTTTTTTTCTTTTTTTGGTTGACATCCACGCCATCGCTGAAAATAAATGGAGGCCTTTTGTTTGTGCATTGAATGGTCCTTTTCATAGCAGCCTCACTGAAACAAAAACACAATGGATGATTAGAAGAAAAATTACAGTGAAACAGTCAAATGGGTATCTCTGAGAATAAGACAAAATTAATAGAATAATGCAGAATGTCAGGTTGTGTGAAACGTGGCATTAAATTAAACTATTTCACATATTCTATGACTAATTCAAATTGCCAATTTCTGTTTTTACATGCAGGGAAATTGTGAGAACTGACTCGTAAATGGATGCAAAGTTGTATCAGGTTCAGTACCACTGTTTGTGGGTTTTTTTTAAGTATTTACAATCGCAGGTCCTTGCCAAATTTGCAAGATGTTGATATATGTCCTCTAAAAATTACAGTCACAATCATAAATCCCTACAGGGACTAATTCCAGGAATCGCCTGCTGCTCATTCAGGTCTGACTTACCTCTAAAAATACCAGCCTGCTTTGTAAACAACTGACTGTCCTGTTAAAAGTTGAGGAGTCCTCGGTTCTAAATCTGCTTTGCGTTGGGTAAGGCTGTAAATCTCAACATACAGTAAAGATGTGGACACGGTGTAAATCTTTCGCTCCTCTTTGCCCTGTGGCCTTCTCCTCTGAATGGGGCTCAGTGTTCCAGTCACACCTGCTCACCTTTCCCAGCCTGCAGCCCTGGGACATGGATGAGCTGAGGCTGAGATGAGAGGAGGCGAGGGGAGGCCTTGGACAGCTTGGAGAGGGGGTCTGCCTGACCCTGCATATCCCAAGAAGTCATGGTAATGCCTCGGGCTCTGTACTTCGTGAACCGCTGGTTGTGGTTTTTTTGGTCATGTGCGAGGGCGTTGTCACGTGCTTAGGAAAGATTCATAACCGGTGGATTTTGGAGCAGTGAATGCTGGCACACTTCGAACAGAAAGCCACACAGCATGCAGTTTGCAAAGGCTTAAATAAACACACTATATAGTCTTGAGTAGCCTTGCAGAGTGCCTTCACAAATGCACTGCCATGTGACTGGGATGTCACTTATTCTGGCTTCCAAGGGAAGGGAAAAAACTAGCGCCTTGTGTACTTACTCATTCCTAAAACCACTAACAATCTCTCTTACTGTGCAGCTATATGTATACAGAAATTGCTGTATTAGCCACAGCATGTCTAACATTAGCACGCAGCGATTTTGCAGACAATATCAAGCAAGCAAAATATAACTTCTGGAGTCCCTTTAGTCCAAGCATATAATTCCCTTGTACATTTTTCCCTGCTGTCTCTGCATTATAACCACAAAGTGTTTGAAATCTATAATAACATACTGTAAATACTGGAGGTGGAAAAAAGATTTAAATGTTTTGGAGCATGCTCAGACTGGGAGAGTATGGAAGTATGTTAATAAGTACAGATCATTGGCTTAACTAATGCTAACCAGGCAGTGTGAGCGGTAGGCAGAGTCCTGCTTTTCATTAGCACCAGCTTGCTAACTGGCAAGTGCAGCCAGCTTAGACTTTCCAGATGTGCCTGTCCTTGTGTGATCCTCATCACTGCTCCGAGATCTCACCTCAGGGCTGCAAACCAAGACAAGGAAACACACACAGCAAGGGAGCTCGCTCAGCCAGCCAGCCTCACAAAGAGTCGTATGTATGCAGGAAGCTGGACAGACTGAGAGAAGGCTGCTCTGCGGAGGGCATGCCACGTTAACACCACATCTCTGCAGTCAATGAAAAGATGCCAGTCATGTTGTTTCACTCAGCACATTAATGTCCTTTTTTGTTAATGGGTTGCTGTGCTTTCAAGTGTTGGGGAAAATAGTCTATAATCAAGAGAAAAACTTATATAATCAAACACATTAGAGGATTCGGTTACACTGCTGACAGACGCCTTTTGACCTACAGACAATAACTGCAATTTCAGTTTTATTCCAAACAAAAAAAAAATTAAACTAACTTAATGTCTTATCAGATTAGCTGGAATTTGGGTGATGTTGGATGCTAGAAAGTATCTCATTCCACTGAACTCTACTAGAACTAAATGTTCAGCTCTGAGAGCAGAGATGATTGATTCCAGTTCGAGTCGGATCACTGCCTGTGGCTTAGCAGCTCCCCAAATCAAACACGTTCGACAACAAATGCGTGAGCCCAAGTGCATTCAGGCTTTTATTCTCCTGACATTAGTGTTTGGGATTTCAGGCTGACAGCAATCTGCATAAAGTTGTGAAAGGAATGCATCATCAATACAAAGACACCAGCTGTTAGCAGAGCTGCTCTGTAGCCCAGTGACACATAAACTTTAGCAAATTCTAATGGTACAATTAATGTAAATCACACATATGTAAAAGATCAATTCTGAACTTGAATCATTACAATTAAACTAACAACTAAACATTTGCTAGATTAATGAACAGATAAATAAATTACCCACTAAAACTCAAAATGAACTTGACTTTTGAACTTGTAAACTAAATATTAAAACCTAATCAATCAATCTGTTTAAATAATCCTACTCCAGCCAGAAAACATCACATGCATTAGCGACAAAGGTAATTGACATTTGGATAATATCTGTACTTGGTGTGCTCTCGTGAATATAAATGAATAACAAATGGATCTGCCAGGGAGTGACGAACACTGGCTCAACAACAAAACTCTTCATAACCGACTTCTCATGTTTGTCCAAAGCATCAAGATCACACTCGGTATTAATGCCATACGGCCAACTTCTTGCAAGGACAAACACGCATTTGATTGTCAAAACTGTCCCATATTTCAGATCTTGGCTGAATTATGTCATCATGCTTCCTCTTAACTGCTGAAACAGGCCAGGACAAAATGAAATTATTAGCAGGCAGAGGAAGAGAACAGAGAGGTTGCTCTGCACATTAGGCCAATCAGAGGGGATAAAGTGATGACATCACTTCCACAGAAGCTATTTAAGCACAATTTTGAGAAGAAGGACAGCGCACAAAGAAAGAGATGTGCGTGGTTGCAGTTTTTCCCCACAAAGTTTGGAATGCATGAAGTGGAAAAATATCTATAGATGAGAAAAAGCATGAACCAATTAACCACAAGTAAGGTGACCCAACGGGCATTTCTATAAGAAACATCCAATCACAAAGCTTAAAATTCAGTTTTGAGGGCCATTATTAATTGGTTTATGGTTATACTTTTGAAAACTTATGACACACTCTGCAGTTGAAATCAATTTAATTTTGGATTCTGGGTCAATTTTGGACAAATTCATAAACTACAGTGACATGCAACAACAAGCATTTTGAATTTCATACAGCTCTAATTTGATTTGATTTGCGCCTCTGACTGGCTTCTTCTCAATAACAACACTGGCCTCATGAGTATCATAGTATTTACAGCCATCTGCCATACTGGGAAAAACATGATTTCTCGGAAAGGAAGTTGGAATAAAAACTGTTTTATGTTGAGGAGCATTGAGGATTTCATTAAAAGAAAAACTAGCTGAAACGGGAATTCTGAGTTGGGAAAAATACTTAATAAACCAGCTGCTCCTCCTACTTCACAACTCTATTGCTTGTTTATTGGATGCAGATTTAGTTGCATGTAATTTTAGCTTTGCAAAATTGACTAACCTGTGCTTTTTTTGCTCTAACTGGCTTCAGGTGATCAAACCACAGTAATTCCTTGGCACATAAACTGAGCCGATTTCACCTCATGTGACTCCAGGTTTGCCCTCAGTTCATTTTGTCATGCTAAGCTTTCTGAACATGAGGAACTTCTGGCTATCAGATGTCAACATCTGTTTCTGTATACCCATAAACCTTCATGTTTTTGGGTTGTCACCTATTGTTGTTTTGTATTATGTTCTCACGCCAGAGACACAATGAGACCAAGTGTCTCAGTGCAGATATCTGGCATAGTCTGAGTTTGAACTGCATTGTTCACACCTGGCAAAATGGACTAAAAGAAAGAAGTAAGCGCGCTAGAATTTGAATGAACTTCTCCAAAGCAATGTTTCCGTGTTGAGAGCACCAGAGGAACATAACGCTGTTAAAGCTCACTGATCTTAAAGCCATCCACATCGAGGGAATATAATTCCACTCAGGCTGCTAACTTAATCCTCTACCTAATTGTCGATAAAAATGTACATCAATCGGAAAAAGTGAGAGCATAAAAAGAAAGAACAGATTAATGCGTCAAATTGCCAGCTGTGGCACTTCATAAAAAGGGACTGTTTCCTTGCCCACAAAGTTTCTGAGCTACACCAGACACGGATGTTGTTGTCATCCACTCCCCATTTCTATTTAGGACTACACAAACCAACGAGCCATTATCATTCAATGTCTCCATGAATTATATGCTGCTCAGATTCCTGATGAGCCTCAGTGGGTGATCATCACTTGTTATTACACAACATATAACCACGTGGGTCACAATTTCAAGCCCAAATGGTTCAAAAAGGCTCTCAAGGTCCCTGGTGTCATGGCTGCCAGTGACACAGACAAATTGTGTTCATAAAAGACCACACAAACACAAACAGCAAGGGATCCATTGAAATCTGCAGGGGGATGCCAAGTTCATAGTGAAAGCAGATGGACACTGATATCATGTTGAAAACAATTACAGCTTCACCTCATAAATAGCGAGGTCAAAAACAGTGCATTTACATTTATAATATAAAATAGACAGGGTTTTTTGGTGATTTTCACAGTTTTTCCTAACCACAGTCAGACATACATGATGTCTTTTTATGTCTTCGCGTGCAGCTTAAATACAAGCTGAATTATGAGATTAGTGCCACCCACTGAACAACTATTCTTTCACCACTGTTGTTGATTTGTGTTCACTTTATTGACTCAACGACAGTTTCCCACCACAAGAGTGATTGACCGAGCTGCTGACACAAGCACTTATGCAGAATGACAGCTAAGTGTTCAGCGAAAACAAATGAATGGGGATAAAGTGGAAGAGTTGAAGAAACCTTACCCAAGGAGACAGATAGAACTTTACTACTCAATGGCTATATCAGTTGCTTGTGCTATATATTACACAAGCAACTGACTGCACACAAGATCAGTACCAGGGACACTCACTTCACCAGGCACTAGTGGATTTTGGATTCATAATTTCACATTCCAGTTCTTATTGGTTTGGTACAAAAAGTACCAAATGTACCAAAACAGCAGAGGGAATTTCAAGTCCCCATCCTTCGCTGCAAGATTTTTCAGGCCAAGCAGAGTAAAAAAACAAATGTTCAAGCCTAAAAACAACAAGACGTTCCTGTTGGATCTCTGGTTTCCTTTTCTTTATTGTGAAAATATTTGTCTCAAATGCAGACCACTGTGCTGTAGCTCAAGGGTGGAGAGGGATTGGGGGGTCAGGCTGCAACTAATAATTGTTTTCACTGTTGATTAATCTGTGGATTCTTTTTTTTTTGATTAAACAATTCATAATGTATTCTATAAAATTTCAAAAAAGAAAAAGAAAATGCCCATCACAAGTTCCCAGACTCCAAGGTGATGTCTTCACGTTGCTTATTTTGTCTGACCAACAACTCAAAACCCAAAGATTTTCAATTTGTAAAGATATTTACAGAGAAATGCAACAAATCCTTTCATTTGAGAAGCTGGAAAGTTTGGATTTTCTGCTTACCAAAAGACCTAAATGATCATTCTATTGTCAAAATTAGAGCTGAAATGATTAGCCAATTAATTAATTACTCTATCAACCTATAATTTTGATCATTTTTTGGAGTAATTTTTCAAGCAAAAATGTCAACTTCAACATCAACTTCAACATCAACTGCCCTTCTTTGTCAGTAAACCGAGTATCTTGATATCCTGATATTTGGACTGATGGTTGTATAAAACATGCAATATGTATACATCACTTTGGTCACTGGGAAGTGAGAATGGACATCATTCACTATTTCCTGACATTTTTTAGACAAAATGATTTGAAAATATAATCGGCACCATTAGTCAATAATGAATATAATCATTAGTTGCAGCTCTAATCAAAATAGTTTTATTCATTATAAGGAGTTATGTTCATGCTGTCACAATTCTGTTGATATAAGTTAAATAGGTTAACTTCTTCAAAAACATACTGGATGTAAATGTCTCTGTGTGGGCATAGTAAATTCCCAGTTGGTCCTAAACCCAGCTGAGCCAAATGAGGGCTCTGCTGCTTATGATTAAACATCATAACCAACACTTTGATGGCGAATAACAGGGCTTGTTGTCTATATGGGACACTGTGGGGTTCGAATGTGGCTGAGGGAATGTGAGGAAATAAGTGGAAGTGGAAGGCTGCCTGTCGTTCCATCAGACAAGCCACAGCTGGCCAGATTACAAGAGTCTGGATTAGAGGCCAAGGGTTGGGGTAGGGATGTGGATCCCATTGATGTAGGAACTCAAACACACACGGAGGCCACAAATTATTAAAGCATCAATGTCACCATCAAGACACGCATGAGCTAAAAACTGCCAAGGCGCTCACGCCGTGTTAAGCTACAAACCAAGCAGTTCAATTTTCTTGCAGCACTTTATTCTTTGAATTGTGCTTTATGTGGCCACTTTGTTGGGACATCATCCATGAATGTGATTTTGAGCAGGTGTGTTTCCTCATTTCAACAGACCTCACAAACTGCTAGGCCCGAAAATAAGGGAATGTAACCTTGGCCTAACATCTACATCACTATGTGCAAAACAAAAAACACTGCATCTTTTTATCTTTGCGTTTGGCACACGATTGTTTTCAGACAGATAATAGCTTCTCGTAAAGCATAACCAGTATAAATGGGAGAATGAGAACAATCTGCAGAGCACACTGAGCCTCTGACCACTGCTGGCAGGGCATGAAAGCTGCATTACGCAAAACAAGATGATTAAATCACTAAACTCACTGACTCGAAATAATAACTGTTATCTAAGAGCAGCCACATACCAAAATGGAATAGAATCAAAGATGTTGTAGATGCATGTTTAAAATCAACACCAATATGGACATCTTATGTCTTATTATAGTTCATATGAACCTAACTGGACAAATTATTTCCAGGCGAAAATATATTTCAAACAAATATTATACACAGAACAGATGCTGTAAAGCAATCAAATGCAGATTTCTGCCATCCAACTCACGTGGAACAGATTAATTTATATCAATACCTACTACATACTGAGTCACTCCCTGCAGGAGGTTGGGAAGTGACAATAATACAACTAAAATAATAAACAATAAAAAACATCTTGCCATTCCCCAACAAAGGGCCTCCAACCAGCGTTACTGCAAAGAATTCACCATCCAATAACGTCAGATTGATAAATGTAAGCCCAGCAATCCACATGATATGCAGCAGCAGGTTAAAAATGTCAGCCATGCAGCAAATAATTCTTAACTTAAGCAATAAACATACAAAAGATATTTGTATGGAATAGTGTATAAAGCGTTGATAAGCAGCAGAAAATCATCAGTGCATGAACATGAGTTCATACGAGTTTAGCAACAGTGTAAACAGTGAAACAGCAGTTCAGATGCAATCATGTGAAGAAGAATATTAAAGCAGGCAGTCACATAAAGTAATTTCTATGAATTTAAATGGAGGAAATGTGAATGTAACCAGCTATCCAATGTGAGACAAAAGCCATGCTGAATTTCCCATGAAGCCAGTATTACAGGAAAATGATATGTGAAGACAACAGCTATGCTTACATCCCTGAAGCCAACATACTTTATAACTCACTAGAGCACCAAGAGTTAAGTGATAGGAAACCCTCCAAAACAACAGCAACATCCAAGAGGCTCAGACACTACAAGAAATCAATCCACAATCAATACAAACACAAATATTGCACATGAGTGGATGAAAGCAGCAAAAATTAGCAAGCAGCAGTGGTGGAAGTACTCATTTAAAAGTAAAAGTAAAAGTTAAGTAAAAGTACAAAAGTGTTAACAGTAAGAGTACTTGTTGGGCACTTCCTTCCAGAGAGTTATAATATTACATCATCTTATTGGAATATTATTACTGATGCTTCAACACCAAAGCAGTCTTTTAATGTCACAGCTGGTGGAGGTGGAGCACATTTTAACTACTTTATATACTGTTGAATAGTTTCATCTATAGCACAGGATTGTATTTTACAAATTGATCACGTTTTGTTTGTAAAATCTTATTTGTAAAGTAACTACAGCTCCTCAGATACATGTAGCGGAGTAAAAAGTAGCCTACAATATTTGCCTCTGAAGTGTAGTGGAGTAAATTTATAAAGTAGCATAAAATTGAAATATAATATTAAGTACAAGTAGATCAAATTTCTACTTAAGTACAGTACTTGAGTAAATATACTTAGTTACTTTCCACCAAATAGTGAGTCATCCAACCATCAGCCAACAAGCAAATCTAGACAGCCCTTAACAGCTAACTTTAGCAGGTTTGGCAGCATTAGCTTAAAACGAACTAGCTAAACACAGCTTAAACATTGACTCACAACAGCACATACCAGCACAAGCAGCAAATACTTAGCTTGTTGAAGTGAAGCAGTGGTCCTTGCCTCTCAGCATAGAGTAAAGAAATCCTTTAGAAAGAGTCCACAGCAGAACAGGAAAGCTCAGACTTCAAACCAAAAGTTGATATGACCCATGGTTGAAAAATGGCGGCAGGCGCGTAGTAAACGCAAAACACAATTCACGTTCTCTAAGCCCCGCCCCTTAGTTACCGTCGCTACAGCTGTTGGGCTTTCCATTCTAGAACAGCATACATTCCAGAACAGAACTCAAGCAGTTTACAGTGATACTGGTAGGAGATTTAAAAATTCGTACTAATTTTTTAATTGTGTTTCGGACAGAACACAAAAAGCAGGCTTCTTATTTCTAGGCCTGACCATCAACCATAGAAAATGATGGTTACTATCATATTTTATCAGCTGTAGCTAGTTAGCTAATTAACGTCAGTGATACGCAGACAACAAAGCAGGTGGACCCAAAAGCAGGAAGCAGAAATCAGGCTGGCTTTTCAGAGGTTTTAATAAAAGTTGCAAAGTTCTTATGATCAGGTTCATCCAAAAAAAAACAAGGCGCATGACATGAAGTGTAGGAGACGATCTGGCAACAGGACAAGGGAGACACCGACAATATATACACAAGAGGTAATGGGGAACAGGTGGAAACAATTAGGGCGGGGCAGACAATCACAACGGCAGGAAACACACAAAGGCAGGAAGTAAAGGGACCTGAAACGAGAGGGAAGGTTAGACTTTTCAAAATAAAACAGACAAGCCAGAACAGGAAACAGAAACATGACAGACATGGAACTTAACGTAACTGACGAGACATAACAGTCAGCCCTGTGAGTTGGTTGATAATGCTGTCTCGACTGACTCGTTTTAAAATGAGCACCCTGTAAAAGGCTCTTAAATGTGCACATATACTAAAAGACTAAAACTAAAAAGGCCAGGCAAGTGGTTGCAAAAACCATTGCCAGAATCTCCCTAGTTGCGCTTATTAGAGGACAGGTCTCTCCTACCACCAGGTATATCCAAATAAAAATTTGGATTTGTATTGGCAGGCGCTCAAGGATTGTTCTCCACCATTTGAGGAGTCGCAAGGATTAATAATTACCAAGGGCATTTTTATGTATATAAAGAAAGAAACATAACAGAATGAAAATATTCCTAACTTTTTTTTATGAAAATGTGCTACTTCATTTGTGTTGTATTTATGCGGTATTTTATTTATATTTTGTGCCCATCTTTTTGACTGTTTTTCTTTATTTTATTGGTGGGGCTTATTTTACTTAGGTTAACTACTATATGTGCCAAGATTCCCTAGTATTGCAGTACAGGAGAAAATGCAAGAAAAATAACACATTTTAGTACGGGAAGCTATTATAATAAATATGTTATTTCATTCTAACACACTGTTAAATTCATTCCTTAGGGAGTAGACTATGTCGTGTGATAGTAAAGCAGCAAACTGGAGTTGTCCACCTGAACTAGCTTGCCAGCCTGCTCCATAAATGTCCTATAAAGAATGAAAAGTGAAATATCATAAAGTCTGGAAGATTTTTGTAGTCCAAGAAATCCCAGTATGGGTGTTGTAATAGAAATAAAATGCAAAATTTGGAAAACAGCGATAATATGATGCAGTATTTGCCTGGAAAGTCAGATCTCCTGGATTACCTGACACATACACACACTTTAGATGTGTGACCCTCACATTGGTGAGACCTGAACTCTTTGGCTTTGGCTTAAATATAGCTTTTGTTGCACATCAGTAAGCCACCATCTTTCCTTTTTCCTAGTCCATCCAGTACTTTTAGTAGCAGGTTTCAGTGACAGGCGTGTGATTCTGAGCAGATGCTGTCTTCACCTAGCTCCTCCAAGAACCTGACAGAGGAAATTAATTCATTTTCGTCCGCTGGCTGGAGTCTAACTGCCCTTTCAACAGCAATTCAATTTGCACTTGACCAGGAATGCAATCTTTGATCCACCAGAGCTGAGATATTGCATTTCTTTTGTCCTGACTGATACACACACAAAAAAAGATGCATTATGATATATTAAGACACAGGTGTCTGATTACTATATTGAAGAGACATAACACATAAGTGTTTTGTTTTTTCTTTTTTCTTTGGCTCTCAATTCCATCAACTGCTTTCTCCATGAATAATATTTTCCATGATGGTTATATCAAACCAGTTTGTTATTACCTAGACATCAGTGCTGCGTTGGCTGGTAAAAATCAAACCCTGGAATGATCAACTCCCTCTCAGTCACTCAAAATCCAGTGTAATCCATGATTAGTCAGTGTTAAAGGTCAACACATACACAACACAACACATACTGATGATGATTTCTAGTTGTTCACGATGTTGACCTTAATGTCACCCAGAGCAGTTAATGTCAAGATTGCGAATCTTCCACAAAGCTGTTTGCTGCGATTCATGTGTGAAGAAATGTCAAGGTAATTAAATTTCAATAACATCGCAATGTCCTGAAATGTCTTGTTTGTTGTGTTTCCATGCACATTTAAATTTCTGACCCATCATTATGGTCAGCTGGAGTCAGAGCCGTTAATTGGATGCTGCCAAGCCATTTCCTCCCCACACAACCCATACACTCAGCGGGTAACTGTGACTTCATAACCACATGTATGAATGCAGTCTGCAAAAAGAAAACATCAACAAGGTTTCAACACAAACGCTTGTTTATAGGGAATTCCCAAATGCTAGCGCTTGGTCATGATGCAGTTTATAAATGAAAATGTGAACACAGGGATGTGATGTGACTCACATCGACCACGGGTGTATGTTGATGACACGTGACATTGTCTCTCCTTTAGTATGATCCCTGAGGTTACACAGAACTTTTAAGCTTCGCTAGGCATGAGTTTAAATGCAATTACACCCATCATATCAGCTGAATTCATAAAGTTGAATAGCAATACAGAAGAGATCCCTGCTGCTGTAATGCATCAGTCATGGTCACTGGCAGGAAATCTTTTTCAAGCTCTGTGGGAAGAGTCATATTTAGAGAAATACATTTGAAGTACATACGTTTGTGTGGTGGAAATTGTGTATTTCCTTTGGAGAAGTGAGCAAATAAAATGAAGATTCAACAAGCTGTTGTCTTTTGTATATTTAATTAAGAAAAGAATGAAGCAATCAGATGAAATGGTAAATAAGAATAAAAGAGGTAAATGAAAGGAGGGTGCAGGCGAGCACACAGAGTCAATCCAATTCAGCTGAAGGACAGAGATCATACACCAAAAAAGCGTCTGACCAAGAAGTGAAGATGCTGTCACATACTTATAACCTCACAATACACAGACAGACATATCAGAGTCATCACTTCTAACAAAGATAGTCTGTCTCCAGCTAAGTTTTCCTGCCCAAGGCTGGAAACCCAGGGCAGACTGTTCCCCAGACTGCAGCTGTCTTTTCCCCTGATTACAAACAATCTGTCCTCCCGCTGTAACCAACCAAGATACCAATGTACCTAAAACAGAGATGACCTAAAACAGAAATTATCTGAGTGTACAGAATTAAGACTGATTAACAGGAAAAAATAAGTTATCACACTAGACATATATATGGGACATAAAGAGAGGAATTTAATTACACTAAACATATCTAGTAATAAAGGAAAAGAGAAATTTTGCTCTTACGGTTTGATTCAGAATTTACAGGGGATTTGTGCAAAAAAGTGTAAAAATGTTACTCCATGTATATCTTGCAGTGGGCTATGTGAATCATAACCCTGAGAAAATTAAAAGTTAGCACAAATTTTACTCTTTCTGAGTTACTGACTTATGCTCTTCGTGCTCTCTGAGCTGTTATATTTATTTTATTGTATGCACACTAGCATGGTGTGTGGTGTCACAGCAATTTCAGTGTTATTAGGCCTGCCTTCTGCATTAACTGAATGGCTGCATCCTTGGTCTGTTTTATTAAGGTACAATATCCAGGACTGGAAAATTGGGGAACTGAAGAAGTCACAAGTTAGCTATGTGAAACCGATCTAAACTCACAGTTGATGAGGATAAAAGGTCATCGTTAATTCTCTTTTTTTGGAGCCTCCTTCATGAGATATTGCGCAGGTCAGGCCCTTGAGTTGTCTGTGTGTGTGTTTGTCTGAGGTGGTCCTGATTTTATCAAGACTTTGTGTCCATTTGTGGCTGATGCTGCCATGACAATAACATAAACTACATAAACCACAACTGACAACAGCCAGCGTTCTGTATCTCTACCCATCATTATTCCTCCTTTACTTTTTGCTTTGCCAGAGAAGTTCCCATGTGGGCACAGCCAAGCCCTCCAAAATAGAAGCGTAAAAGCAGCAGCGCACCACCCAAAACCAGCAGTCAGCCTCGTCGTCTCAGTGTCTTTCCACATATTTTACAGATTTTGCCCCCTGGCTTGATGTGGCCCTTAACAAGAGGGTGGCGGCGCAGCACACCAAGACTTTTCCTGACACTGTGCATGTGTTGAACCATCAGACGACAGGGCTTATTATTGGTAGATGTAGAGAGGAGAGGTTTTTATGGGAAATGTGGTCAACTGGAGAAACATGAGCATTAACAATAGCTCTGGAGTTAGATAGAAGTCACCAATCATCTTAACTATCTTCTTACAGGATTTGTTTATAATACTTTTCACAAAGTCTAACCCTGGTCTGAGTTTACATTTTTAAAACAGTAACAATGTCTTAAAAAGGGAGCAGGAGTCATATCCAAGGACCTTGACTCAAGTAACAAGGATTCGATTACGAATGAATGGTGGCTCTGGAGCAACAAATGTGGTTTCACTGGTTTGCAGCATCATAACTTACATGTCCCCTCTGCCTCAGATACCTCTCTCTCTCTCAGGCTGCATGTGACCATGAACCCCTTATTAACCTCTGTTCCAAGTCCCTCAAAGTGAGGAGCTTATTGACAAAGACATCTGAAAAATTGATAATGGTTTAAGGCTGCTCCTCTGGACTACTTCAAGAAATCTTATACCGATATTATACTATTGTTTGATTGCGTAGAAGTGTAATCATTATTGACTGTGAGTGAGTGGGTTCAGATCTTTTCAGACACATCTTCATAAAGAAGGAAATAAAATAAAAGTTGTTCAGGGACACATATAAACATAAAGACCTTGATTTGAAGTGATATCTGTCGCCAAACTGTCTACTTACCCCTCCCTTAAACTGTATGCTTACTAAAACAGTTTGGAATCTTAAAAAGGATCATTGTCAGTGTAAAGAATTAGATAAAATAGAGCAAAATATAATATAGCATTAAAAATAAAGTACTGAATGAAATATAAATATTTCTCAGTAATCAGTGCTTTCAATGTACATGTGTACTCCCTACATGCAGCATCCTGCTCAGTGTGCATCAGGTGTGATTGGACAACTCTGTCCTTCTTCAGATGTCAGAGGTCACTGATTGAATCTGCTGGGAGACGACTGCTCATCATTACATCTCACAGTCCACAGGGTGCATGTTGCTAATTAACAGCTGATGAATCCCAGCCTTGGGTCACTCTGCAAGCTGCCTAATAACGCCTGTCCGCTGCCTAGTAACCCCCAGAGATGGACGGACTCTCATGGTTGACGCTCCCAGACTGACTGCTGAGGTCATCCTCCTCCCAAAAAGTAATTGGTCACCTGTGGGGATCTTTTGGTCCAGTCCCGTCTCAGTCAGCTGCTGATGTGCTATGTGATGTGCTAAATAAGTATGACCTCCAGAAGAAATGCCAATAAAAATGTTTTATTTTCACACAAACATTGCTGCTGAGTAAAGTATAATTGAATGTGAGAGAGATCTTTGATTGGGTCTCGTGTTGGAATGTGCAACGTCCTTTATCTGCCAATCACCTCCCAGAAGACAAATGGAAAACAAATGGCTGATGTTAGTCTAGTCCACGTCAGACTTTATAATCTGCACTCCTGCTGCACAAAAGGCTCTGATTGTACACACTATTCCTATGTTTAGCTGAGTGATTTTCTTTCACCCTTCCTTTTGTGTTCTCCTGTTCTGACTTCCTTTTTTAACTTTTAAGCTTTTGTATAATATAGATGACAATCAGCCTATAGTACGCTAAGAATTGTATTGTTCTCAGTGCATATGACAATAAAGCTTTGAATCTTGAATCCGTAAAAAGTAGAACTCACCAAAGATGGCTGAACCTCTTTCCCAGCGCTAGCAGCCAATAAGAAGAGGGGTAGTGATGTTTCAGGAGTGCAGTCATGTTACATGTTTTTTATATGAGTATTTTTATCCAGTTGCAGCCATGCGATTGCCCAGTGAAGCTTAAATTAATTTTTTATTTTTAAAACACACTGCATTGCTAGAATATTGCATATTAGTGTGATAAGATTTATAAGAGACTAAAGCCAGTTTGAAAAAAGTCAGGTAAACAACAGTCTGCAAATATATATGCATTTATCCTGCAGACAGCCTCACATTCAGACTCAATGGGCCTTTTTCATTTTCTACAGATCATCACACTCTAAAGTCAGCTCCCACTTATGGCCAACACCACTTCCCTCCTATAGATGTGTTTTTGCACTGAGAGCAGAAATGACAGCAATTCACATTAAACATCACAGCGTGTACCTGTGGAGAAGGTCTGAAAACAGCCGTGGCCCTGCACAGGCTCCTGCAGAGCGCAGAGGCCACAAACCGAGCCGTGTTGTTACTGCAGCTGCAGCCAGACATTTCCTGGACGTCCTGCACGTGCCGTGGAAAAACACGACTGTCCGCTTCCAACGTGAAGTCCGCTGCCCTTTTACCAATCCACAAAAGAATGTGAGTGACGCATTAAAATCACAAAATTAACAGACTGACATTCCTGAAAATGAATGGAAAAGCAATAAAATAGGGACATGAGAAAGTACAATCTGTAAGACGTTTTCAGTTTTAAAGGTTGATGATGACCACTATGGAAAAAGTGTTGAGCCTTTATTATTTTATTACATTTATTTTGTTTTTAAATTGAAGACCTGGGCACAAAAAAGTAACATCATGGTAACCAAAAGTTGCACAGTGCATCACAGTGAATATGTTTACATGCAAAATGAGTATTAAGTCTTTATCCATTTACACCAATACTTTGATGACCTGAAATGTTATATAAATGTCCCCAATTATCTTAATCATATCAAGATTTTAACACAGTTGGAGCCTGGCATTGTTAACAAACCTTTTTTCTTCTTTTTTTGGGTTTTTCAAACTGTGCCCGTCAAAGGACACCAGACACAGAAACCCAAATGTTGCATTTTCAGTGCAAACAACAACTACCTGTATTGACAAGCAGTAGACAAATGTTAACATTAAATGAATCCATGTGAAACAAGTAATGAGAGAAGTCTTTACTTGCAATAAAAACACTTATCAGTTACCTGTAGTGCTGTAGTGTGTGTGTATGCAGACTGCACACACTCCAAGCAGCTTCATCTTTAAACTTCAATAACTGATTTTTGGCCACTTGGGGGCAGCGGAAACAAGCTGCGAACAAATGCACCACTTTGTTCACCAGCTGGTCGCTAACTTTGGCTGTCTGCAGTTTGCTGCCGGGCAGGTAGCGTACAATGAGATTTTAGGGCTGATGAGAGCAGTGAGAGTGAACCAAAACAGTAAAGGAGAGGGGCCAGAAAACCAAAACACTCAGCGGAAATATGCTGTAAAGCTCCTAAAAGCTGAAGGAACCCGCAGAGTTGGGTGATATTTATGTTTTGGGTTCATCACTACGAGCGACTCCTCTCACATCAACACATTTGATCCATTGCTAACATAAAAATATTGACTACAGCAGCTTTAAGGGATCTAAATCTACTTAGAAAAGCATCTGTAAACAAAAAGCCACTCATTCAAAATAACAAGAGTCAAGTTAAGTCATCAGACCTGAGGGTCTAAAGAAGAGTGGTTGTATCTAACTGCTTCCAGGCCTGTCGTCTATGTATAGATGTATGTATTTGCCTGCCTGCCGTCCTACACCTCTTCTTCAGAAACAGCTGCAGCGCTCTAACCAGATGAGTGGCTCTACTCCAAGAAGTGTGTGTGTCCACGGGACTTTAAAGCTGTTCTAATCATTTTTTATATTAACAACATATCAAATCACTACATGTAATGTGAAAGGTGTTGCTCATACAGACAATTATCACCTGACGCAGCAGTTCCCCTCAACTCTAAGGAGTGCTTTAGCACCTTTAGCTTATTGTTTTGGTTTTACAGCCCACAACTTTACTGTTATGGTTCACTCTTACCTGTCTCATCAGCAGTTTTCAGTGAAAATGATCTGATAAACCCACTGTGAGCTACCTGCTCAGCAACAAACGGCACCAACGGCAGACAGACAAAGTGAGCGACTAGCTGGTGAACATAGTGGAGCGTTTAGCAGCTAAGGAGGCAGATATTTCTCTCAGGAGTTGGTGGAAACCAAAAACAGAGCTAAAAGGAGAGTAAACATTGGACTTACATTTGTCAGGTGGCCAGAAACACGACTGCAAATGAATGCTAATGTTGCTCCGTGCCTGCTGGATGCTTACTAGCTTTACAGATAAACTCATTTTATTTTTAAGTGTAAATCATCAAGAAATAGAGATGTATTATATGAGCTTAATCATCATATCATGGCAGTTCCATGTGTAGCAGGGGAGGCACGTTAGTCTCCATCCCTGTGTATTTGCATGTGTGGTGTTTAGGGCACCAAACCAGACTAGTAACATCAGTGCAAGTTTGGCCTGATCGGCTGATTCAGTGTAGCGCTGCCAAAAAAATAATAGATTGGCCAAGCAACTGGTGATGTTAGCCCGGTGTTGGCTCAAGCAGCTGACCCTACACAGGCAGTTTTGTCTTTTGTCAGAAGAGCAGGGACCGCCCAGTCCCAGCACTACGTCCCTGACTTCTGTTGGTGACGTGGTTGCAACCTAATGTACCCCCATCCCCTTGTTTTTGAAGGCTGTCCAAAAAAACTCTTTGACCTTGAAGATACATATTGAAACAGTTTCTGCACCTCTGCAAGGTATTTTTCCTGAAACATAATCTCACAGAGAGCCTGGTGCATATGGAGGGCACTGTGAGGGACTGTGTGGCACAGTGGCACAAATGAGTCTTTGTGTTGCCTTACATCATCTCCAGACTCCAGCTCAAGGACTGACTGCTGAAGGGTTTGGTGCGAGATCCCCGTGGTACACTTGACCCTACACTGAACCCCTCTGATGGGCTCGGTGTTGCTGCACGACAGTATGGCCGCCTCTGCTCCATCTCACCCTGCCTGCCTGCCTGAGCTCAGCTTTTCCAGCCGTAACTCGTTCCCGCTAATTAGGACGGGGGCTCTTGCCGGCCCGCGAGGGAACCACTTTCACATGGGAAGCCCTTCGTTTGTTTCCACCCCGCAGAGGAGAATAATCCTTCGGCTCTTCTCTGAGGTCACCTTGGCAAAAAAAAAAGGTTCCTCTCACGTGAGCTCTGCTAAGCCAAATACATAAACATAAGCAATCGATGGAAACCCTTATGAGCTGCTCATACTTCATCCAATAGACATTTTTACATGATCTGTCTTGACACAGAAAAATCTACTATGTGAATTATTTTCCTAAACCACACAAGCTTCAAAACAAGCTCCTATTGATCAAAACTAAACATGTTACAACTCGCTGACATGCTGGATGTGACATTGATGATTCATCAATTCCAAATCTACACTTAGTTTGCCATCACTGGATGGTAAAATGGCCGTAGCAAGCACTTGTTAGTGGCTCAGGTAACCTCTACTCCGGCTTTTGTACAACATATCACTGCATGAATTTAAAACACATCCCCAAAATCAGTCTGGATGAGAATGTAGGTCAATTCATAAAATGTAAGTTATTGGTAGTGGTCAACACCTGAAGCTTATGAACTAGTGACAGAGCAACATTAGCATTCATGTTGAGTCATGCTTCAGGCCTCCTGGTGAAGGTTTTCAATATTCACTCTCCTTTAGCTCTTTTTCTGTCTCCACCAACTCCCTTTTAGCTGCTAAATGCTCCACGATGTTCACCAGCTAGTTGGTAGCTCTGTCTGTCTGCTGTTTGGTGCTGGTTAGGTAGCGTAAAGTGGGTTTATAAGAGCTTTTTTGCTGCCTGCTGTGGCCGAAAACGACGATATGAGGACAGTGAGAATGAACCAAAACAGTTGTGGGCGTTAAAACCAAAGCAATGAGCTGAAAGATGCTAAAACGCTCCGTAAAGCTGAGGGGGAACTGCAGAGTTGGGTGATGATTCTCTGTTGAGTGGTAGTTTGTGGTAGACAGCATTGCAACCCTGCTATTCAAGGATTTGACCTAGAGATATTGAAATGAATGAGCTGAAAACACCACAGGCTGCATTCATTTTCATGTGGATTGTCTCATTTTACTGCAAACCACCAGAATAATAATGTTAAAATCACATAATAATTCCATACATAGTGGTTTTACGCTTTTTAAGTATAACGCATGACAAAAAATTTAACTTCAACCTTTTCATTTTGAGTATTTTATGCAAATGCATAAAATGCCTGCATCAAATACTCCTGAGAACATCAGGAGCTCTTTGTTTTGGCATACATCTACAAAAGGAAAATAAAACTCACACACATCAGCTGGTTACACTTTGGTCTAATATGCAACTTAGATCAAATGGCGTATGTTACCGTTGTGTAATGCCAACAACAGCAAGGCTGTAACCCTGAAGGGGGACCAAACATGCCACAAAATGTGTGAGTTTTCCAGCTGATAAAATTTGTACCTTGGTAGCAACAACACTCAGCTCCAGGAATGAGACTCTGAGAGCCATTGTGCATGTTTTTTAAAAGAGACACAGTAAAGTATGTGGCAGCGTGAGGTGACTGGATGGAAATAACAAGAGGAACACACAGCCTGAGCCACTGTGGGGAATGGAGAATGCTGGTAAACCAGAGAATCTCCCTTAAAATTACAAGAGGCCAAAGGAAGAAGAGATGAGGATTGGAGGCCGGGACGGGAGAGACAGAAGAAGAAAACACAAGAAGGAGGCAGCAGTAGTAGAGAGAGATCATAAAAACTGGAGTACACCCTCCGAACATCCAAACAAAAGGCTGTTCACTGCAGAAATGAAGGGGAGCATCAGTAAATGCTTTTAATTGGGACACCCTTCTGAGCTGTCTGTTGTTAAAACTGTATATTGCTCTACATGCTCCATAAGGTTTGAATAAAGCTTGCAGCATTATATCATAGTTATGTGAAAACAGCACATGCTTTCTCTGGCTTCTTTGGTCAGAGACATTTTGCTATAATGGCTGGTATTTTAATGGTAAGTGATGATTTTATTGCGTAATAATAAACACATGCACACACATACATACATGCATCGTAAAGGGTTATATAAAAAGAAAAGGGAAAGGACATTTAAATTGGATTTAAAGGTCCTCTAAAAACAGATTTCTGGGTTGATGTCTCTGCTACTGAACCAAAGGTTTGTCAGAAGTCTTGCGTTTTGCTTGTTTTGTGGGACTCCCTTCCTAAAAACAAGTCCATTTGGCACCAGGAGGTGTTTCTGGCACCGGGGTGAGACCCTGTTCCATGCCATAGTTGCAAACGTCCACTCTGCTCTCCTCCCCAGAATAACATATTTTCTTAAAACAGACTTCTCTCCAAAGCAGAGCACTAGTAAATCTTTCACCAGGAGTCTGCAGCAAAGCCATAAATCGGCATCATGCAGCTTCTGAGCCAGCGCTTGGACTAGAACGGCGTTATCTGCATTCATGTTTGTGCAGTTTTTCTCAACCCCCTTTCAGTGACATAGAGGTTTTTTTTCTCATCACATTTGGCCTCCAGACTTTGTCATATTGGCCCGTGTGTCAGATATCCTGATTGTTGGCACATAAAGATGGCAGTCCACATTAAAACCCCACTCACTGCAGTATGTAAATGAAGTGTTTTACCCTGTTTTATCCAGCAGATGGGGCTAGAAGTCCAACCAAACTGAAGTCCTTGATCAGGGATGATTATGACTTTATTCTGACTGCTTTGTGTATAAAATTATTACCATTCAGAGCTGGAGGATCCTTATTTCATGCAGTCAGAAAAATAAAGAACTTTGACTCTGAAAAGGCCGGAAACATTGGCAGTATTCTTGCCAAACCCAGCAAAGATCACAAATCCTGATTAAATCCTGATGATGAATTCCTTTCAGCTGCACCATTTTCAACAACATTTTTGAACCAGAGCCCATCAACAAACCTGAGAAATTTACCACGGCCAGTAAGTCCAAAGCCCGTCCGGTCTCACTGGACTTGGATGGAATAAATATCCATCTCTGTGTAAAGCCAGCCTCTAATAGGGGAAGAGAAGCAGTATTTCAGTGTGCTGCTGCAGGAAAGCAGCTGATACACAAAGTCCTGCTTTACATGTATTAGACAATATGTCTTGAGTATGTACTGCATGGGTGTTTTTACTAGTATTTTAATAATAATGTGGCATTAATATTTTTACAGTTGTGGCTCACAGCTCTGTGTTTTATGTGTGAAGCTTTCAAACTATTTCTACTGACATTTTATCAAAAATTAACATTATGGTTGATAACATTAGACTTTATGTCTCATTGCTAAACACAGCCCTGCATGGCTAATGTGTGCAAACAAATGTGGTTATTTATTGCTTTATATTGCATCAGTGTTTTGCTGCTTCCTGTCTTGAAAGTTATATTTCTTAACCTGTTACTTCGTTAGTTTTACAACATCTTGCAAAAGGACTGCAGTTAGAAATCTGCCTGGATAATGCAGCCACACAAAATGTTGATTAATGTGCACTGTTCTTAGGATAAAGTAAATAAATGGGATTACATCATAGTGCCTAACTGATGCAAATGAAGGAAATATTATTTGGTTCCATAAGAAGTGGATCGAAATGAATTGTTTATCTGAACTATTCTGTACTCCTGTATTCTGTACTGTATCTTATAAGCGGAGAGAGATCTGGAAAGTGGAGCAGCATTATTAAACCATCAGCAGAAAGGAAACATCAGAATTTACCTATAAGGCATTTAAAATATGCTTAATCGATGTAAACAGAAGCTTGACTATATGCTCTGATGTGCTGCTCACGTGAAACCAGGAAAACAGATTAAAGCACACGTTTGTTTCATGTTAATGTTTTTCTAGAACTTCAGGTTTGTCAATTTGTGTAGATCAAATTTTTAAATCCAGACTTTGAGGTAAAACTGCCACATTTTGTGCTTTAAGACACAACGTTCAACCTATAGCTGTATGAGGTTTCTACTCATTAATTGCCCAGTTATCTATTTTTTCAAGATTTTGTGTTAATTAGAGCATGAACAACAAATGTTTTACTGAGTCTTTATTCAAAATCAAAGTGTACTGATTGGATTGGACTCATTTTTGAAACCAAAGGTCCTAATGAAACCAAAATTGGGAAACAAACACTGTATTATATAAACATACTAAGAAAATTTAGAAGCCTATATACATTCATATTTTTTTTTTTCTTTTTTGGTTTCTGTGTCGTCCATGTGACGCGTGAAAAGAAATTAATTTAAACATTTAAAAAAAGTATATTCACCCTTCCACTTTGATTTACGTGTTTCTGGTCGTGACAGGCTAAGAATGGTGCCGGTCGCTGCGTGACCTTGGTTTAATGGCGCTGTGTGTCACGCCACTTATATGATTCACATTTATGTCTCCCTGTCAGCCGACTGTCAGGTTGTGTAGCTTCTTTCTGTAGGTCAAAGCAATAACAGATTCAAACTGGGGCAATGTCAACATCTTTCCTTTCCTTTTCTTTTCCTCATGTCAGAGGTCATGTAATTCCAACATCTTTGGCTGTAATTATTTAGTTGTCAGTGGATCTCCATGGCGATATTGATCTGCAGAGGTCTGTTAGGCATATCAGTGTGAAATGAAACTGTTTGCAGACCAGGAGCCACCCAGAGATCCGGTGCTAATTAGGCCCCCAATTGATGTGACTGATCAAAACCTTCAATTATTACATTAGCGGGCTGTCCTGATGTAGCCTGCTGCTGGGACACTGTGGGGAATAGTCATTATTGTATTTTGCGAAGCTGAACTCAGGACTGTTTGAGCAAAACGACGTCAATGTCAATATAGTTTCAGATCAGGGTCAGTGCAGCCTTGTGACAACAGTACAGTGTAATGTATGAGTCTAGCATTTTACAAAGTACAAACAAACATAATGCAACACAATAATGACAAAAATAATGGCACCCAGCAGGAATGAAGAGCAACATAAATGACTTAAACATTCTTCGAGAACGCTCCTGATGTAACATGTAACATACAGTTTATTTATACATAGATGGACTTTTTTTACTACTCATTGTGCTCAGATTGCAGACACTGTGATTCCTATCCAAGCTTTTATATCTTCCTCTGACCTGGGAGATTCTGGGGTTGCAAGCCCTGAAGTTACACATCACTTGTTTTTTAAAAATCCTGTTTAAATTCAGCATAAAGACTCTGACGTACTTCTTCTACTTATGAACCGATGCTTCAACTTGTTCAGCATTTAGCTTCATTATTACATTATCATTCATATTGTGATATTGTGAATATTTTACGCTCGACTGACATGATGTTGAACCTACACGTCATGTTAACACACACACACACACACACACACACACACACACAGCCATCCATCAAACGCCTGTTGGGCAGTGTTTGTCTGTGATCGTCTCACTGTTAAAAGAGATCGATGGGCATCTGTCAGCACGTCAAGCCTGCCTCTGTGTCATGCTGCTGCTGCTGCTCCTCACATATCACATGTGAATCTGCTTTAAATCCTCCGAAACGCTGAAGCTTTGCTGGCCGCTGCTGTGGAAAACATGAAAAACATGAAAACGTGTCAGTCTCGTGTGTGAAAGCGGTTCTGTAATGTGTGTTTAATTGTCAGGAATGGAGAAAAGCGCCTGGAGGATGTGGCGGCCTGTTATCTTGACTAGTCATCACAGCCAGACGTCTCTCACTGCAGCAACATGAAATCTTAGTGGTTTTATCTGACCCAGTTTACATTCCTCAACACTTGACGGTTTTGTTACCATGAATGATAACCCACTTATAGAATGTGGAGCATGGCTTCTTCTGTCTGCAGAGAATAGGTAGGACACGTCCATACCTCTGCATGTTACTGACAATAAAAGGAAAGCAGCTGAATGGTCCACAGGTGTTTCCTATGGGGCACTACTGCCCCCTATTGGCAGAAGAGCCAGTGTTTTAATTTGTTTTTGCTTGTAACTGTGTGTGCAGCTGCCTTTCTAGTAAGATTTCTCAGACAAAAAATATTTATATGCGAATTTCTTTTTATTTTATTTAAAAATCCTTAAATTTATACTTTCTTTAAAGCAGTTCAGTGTTGTATCAGTGTGTCTTTTAGTAGGTATTCATCAATAACTGCAATATGGGTGACACGTGAGTGAGAGAGTGAGCACAGAGCGTTGTATTACTGCACCACATATATTGTAGTACTATCTATTTTTTTATCATCTGTCCTTTTACAGTTGCTGAATTTCCCTGCAGGGATAATACAGTCCACTCCGCCGTACCTTGCAACAGGGAAGCAGTTTAAATAAAGGTCAGGTAAATTAAATGAAAAAAATAACAAAATAAAGCAGCCAACCATGTCACCTAATGGTTCTGCTCAAGTGGACAAATTTAGAAAATGAAATGTCACACTAGATCAGTGCCGTGCGTGCTAAATGTCTGAGGAACAGGCTCTCAGCAGAATCAGGAATTACAGTCATGTTCAGGACAAAATGTCAGCCGTCTGGGTTGGCAAATAATGAGAAAGTAAAAATGTTAAGCCTTTTAAATCACATTCAGTTGCAAATATATGAAATAATGACTGTGAAATGAAGAGATGTAACTGAAAAGCAGTTTATAAGCTTGTTTTTAACTCTTTTCAGTACTTCTTAAAGCTGGCATGCCTCTCTGAATTAAAGCATAAATAGTACAGATAATCAGTCTTTTTGTTATGAGAGCAGCACTTAAGATTAATAGAGGGAAACTGTATAATCAGAATTGTAAATAAACAAACACCTGAAATGAAGGGGTTTGTAAATGCAACTAATATGTGTCGTTACGTCCATCCTATTGCTTGAGATTGAATCCCTACATCCACACTAAGCCGGCTAATTTTAGAAAACACTGTGGCAGTAAAGTTTGTGCAGTAAAACAACTGCCTATTAAACATCCAGAAGATACAAAGCAACATTATCATCCAATATTCACTCTCCTTTTAGCTCTGTTTCTGGTCTCCACCAACTCCTGAGGGAAATATCTGGCTCTTTAGCTGCTAAATGTTTATTGTATATCCATTAATATCATAAAAATGTTGTATTATAGTAGCTTCTGACTTTCTCCACAAACTTCAAACCTCCCTCTCTCGTTCACTAACAGTGGATGTTGCCAAGCTGTCGCTCCGATCGAGACTGGCCAATAGAGACGTGTGTCTTGCGTCTTTCCACATAAGTCCCGCCCCCACGAGATTCAGCTCAACAGCAAGCCAAAAAAAAGTTTTTTTATTCACATTAATAGATTTTTAATCGCAAATTTATTTTACTTTCAATTAAAAAAAGATGTGATTGCAGTGTGGAAAGTTTTGCTCTTCCTGTTCTATTTAATTGCATAATAAAGACACAAAATTAACCCCATAGTGATCACTCATTTTAAATGTCAATGTAGCCAATCGCTTCATACAGGTGTTTGTAGTTCACCTGTATTCATGCTGATTTTGTCAAAAGACTCTGCGATCATAAAATAGTGTTTAGTGTGGATGTAGTAACACTTACCAAGTCTGTTGAGTGATCTCTAGGATTAGCATTGCAGATGTTATAGATTTAGACTAAAGGTCAGCATCGCCTGACATTAGTCTGCCGACACGATAGATTATTGAATCTGTTCAATCCATCACCTGAAGCAGGCTGGCTGTAGTGCAGTGAGACCTCCAGACCTCCTATTGACCTCTGGACGTGTTTCGTTGTGTGTCATTCCTCGAATCACCACCTGACACAAACCCTGCCTGAGTCCCAGTGAGCAGGAGACGCCCCGGCCGAACGCCAGACTCCCAGAGGGATGATGCTCTGCCGCTTAAACATCTCTGACAGGCCGGGAAAAGCTTAGGTTAGGTCCTGCCCTGCGCTCTCTGTCTGTCTATCTCACAGTTAAATATTGGTCACAAACTTTACATGTTTTAACTGATTACCCGAACGACAGGATATTTGAGCTCAGTATTCACCTTGCACAGAAAAAATTGCTTTGCTGAGACATGAAGTGCAGATTGTGAGAGACTAAGAAGGAAAAAAAAGAGGAAGAAGTTGTTGAACGTCACCAGGAGAGAAGAATCTAGCACCTATTTTTCCTGTGCAATCTCACAGTACAGATTATATAACATGATGGCCTGTTCCTTCTTTCACCATCATCACCATTATTCTGAGAATTGGGGGAGAGGTTGCCATGGGGATATCTGCTGGTTGCCATTCACCAGCACAAGTAATTGTTCCTCTTCACTGTCTCTCTCTCTCTCTCATGTCCTCCTCCCCACACTCACCACTTTACTGACAGTCAAGGGTGTTCTTCAAAACAGACAAAAAAAAAGAGAGAGTACAATACGTTTAGTTTGAACAGGAGTAACTAATCAGGTAAAAATAATGTATTTGTGTATACTTGTGAAATGTGAGATTTGGAACTCAGCTGCTGAGTATGGCGTCAGGAAATCAAACCTGGAAGACAAACGAGAAGCAAAATATGTATGTTGTGATAAAGATCTATGTGAATTCGTTTGCTTCTTGTATTAAAAATGTTACTTTTTGGCAGCGAACTCTGAAGTCTCAGAGCACATAAGCGCACCAGCAAGTAAGACTTTTCAAAATGCTGCTTGAATATCAATTAACAGCGATAACGTACTGTAACCTTGACAAAAACTAAAAGGGGCGACTGTAGATGTTCACTGTGATGAATTAACCATTTAAAGCAGATGTAAAGCCGCTGCACACGGGCTGCATTTAATGGTAAATGGACTGCATTTTGTATAGTACCTTTGTACTGAGCACAAAGGTTTCACAATTACTAACACACACACATATAGATGGATGACACACTCCATCGGCAGAATGTGAAGTTCAAGAAAAACCTCCTGTTATAACCGATGGTTACTGCACACCATACATAGTCCAAATTAGCAATTTTTAAACAAATGCAACCAGATGCAAACAAGAATTGTGTAGCACCTTTTAAATAAGCTGAGCCGATTGTATTAATGTGTGTTAATACTGGGTTTTATTTTGATGTAGCTGCCAGCAATGGTGGCTTCGCAGACACTTCTGCAATTCTTTCTCTTAAGTGGGAGATATCGTACATAGCCATCAGAAATCTCTGAAATCTGGCTATGGACCTTAGTTGCATGTCACACCCCTCTCTCTCTCTTTACCCATCTTTCCTCTCTCTCAACACTGTTGTCGTCTGTCAAATAAAGACAAATTACCAAAAAACTTTAAAATTCAGGATATGTCTGTCTCAGAATTACATGTGTTTTTCCCACTCAGTTGGTCATAATTACGGTCTGAATGGTTTGACATGAACTCAGCATTAGCATAAAGCAGTGGCAGCTTGGAAAATGTTCAACAAAGTAAAATATGTGATTTGTAGTCAAAGGAATAGTTCAACATTTCAGAAATACTCTTATTTGCCTTTTTTTCCTTTTTTCTCATGTCTGTGCATTAATTATGGAGCTAGAGCCAGGAGGTTATTAGCCTAGCTTAGCATAAAGACTAGAAGTAGAAGGAAACAGCTAGCCTGGCTTTCTCCAAAGTTCTCCCAAACTCCTTATTATATAGTATTGAAGAGTAAGAACTGCACCAGCATCTAAACTAACCATACTGACATTTGCAGATATGTTTTTAAGCTGTTTAATGTACAAGCTAATTAGCAGCTGACTAGCATGTAAACTGACGTTAGCGGTGCACTTTTCCCTTGTAGATGTTTGTTTGGTCGCTCACTCAGCAGGCCAACATGTACGTTTGTAAGTTAGACTGGTGAGTTACATAAGAAGGAGACATCAGATGCTAAGCTAATGTGGGTTGTTGTTGTTGTTGCCTGTGATAGCAATGCAACATTATGCTAATACAAATTGAAATAAAGCAATTTCATTGGCTGTATGAAAACAAGTTCTCCACCAAGTGGACGTACATTAGACTAATGACATTTGGACTGGTTAATGCAAAGACAGGGGGCCATAAAAAATAAACTAAATATAAAATATACATTTTCCCCTTGATTTTTTTCTCAACAGAGAACACAGGACATGCAATTTAGTGAGCAGATCTGTGTGCTGTAACAGAAAAAATACATGCAATTTAATGTCTAATGTTGGAATATTTTTCTTTTTACGGGTCAAAAAACAATTTAAACGTAAAGATTACAGATGATAAGGTTTGTGATCACACCCTAAAGACTGTGATCTTGCCCTGGTTTTGGACACAGTATACAGTAATGTTGATCAGGGTTTCCATCTAACTTCACCACTGCAGTAAAGTTGTCACACATTCAACGCTACATCCATTATCTTTGCAGTGGGCTAATTTAAATGTGCAGAAAGCGCCAACATATAAATATTAAAAAAAAAACATAAAAACAGAAATGTGCTAATTGCACAGTAGCACACATGCACAGTACAGTATATCTGCTCACAGTAGCTGCATCAGATGAAGCTTCACTGGTGATTTATATCCCTCAGGGAGGAGCAGGGTCTTTGTGAGGAGGAGACAGGAGTCTAGATGGCTCTACAGTACCAGCATCGGCTCTGCAAGAGCCTCGAGGGAATCACAGTGACAGGCTTTTGTCTCCATGAAAATACATACCTGATTAAAGAGGAAAGGCAGAGGTGGGGGTGAGAGCTATACAAGCAAAGGTGCCAGCTGAGCTCTGAGGCCACACTGTCCACACTAACGCAAGTACAAATCTGAATGTAAAATGTGTCTTTTTCGATTAGTTCAGGGTTTTCATCATGTGTCCTGAAAACAGAGAAAAAATGTATTTAAAAATGTCAGTTTAAAAAAAAAAAAAAAAATGTTCTGTGGATGGCGAAAAATTGAGTGTTTTGAAAACACTGCTGTGTGAATGTCAAGCTTTCACAGATGTGGTCGAGTGTGGTCACACCTGTCACACACACATTCACACACACACACACACACACACACACACACACACACACAACTGTTGAATCTGTAATGCTGCATGCTTCTGTGCAAGCCGGCTTTATTGTTCTTCCAGGATGATTTCAATATTATTCTATTATTTTTTAGTTCATTTCGTGCCTCCATTCACTATGTTTTGTCAAGCGACCATTTAGTTCGCATTCAAAACGCTTTCCCCTTGGCCTAATAACAAAGCTAAGTGACGTGCTAATTATTTGACTCACTCAAACTCAGTCGGAAATACAAAAAGTCTGCAGATGCAAACGACTGTGACTCACTAGATTTTCTGTCAGACAGTCTGAGCCGAGCTGAGAGGAAGCGTTGGGCCTCTCTGCCCTCCGGCACTCAAACAGCTTCCTTCCACCTGTCACATAGGACTGCATTTATTTATTAAGGCCACAACAACAACAATTGTGAAACCAGTGATGTCTTACACCTTTAGATAAATATATATATATATATACTGTAAAAAAGCTGAAAAATAAAATGTATTGTTTTGTTGGTTTTAGGGGCTGCATTGTCTTGTTTAATCTCTATTTTGTTTTTACTGTCTGTTTTGGAGCAATTTGTTTGACAATGGTATCAAATACAGGTTTAACATTTTATAGTGTATTAACAAAGCAGAAAAAATGTAAGAAATTAACCCTATACAGTATTTATAAAACGTGATATGATGTAGTCGAGCAAGAGGAAAAAATTGCTGCACAAAACTGGCTTTTCTTTATCTTCTCAGAAGATTATATTATTATTATATTATTAATATTATTATATTATCTTAAATCCCCCTTAAAATAAATGAGGATCAAAGAGTGAAGAAACACAACATGATATTTAACAAAACATATTTTATTAATAACAACAAGAAGAATATATGTCTAGATTGGTATGTCTTTTTTATGTGTGAAAATTCCACTTACTTTCTTTTTCCAGAGCTTTCTCCATGAAAACTGAGCAAAACTCCAATATCTGAGGAAGGCTGTAAGGTGCGGATGAAAGCTCTGAAAAAAGCCAGTAAGTTTTTTTTTTGGTATTTTTAGCTGAATTGAAGATGAGGGACTACACCTGCATCTGAACTAATCATAATGCAGGTTTCTAAACTGTTTAATGTGCTGTAGCACAGCTAGCTAGCTAATTAGGTTTGACAGGAACTTTGACTGAAAGGAATATTTCAACATTTGGGAAATACTTATTCGCCTTTTTTCCCTGATATTTAGATGAGAAGATCGATATCACTCTCATGTCTGTGTGTTAATTATGGAGCTAGAGCCAGGAGGTGATTAGCGTGGACGATGGTGGGGTTATTTCAATGAAGTCTGAGAGCACATTCAAGACTACAGAGATCAAGTTAAAGCTGAGTGAAGAATTCGATGAGACTACTGCAGATGGACGAAATACTAAGACCATCATCACTCTTGAGTTTGCTATTTTACTTATTTTACTTAGCATTGAGACAATAAGTAAAATGAAACAGCTAGCCTGGCTTTCTCCAAAGTTCTCCCAGACTCCTTATTATATAGTCCTGAAGAGTGAGAACTACACTAGCATCTAAACTAACCATAATTACATTTGCATGTACGTTTCTAAGCTGTTTAATGTGCTGTGTAGCTGACTAGCTAATTAGCAGCTGATGTTAGCAATGCACTTTTACATTGTAGATTGTTTGTTTGGTTGAAAAGCCAAGTTACAGGACAAGACATGTAAGTTTGTAAGTTAGATTGGTGAGTTACATTGGAAGCTGAATTGAAGCATAACAAAACAGACAAAATGTCACATTGATTTTAAAAGGAGCTCAGTTGTGTGGCTGGAATAAGTCTTTGTAGTTTCCCGTTCCTCTGGGGTCCTCTTGAAATGAATTGAAAGGACTTTGCTACCATCTGCCACAGCCAGCGTTCACTGAGTCTTTCTGCATGAGCACCATCAGTCTATATCACGTCCTTGGCCTCACACTTGTACCGGCCTCGGCCTTGTGTTTGAAGTCAGCAGTGAGGGAAACACTGTGGCTGCTGCAGAACCTGCTCTAAAGCATCTGGGTTACCTGTTACCTAGCAACCGTGCTAATTAAATCAGTCTTTGCTTCCAGTTATTACGAGTAATGGGTACCAAAAAAAAAAAAATTAAGTTGTTAAAAACTCTTTCATGCTGCATCTATTTATAAGTCCAATAAGTGGACTTGTTGTTAATGAATGTATCCATGGCACCGATAATGGCTCTGTCAACCGTTTGGTGATTGATTTTCTCTAATGAAAATAAGCTTTGACTACTGCATAATAAGAGGGAGCATATTAAATGATCATTATTGTTGTGCATTTGAATGAACTATCCGCATGTAATGCTGCACTGTTGTTTTCCATGATTCTCTGTTAGCTTACAGCCCTCAGCAGCTGCAGCTGGTCGCAACATTTCAGTTAGTTTTAATGAACATGAATATGAATGAGATTGCGTGATGCACCATAATGCTGTGGGATGCTCAAATATAGTTTCAGCTGTAAAACAAATGAAGATCAGGTCCATGTTCTTAAAATTTCATTTATATCCTGGGTTCAAGCAGAGAGGGAATTATGATTCAAATGTTCCCTCACACTGGGTCTCTCCCTCACAGTTATTATGTAATTGAAGTCTCCGGGTTATGTTCCAGGATTTTCTGTAGCTGATTGGTAGTTAAAGGGTTGGGTCAC
Organism: Macquaria ambigua; assembly: GCA_008360985.2. NCBI lineage: Eukaryota > Metazoa > Chordata > Actinopteri > Centrarchiformes > Percichthyidae > Macquaria > Macquaria ambigua. The sequence goes on from VMKM01000336.1 coordinate 210,801, forward strand.
AGTTCTTGCTGTGAGCATTTTTCTACTGGAACAATTTTCTACCAAAATAGAATCGCCATAAATACTGTTCACGGTCAGGACCGTGGATTATCCAGATCTACAAGGACATCATTCCTGAAAGGTTGAGACTGTTCTAACCAGAACAACAAATACAGCTTTGGATGTTTGTTCCACACTATAACAAGCTATCTTTACATTTGCTGTGGCAAGCGAAGTTGTATTACGTTGTTGTAGCGCAAAAGACTTTGACACAAGAGACCGTTGTTAGTGTCCCATCCAATACCTGTAAATTATATATTTTCATTGTTTGACTACCATACTACTGTCATACCTACCTACCTCGTGTACTTCAGGTCTGGTGATGCGGCACTATACAGTGCTGCCAGAGCCAACCTGAAGAGGGGCATCAGGGGGGCCAAGGCGGACTACAGGAGAAGGATAGAGGACTGCTTTCAGAGCAACGACTCCAGGCAGGTGTGGCAGGGGGTCCAGCACCTCACAAACTACAGACCCAGCAACCTCTCTGCTGCTGACGGCGACGCCTCACTCGCAGAGGAGCTAAACCACTTCTTTGCCCGCTTTGAGGTAGAGTCACCGGAGGCAGCCCCGCTACATCCACCAGCCCATGGCTGCCACGTCCTCACAGTAGAGGAGCACGAGGTGAGGCGCACGCTGAGGGCTGTGAACCCGAGGAAAGCTGCGGGACCCGACGGTGTCTCAGGACAGGTGCTGAGGGACTGCGCGTATCAACTGGCGGGGTTTCTTCACCAAGATCTTTAACCAGTCCCTGTCTGTGGCTGTGGTCCCCCCCTGCCTGAAGGTCTCTACAATAGTCCCAATCCCGAAGAAAAACCCCATCAGTAGCCTGAACGACTACCGTCCAGTAGCACTTACACCCATCATCATGAAGTGCTTCGAGAAGGTGGTGCGGACCCACATAATTTCAAAACTCCCACCCAGGTTTGACCCTCACCAGTTTGCCTACAGAGCTAACAGGTCCACGGAGGACGCTATAGCCACAGCTCTCCATGCTGCACTGTCCCACCTGGAGCAGCAGGGGAGCTACGTGCGACTACTCTTTGTGGACTTCAGTTCAGCATTTAACACCATCCTCCCAAACAGACTGGTGACCAAACTGTCAGACCTGGGACTATCTCACTCCATCTGCTTATGGATCAAGGACTTCCTGTTAAATTGCTCCCAGAGGGTGAGAGTAGGCCCCCACATCTCTTCAGCTCTCAGCCTCAGCACTGGATCCCCTCAGGGCTGCGTGCTGAGTCCCCTGCTCTACACCCTCTACACACCCGACTGCACCCCCACTCACTCCAGCAACAGTATCATAAAATTTGCGGATGATACTACTGTGGTGGGGCTCATCTCTGGGGGGGATGAGTCTGCATATCGAGACGAGGTGGAGCAGCTGTCAGTGTGGTGCAAGAAGAACAACCTGGTACTAAACACTACCAAGACTAAGGAGCTGATCATTGACTTCAGAAGGAAAAAAATGGACACCTAGCCTCTGTTCATCGGCAGGGACTGTGCGGAGAGGGTCTCAGACTTCCGCTTTCTGGGCATTCACATAGAGGATGACCTGACCTGGAGCATCAACACCACTGCCATCATCAAGAAGGCACAGCAGAGACTGCATTTCCTGAGAGTACTCAGGAATAACCACCTCACACAAGATCTGCTGGTGTCCTTTTATCGTTGCTCCATAGAGAGCATTTTGACCTACTGCATCTGTGTGTGGTTCTCCAGCTGCACAGCTGCAGACAGGAAAGCGCTCCAGAGGGTCATCACCACAGCCCAAAAGATTATCGGCTGCCCTCTCCCTTCCCTGGAAGATCTGCACAGTTCCCGCTGTCTCAGGAAAGCACAAAATATTCTCATGGACCCATCTCACCCAGGACATGTGATGTTTGAACTGCTGCCCTCAGGCAGACGTTTCAGGTCATTGAAAGCACGGACTAACAGGCTGAAGAACAGTTTTTATGCCAGAGCCATGACCACACTTAACAAATCTGAACATTTTCTTGTAAAATAATTCACGATGCAATATCAAGGGATTGTGCAATACCTGCAGAGTGTTAATGTTTTGTGTGTGATATGTTTTATTTATTGCTTTTTAGTTGTTTTTACTTATTTATTATTGTTTTAGCACCTTAAAGATTGGCATTTTCATTTCGTTGTACCTGTACAATGACAATAAAGACATTCTATTCTATTCTATATAAATCAACCTGTTGCATTAATCATATTTATTTCAGCACCCTTTGCACTCTGCACCATTGCACTATTGTCTTACTGTCTACAAATGTTATTGTTGCTATATCTGTACATAGTAGTTTTAATGTTTATGTTTATCTTGTCGAGCTTGTTGTCCTTGTCTTTAGCTGTATGTATGTCTATTTCTGTGTATGTACATTGAGAGCAACGAAAAACCAGAGTCAGATCCCTTGTATGTGTAAACATACCTGGCTCAATAAAGCTGATTCTGATTCTGTTTCTGATTCTAACATTAGTTAATGTAGATTTCTTTTATTTTTTAACTATGACCGCAATCTTTTCCTAACCTTAACCAAGTAGTTTTAGTTGCCTAATCTTAACCATAGAGGTGGCGAATCAGAAAACGCTTATAGGAATAATTTTTGCAATATTTATATACATTTTGGAAGGCGCTGACAAATAATTTAGTCATGATGAGAAAATGCTTATATGTAATTTATCAGTGCTGCGAGCACAACAAACAAAGTTCCATTCACCTCCATTATATTGGAGTTGATGCATAAATCTCAGACACAGATATTGTATCTCAAAACCTGGACAAGTAAAACCAATTTTTTTCCCCAATATTTGTAATTGTAAATTGGGTGAACTGACCCTTTAAACCTGCTTACCTGTTATGTCTCCTTGCTGTCATTACATTGTGTCAGTGTGTCAAGACCCTATATGGCTTCCCATATGGGCGATCTGAATCTTACACTCTTTAAACTAAGTTTAAGTTTTTCAAAATATTAAAAAAACAGCATTTTGCTCACCATTGATGTTTTTACTGATTAAACTGTATTAACTTCATTATGTTGGGAAGATAATGGAATTCAGTTTTAAATTGAATTTGTTCATGTAAACTGAATAAACATGAGGAGAAGGCCGTCACAAAACTGGACCCTAAATGTAGTATCTCCTCTAATTCAAATGAGAAACATCAGCATACTGTGAATGAGTGAAGTCATTCCAGTTCAAATGCAGACTGGATGGATTTACATAATGCTTTTACATAAAAAAAACAAATAAAAAAAAAAAAACAATAAGGAGCAAATCCAGTGTGATGCATTTTCAGTCTGAAACTTCCTGGAAAAAAGGAATATTTGAATATTTAATTTAGCAGCTCAAAAAATAAAAGTGAAGAGTAGTTAAGAGAATGTTTTCTTGAAATGCCTTTACTGTCAAAAAATAAAAGTCTTATTATACAGAACCTTTTAAAGCCTTTTTGTGCATTAAATCCTGTTGTTATTTCTGATCACGGGACAATGTCCCTTTGAATTTCCATCTCTTACCTATTGTGTGTGGTGAGGTGACTGCTTCTATTCCTTGATAACACGAGTGAATTGATTGTGTCCACTGGCTTAGACTGCACCAGCAATACAATACCATTTTCCACAGTGGACTATCCATGAAGCTCAGGACCGGCGGGGAGAAAAAAACAACAATGACGATACCAGTGACGACATGAATAATACCGCTGACGACAATTCCTGCTTAGATTACAGTAAACCAAAGCTGATAACAAACAGAGACTTTGTTCTCCTGCTTTTGTTACTCAAACTCGCTCCTCATGTGCTCCTTCTTACACTGCAAAGAAGATTAAACTCTACTTTTACAGTCTGGATTACAGCTGCTAGAATTTGCTATAATTTAAAATGTTGCAACCATGATTTCTTCTGCTATTTGTGTGAACGACTTACACGAGGAGAGGCTAATAAAAAGCGAATAAAAGATGTTTTTAGAGCAACTCCAACAACCTGAATTGGGACTTTTATTGTTAACATACTGCTAGATGTCCAAACCCAGTGCTTGTGCTGCTGACAGAATACATTAGAGCTTTTGCGTAGGCAGTAAGTGTCTGATCTCTTATTAACACGTCTAGACGTTCACTACCCCATCAGTCGCAACAAAAAAATGCTTGAAAACACAACAAAAAACATTGCTTTCTCTAAAAAAAAGTCACTGGAGACATAACTATACCTAGTATACTGGTGTTTTACTACCCAAATACAGTGGTTGTGTAAGGACCCTGAGTCTTTTATACTTATGGTACATTATGTACTTATGTTATCACCGTAAAAAGTGGCAAACATGTACAATGGACCATACAAATGGAGCACATACTGTACGTTTTCACAAATTAACAGTAAATATGTAAACAGTAAATATGACGTTTGCATTAAAGTATATTTAATCAATAAAGCAATATCACCACAAGTTCCATTTAGTAGCTGCTCTGGAGCTTTCAATCATATCACATGATCTTTCTCAGCAGATGGAGTTTGCCCGGTTGTCATGGAATTGTAGATGTTCAAATTGTCATTTTTTTCCTGAGCACTTTAATGACTTCTTGTACACGCTGGCTTAAAAGCTCCAGTTCAAAGTTGATTCTTGATCTTGAAACTAGATGCCGATGAAGATCATGTAATATGACCAACAGCTACTAAATGGACCTTGTGGTGAGATTGACTGCTGTTTCCAAGGTCAAGGAACGTCAGTAATGACTTATAATAATGATAATTCAGTCAATTACAGACTCATTTAAAGCCCACGAAAACTTAGTTTCAATTCTCAAGATGTTCTCTATAATATTTAATATTCATGACTAAATAAGAAACAAAGTTAAAGTTTGGGGGGAAAATACCAGTTATTACAACCCACCATCATCACATTTTGTTGCTACATTGTGATTGGTGCACAGAAATACATGACATCACCTTTTTCCAGCTGAGCCCCGCCCACTTCAAGCCCGTGAGGAAAAACCACAAAAACACAAATACAAAAATCTCTCTTGTGAGATAACCAAAGCTGTATTCATGTGGGATCCCATCTGTGATAGTAAGAAGCTGACTGAGTAAATAGGTTTAAGGGCCTTTAACATTAAGGATGTCAAGTCACTCTGAAATGAGGTATGTTTTACATTTTAAGCTTGAAGTATCTCAACTATTCAAATATATGTCTTTTTCCTGGACCCATCTTTTGTGCAAAATAAATGTCCAAAGATTTTTAAACTCATCTCTTTGCATTATATTACTGCACTGCATCTCTGTTGCTGTTTAAATAAGCCTTGAATCAAATCAGGTGGAAGACCAGAATATTCTTAAACACTCACACCAGAGAAATTAATGATCTTCCTGTTTCATATTTTGGTATCAGTATTCTTTCAGTGCTGTATATCTGCCACAGCAGCTACTGTATTCTTGAATAACTCGAATAACCGTGCTAATACAGTCATTGCCAAAGCAGACGTATAAGAATAAACATATTACTCTACTCTCTTTTCCGCTTTTAAGTAGCAGCAATGGCTACTGTTTCCAGCCAGGCGTGACTGCACAATTCTGCCTGATAACAGCATGGGTAGCATGCAGCATAGATTCAGGTTCTTTGTGGACATAGCAGGGGACTGTGGGTTGCCCCGAAGTTACGGCTTGACAAATATTTGAAGTGCAGCGCGGCTCTGTTTACCTCCGCCAGAGCTTCAGGTTGAGGCTGCTACTATTGAATTATGCATCACAAAGAAGACGGAGCCGAAAGTGTCAGAGACAGAGAAATTTAAAATTGAAGACCATTTCACAGAGCTTCTGATGATATAAAAATGTTTTTGCTGTTTTTTGCTTTATTTTACAACCATTTGAATGAGCAATTGATTTTCAGGAAACCTGGGAGAAATCAATAAAATGTATCTAAGGGGACTAAATCCCTGACCTGGCTCATTTTCTTTTCAGCCAGGTCAGTATCAAAACACACCAGTAATATTCTTCCATTTCCATTTCGGTCTATTTGATGCACTCTGTGTTCCAGCAAACAAGTCTAAACACACAGATAAACTCAGAATATTTCACATTTTTATAACATGTATTTGCATACTGTACACCTGCATTTTTCATTTTGTCGAATCCACTTTACATTTAAAGTACAAATGACAACGACATCTACCACATTAGAAGAAATGTGAATATTCCAAAAGTGAGACTTGAGAGAAAAAAAAGGCCAGCAAAGGGCGAGTTAATCCCAAATATTGAAGTAAATCTTGTCAAACGTGGTTACAAAAAAAAAACAGTCCCACAAAGGGTTAAGTGAAAGGACTGACACTGAGATGTGTTCATTTACAGAGTGCAATCACAGCATAACCATTTTACAAAATGTTTTCTTAGGAGGTTCAATATCTTCACTTGATTATTTGCTATGGAAATATATTAATCAGTATCAGTGCATCTCTCAGGATAATTGGATTTGTACAGTGTGTTCATTTAACTACTGATGCCAGCTGTAAAAATAAAAAAAAGGGAGATTCAAAATCTGCCTTCTCAATCATGTAGCCATTGTAGGAGTCCTTAATCATGGAATTGGATCTATCAAAGTCGTAGTGCAGTGGGACTCAGCAGACATATTTCTCACAGCATTGTAAATATTTGATTTCAAATTGATTTTCGTCCAATAAGAAAGCTGTGAAAGAAAGAAAGTGCCTCAGGCGTCTAGCTTTTGTGCAGTGAAGTGGAAAACCTGGACTTCTGCAATGGCTACTACTGCATCTGAGAAAATTTGAAAAAAGGTGAAAAGGTTTGAATGAACCAAAAAACCATCTCACCGAGCAGCTTGACACATTGATATCCTGCCATGGCCTGTTCAACCAAAGAGGCCTACCCTGTAAATAAGTTGTGTCCAGTGTTGCAGATCAGTGGCCGGCAGGAATAGTTTATGGGTCCACAGTGGGGATGGTGCTGACCTTGTTGTTCCTGCTGATTCTCCGTTCAGGTCGCGGCCTGGGCAGTTTGGTCTGGATCAGCTCCTCAGGTGTGTTACCCAGCGGAGGCAGCAGCCTCTTCTTACTGTTCCTGGTCTCTGGTAACCACTGAGGTGGCAGCTCGAAGGGTCCAAAACCAAACTGTGTGGAGTCCTCAGCTTCTGTAGGTGTAGCTGGCGCCACCTGAGATGAAGAGGCATAAGCACACGTGTGGACTGGAGAGGCCCGGGGTGCTATGATTGAAGGAGGGCCATCCTTGGTGATGACTAGACCTCCTCCTGTCCCCTGCAGAGGGTCCTTTTTGGTGATCACCTCCCCTCTGAGGCTCCCCAGTCTCGACCCACCCTTGAGGTCCTCTTTAGGCCCAGAGCAGCCTCCTGATGCTTGAGAAGGGATCTCATTCTCTACATCCTCTTCTTCCTCTTCTTCCTCAGAGGGCCTGAAGATCTGCTGTTGGCCGATGTTAAACATCTCCAGAAGCTGGCTCCCAGAGCGGCCGGCTGTCTCCAGTCCCACTGGCTCCCCGATCACGCCCTCTGCTCCTAAAGAGGCCAGACCCCCGGTGCTGACCACGTTACGGCGGCTATAACGTCTGTGAATCCTGGCCAGCAGGTCCAGCCAGCTATGACGCGCTGAGCGGTTAACAGTCAGAAACAAAAGTGGGTTGGTGAGCAGGGACACCTTGGGAAGCCAGAGGGCTGTGAGATACAGTGAGACGGGTAGCTCTTTAGTGTCTGCCAAAATGGTTCGATAAACCACCAAGGCCCCATAGGGGGCGCTGCAGGCTGAGAAAGCCAGCACCACAGCCAGCAGAGTGGCGTGTAGCTCAGCCTCTCTCTGGGACACATACGGGATGGAGATGCTGTTCTGGGGAGTCCGCAGCGCCGCGATTATCACCTTCTTCTTCTGGCTGGCACTGAGAGCTCTGCGGATCAGCAGCATGAAGAGGAAGACCAGAGCGAGAGGGAGGATCACCGTGGTGACGTTGTAGATCAACACGTACACCATGTGGCCCAGGGAGCGGGCGTGGTCGTCCGAGCACGACGAGGTGACGTATACATCCGTCACATTGGTCACAGCGAACACAGGGAGGCTCACCACTGCAGCGTGGACCCAGATATAGATGACCAGATCTCGGGATCTTGCATCTGAGATCTTCCTCTCTAACGGGTACAGCACAGAGTAGTATCTAGACACAAAAACAACAAATAATTTCAACATAAAGCCTTACATATAGGCCTTTTCATGGAAGAAATGTTGACATGCCACAGAAAGGCCAAGCCCAGGTGTAAAATAAAATGAATGATGTCTGAATTCCATTTAGCTGCTTCATTTCAGGGTCCTGGTATTGTACATGCTGGATCACTGCCATAGCTTACCGGGACACTTGAATAAAACTGAGCCATTGTTCATGTTATTTGTAACTCCTGTGCTTTTCTTTCTATGACAAGTCAAAATATCTGCTGTTAAAAAGGCCTATTTTCTGACTTGAGTGTTGCCTGAATGCAGTCGATGCTGATACGGCTCATAAAAATCTTTCTTAAGATGATTTAAAACAAGTAAACCGAGTGGAAATTAAAAGTGAATGCACCTAAAATACCCACATCAATAACAGAAGCTGAAGTATCTCTGAAGCTCTGAAAATACATTTTCACTATTTTTAGTGGGCGTATGGTTAATCAAGTAAGTTAAGCAAAACTGAAACTATGACCCTCTCACCAAAGTTGAGCTTCAAGTGGTTTTGCTGGAAAAACCACCCATTCATGCACCCATTATATAAGCTGAAATACTGTCGGAAAGAGGTGCAGTTACTTTTTAGTACAATCTGTAGACACCAAATTTATCCTGCAGTCTCTTAACACAGTTATGGTGATAATGTATCACTGCGGCTTATTAAATGTAAAATGCATTACAGAAAACTCTGGGAAGAAAATGGACAAATATGAGTTGAGAAAACACATTTTTTATCAAATAGTAGCTAATTTGAATGTGCTGATACCAATCCAAATCATAATCAATCAAACAAACAGACAAAAAAAAACAAAGGTATCTATAATAATATCGTCTTTTTCGACTGAATTGGGCTTCTGAAATAATGCTCTAACCCAAAACATGACTGCAAAATAAAATCCTGTTAAGAAATAGCGGGGTATAGAGAAAGTGTGCATATCTAACCCTCATAATTTTATTGGAATGGGATGAAAGGATTTTCTCTCCATTTCTCTGTGGTGTACTACCTTATGCAGAGGTTGAAATCATGTGGGTGTTTTTTATTGCACAAACACATAACTAGATCTCCTCATATCTGTACCACAGATAATAGTATGCAGATTGTCTCTCATCCTATTGTTGTCCCTTTAATAATAAGCAAGACAAATCGCACGGAGGACTTGCGTTTTTCCCTGGATGTCTCTCCATCACCACATGCTAGTGTATGAGTGTGTGTGTGTACTTAACTGCTGCAGTCTCAGTCTGCCTGTATATCCACAGCTCGATGGTTGCCCTCCTTGAGAATAAATAATTCATCGGTTTGATAGCATTCTGACTGTATTAGTTGCTATGGAGGCGATATGATTTTATATTTGTTGCAGTGAAACAAAGGTTGAGACGATGGCTGCAGCAATACAGGATCTGACTGCAGTCACCATAAAAAAAAATAAATGAAACACACACTTAAATTTGTTATACTGTACTCACAGTATGGTGATGCTGATTTGCATGGGTTTTACATTTTGGAGAATGAGGCTTAATAGTGTAGCAATGTCAGTCATCTTTTGTGACACTTACTGCAGTGATCCACTACACATTTTATTGCACTGACATAATATCTAGTGTCTGACACATGTTGAGGAAACTGCAGGATTTTCATACATGCTGACATTATAAATTAAAGATGCAGAATGAGGTGCTCTCAACTTGTGCAGCAGGCAAACAACAGGAATGTCATACATGCTAACGTTAAGCTAACGGGATAGAGCTAACTTTGTGTGTGTGTCTGGGTGTTATCACTGCTATTAGTTGCCGTAGCAGACAGGGGTATGAGACCATCTCAGGCTGCTCAGCGTAGCGTAAACATGCTCCATCGATTGTGGCCCCCAACCCCTCTCATTCACGCCACAGGGTGTAGATGGAGATTGAAAAAGACTTTCTCCCCTACAAAAAAAAAAACAATCTTCCGGAGTTTAGCCCCAGTTTGATGTTGCTCCATTTGTGCAGCGTGGATGTTTGTACAAGTCTCCATTTTCAGGAAGAGAATTACTCCAGCTGACTCAGCCAAGCAATGTATTGACAAACTGATCACAGAAGAACTGATTTAAACCATCTACTTCTCTAAAGTGGTACTTTGAAATCCTGTGAAGGGAGTGGGAGGTACCCACTAGCCTTTTTCAAACAAAGTCAGTGGTTCTGGCTGCAGAGCTGAGGTGAAAACAAAACATCACTCTCGTCCTACTCAGGGACAGAGTGCTCTTTTGGTTTTGTAAGAGGTGGATTTTAATTTCAATTGCAAGCCACACTTTTCTATCACTAAAAAATGTATTATCTCTTTCTACTTTAACTATGTGTATAAATTGGTAAGTATTTTATGTCAAACACGTTTTCTGAACTGACCTGTCGAGTGCGATGGCACTGAAACTGAGCACAGTGACCGAGCAGAAGAGTTTATGGAGGAACTTGATGGCCTTGCAGAGCAGCAGAGTGTGAAGCCACCAGCAGCAGCGAGGGCTGGCTCCCAGCGCCACGTCGAAGGGAACGCACACCAGGCCGGCGCAGATACCCGAGCACGCCAGGTTCTTGATGAATCGGTTGGTCACGGATTTAAAGACACTCGTGCAGCAGGTGCACCACAACACCGTGGCATTTCCTGTGGGGAGGAGGGAAGAGGTGCAGAGCTTTAGGATAAGATCAAACACACAGATTTCCAAACCTCAGGAGAAAAATGTTATTTGTTGTATCTTTTGCATTTGTCCAGTTTATTTATTTTTAGCTACCTACATGACTTTTAACATGCCACATAAACTCAAAAGTATCATATTTAATGGACAGAGTAACCAGGTAGGATGGCACGCAACCAAAGAGATTTTCTTGGCAGAGCAGTTCCGACTGCTGTTTGCCCTTGGTTTATTTTGAGGCTTTGAGGTTGAGGTTGATTCTTTAGTTTTAATAATTTTTTCACTTGTAACCAACTGTGTAAAAGGACCAAAATCTACATTTTCAGAAATACTGATTGTTGTCACCTGTCCAACTGAATGTAACTAAAGGAAAAAAACCCTTCAAAGTTGGAGGAAACCGCTCAGAATATTGGTGTGAATGCATCCTTTAACAACTAAAATATCTATAAAGATTAAGTCCCCGGATCTTTCTGTATCCTCCTCTCATGCTCGTTTAGGTTTCCTTCCAAAAATTTCCTCCCACAGTCCAGAAAGGAAATAGTTGGGTCGCCAGGAGACTCTAAATTGCACATTGGTATGAAAGAAAGGTGACTATCTGTCTAATCTATGTGAGTTAGCACAGATGGATGGATGATTTATTCACTATGTCTTCCAGACTTCCACCCAGCACGGAGACTGTGATTGAATAAATTAAGGAATAAAAGTGTTGCATGGACCAAGGAGTAAGAAGTCAAGCTTTAACTTTATAATATACGTAATAACGCATTGGTTCCAAGCTCCTCATTTTACCTTGCACCATCATTGCCTTTAGCCACTACCAGGGTTCGTACAAAGTCTTGAAAGTTTGGAAAATGCTTAATTTTAACCGTTATGTTTTCATGGTTAGGAATATGCTTTAATTCAAATATACTCCTTGAAAAATGCTTGATATTCAACATAATCTGGTGTTTCATCGACACAATCACTCATGTAAACCAAAAATCTTTTAATAGTTGAAATGACATGATCCCGTCGTCGTGTTTGTTTGTTGTCTCCTGGAATTATAGTAACAATTTAGTCACAATTTAGTTAGTATGTGGTGATAAAGGCTTCGAGAGTCTGGAAATTTTTGGTTCAGGTACCTTGAAAGTGCTTGAATTTTACTCTTAAAAAATGGTACAAATCCTGCATTATATTTTTAAGGCCAAAACTAACCAACTAGTTTAAGCTTTTGTGCCACATAGCAAGGCAAGACAGGCAAGATAATGGATGTTCAGTGTGGCTTAACATTCAAACTCAACAGTAATCAATAATACAAAAAATCAGGGGAAAGTCACACTTGCAGGTGCAAATACTCATGTTTCTCTGTTCGTTGTAAGAGGGCCTTGTTTATATTGCCAACTGTGGTGATCTGCATCTTCTTACTGCAGGAAATGTATCAAGTTTTGGACCCATGGCCATATAAAATCCAGATCGCAGTCAGTTTGAACAGATTTGCTCCTTTAAAAAAAAGTATTTTCTGTACATGAGGGACAGCGTGTACTCCTGCAACCGGCAAAGACCTGATGGCAGGGCGCAGGTATCTCTTTGTGGAAAAGCCCTCCACTCTGCTTCACCAAATCCCGTCTAAATATGTTGAGATGAGCATTATTCTGTCGTAAATAGTGGTTTTGTGAAGACTGATTTGTAACAGAACAAGAATAACAAGAAATGTTTGATTATGTGCTTCACTTTTAGACACAAGTAATCAATATAATGTTTATCCTTAACTCTAAACTACTGCAGATAGAAATCCTAAGGAGCTCTTTGCAGGGTGAAAAAATCGATTTAGTCTAAACTGAGTGAGACACGATCAGGAGCAAGCAGGAAAGCATTTTTATGTTAAGATCCCTCCATAATTTGGAGCAATGAGACAGTAATAATAGTTAATTAGGTTTAAAAAGGTGAACTTTAAACCCCCTGCAGCACACTGACTGATGTCAGGTCACACAGGGACATGTGTGATACCAGCCTCTCCAAATGTAATTACCCACAGAGTGTTAGCTGCGCTCTCATTGTCAGAGACAGAGCAAGATGTTCTCTGGTGAGGAACCTAAGGTTATTTGTGTCTGATGTCTGTAAATGTTCAGAGACAGGCTCACAGTCAGTCTTTGAAACGAACGAAGAAGGAAGAGGAAAACAAATCTGGTTACGGCTTAAAAAATGTAAATGCAACGGTCCTAAAAGAAACTCTGCACTAAAAAAGGTTAGGTTTAAAAATCAATTATGGTGGATTAGGTTGTTGGAATTTGGTCTGAGAGGTTTTAAATGGAGCTGGAAGAAGTTGTTTTCAGGGGAACATCGTGTGCAGGATTTCAGCAACACACTGTGTTACAGAGCAGCACACAGGAGTAGTATTTCGGGGAAACCCTAATGTAGCGGTAATGATCAGCCTCTGCGTTCTGTGAAGCTGAATCACATGGAATAATGAAATTAGCACAAACACTCATTGTTTAGAATGCAGCATTACATAAAACAGGATGTTTACAGCACATATATATATTCAGATACCTAAATGTACAGATTCTACTACATTAATATTGTAATTTGTGTTTATTGTGTCTAATTATTAAGGTGATGATAAGCAGCCAACACCTTTTCAAGAGAAGAAGGAGAAGAATAGGGACAACGAGAGGTAAAGCGATGAGAAGAGGGCAACACACCCTCCAGACTAAATGACAAAATAGGTCTCTTGTTACTGCCTCACCAAACAACCCTTAAGTGTTTTCTGATCTGGCACCCCTTTTGTCAGCACAACAGCTTTTGCCAGTGCCCTTTCGAAACCGTTTCCAGTGACTGTTAAAGAAAAGAACCACAGGCCGGTGGTCAGTGTTAAAAGATATAAGATGTTACCTGACCTTCTTCCAACAGGTATTCTGGTGTTATAACAACATCAAGCCACTTCTATCTTTGCTTCTGAGCTCCAAAAGTCATAATTCCCACAATCAATAGAGGTCCTTGTCAGTCAGCCCTATCAAAAGATAAGAGCGCCAATATCGGACAATTCTGCAAAACCCCAGTGCATGGCAACTACGGTACGGTTAGGGTTAGGAAGAGATAGTGGCTATGGCAAAACATGTATGGTTAAGGTTAGAGGAAGGCAACTAAAACACTTTGTTAAGGTTGGGAAAAGATATTGGTTACAGTTAATAAACAGCCACGCTAACGGCTCTGTGAGTCTGTACTTAGGCACAGTGGAGCTAAAATGCTAATCTGGTCCCAGTGACAATGCTAACATGCTGATACTAAGCAAGTGCAGTGTTCATCATCTTAGCTTAGTTTGTTAGCATGCTAACATTTTTGAATTAGCAAAAAACACAAAGCAGAGCTACGGCTGATGATAACATCATAGGTTTGCAAGGTATTTGGTCATAAACCACAGTATTGGACAAAATGAAATTTTGACCTGGAGATGGCGCTAGAAGTAATGTCAAGGAATCACCAGTTATTACAATTCGTCCTGCCGGGGAATGTGAATGTGTGTACTAAATTTAATGACAATTCATCCAATAGTTGTCAAGATATTTCAGTCTGGACCAAAGTAGTGGACAGACCGACAGACCCACGTTGCCATCCCCAGAGCCATTCTGCTAACACCCCTAAGCTTAAATCTTGCTTTAGGCATCTGAACAAACAACCAGTGCTGCTGTTTGTCCTCTGAGGACAGTCTCGAAGGCAAAAAAGCAGAGGGGGGAGGAGAGGGAAAAGATGCATTAAAAATGAAAAGAAGAAGAGAGACAGAAAAGAAGAAAAGGATGGTAAGAAAAGAGAAGCAGTCAGACGGGGGAATTGCACAATCACAGGGGATAAGTGTTATGAGGAAGCATCTGTTTTAATCAAACTACAACAGGTGATTTTTATCTTAACAATTTCAGACATGGCGGGCTCTTGACAGGAGCTGTGTGAGAGTCTAACTTTAGTACAGCTGCAGTGGTGTGATGTCATACCCTCCCTGTGGTTGCAATACAAGTGATGTATGTGGGATCGCAGCTCCAACACAACGTTTAACATGAGAAAAACATGTTCTGTTATGCACATTTTAAATAATTTCCCACCTAAACAAACAAACAGGACTAAAGAGGGAGCGTTAATTTCTTTCAGATGCTAATTAGCAAGTAACTTTTTGTATGAGACATTTCATTATATCCTATATAAGCATTATGGTATACGTTATGGCATGTTTGTGTTTGATAATCCCACATGCAACATTACAAGAACATGTATAAAAATAAAAGTTTATTTGTGTAGCAGTCACATAACTAACTAATAAAAAAACGAATAAGATATGTGCTTGTAAGTGTCTTCATGCGGACAACACTGGGACTCTTTTATAGTCATAGCTTGCATTGTCTGTAAAATCACTTTGTCCTTTTGTGCCTGAAATACTCACCTGGCACTTGAGGACCACCTTGGCAACCACAGCAGCCAATAGGGGGGGGTGGAAGCAGAGCAAACACTAAACATGATTGCTTTTTCCACTTAACAAACGACAGTCCAACTACAGGTAGCAACATGAAAAGAAGCCCAATACATCTAAAATGGTTTGTTTGTCTGCTTCACACACATGAAAGTAAGTTGTGTCATCTCTGGATTGGTTTTAACAAGCTGCTGTTATCAGTGAGGGGCTTTCAGAAACAGGATGAATCCAGTTGTCTAAACATAGTAGCGTGTGCTGTTAGAATTCAAAGTGTGAAACATCATTAGCACGCTTAACACCTTCTTAGTTGCATCCCTGTTGTGTTATAATTACTTGATTTTCAATGAAAGACTTATTTATGAATGGTAACCAACAGAGGAATAGAGAGCCAGGGACTTGATTACAATCTGTAATATTAGCTGCTGCCATGCACACTGTGGCACATTTATCAGATTTACAGTCAACCTCTGATCTGTGCTTTATCTTGAAACATTGATAACTGTCTCTGCTAATTACTGGGAATGTTATAAACTTAAAAGAGTAGTTCAACATTTTGGGAAATACACGTATTTGCTTTCTTTCTGAGAGTTGGATGCGATGATCAATATGAATCTCATGTCTGGTGACTAGTACAGAGGAGACTGTTAGCCTAGCCCAGCTTATGAAATAGTCTGACTCACAGGAAGTAGGCTGTGGTTATAAGCCTGGCATTGGCCGACTATTTCCCTTCCCCAATCTGCGTGTTTACACTATTTTGCAAGGGCACCGACACTGCATCCTGGACTTAACGCCGCCCAAGACGATTGTGATTGGTTTGAAGAAATACAAACAAGCCTGAGCTTTTTTTCCCCCCTATACTGATAACGAGTTCAGCCAGACCTTTCTCCAGCGCTGGCATTAATTATGACATGACTGTTTCATACAGAAGAAACCTTGATAGATGACTTAACCTTAAACAAACTGATCTGCCACAGGTCAGTCGCTACAAACTCTGAACTTTGTTCAAACACACAAAACTTTATTTAAAATTCTAGGGGAGATCCCAAAGTTTTCAAATATACCAAATATGTGAATTTTGGGGAAAAGTACTGTATATAAAGTCTTGGTCTTCATTTTCGCTATTATGAAGATCTGGAACAAACCAGTACAGAACTATATGATATACTGCTATATGATACTATGAGACAGTGTAGAATGAGATGATTTTTTCCAACCTTAAAGCTACTTGTGGGGTAAAAGGTTAGAAAACGTTTTATGACACGTTTTTGTCAGTGTGAGACCTTTTATGCGAGTGTGTAGTTTAAATAACATGAGGTGCCATTTTCTTTTCACCTCTACGCAGCTCTGTGTGTCACGGAGAAGGAAAAGAAGTTATAAGGACATACACGAAGCATTTATTTATAACCTATAACTTCTTTTTCGTGTCCATGCATCATGTATCAAACATGTACAAAACCTGAACTGCAATCCATCAAATGTATCGTACATTACTTGACCTGTAGAGATATTAGCGTACGTGAACCATGGCTACATTTATCAAAAGTGTATCAAAGATTTGGACACCTCAGATACTTTGGCTATCGACATTTGCACAAGAAAATTGCCGGCAGTTTTCAGTCACTCATACAGATTTGCTTTTGGAGATGGAAAGGGATTAAATCACAGGCCCATTAGGAGAACCAAAGTGCCTACATGATGAAACCAACATGTCTTGTGCGCTCCTGATAAGTGCTGTCTAAATATCAAAAAAAAAAAAAAGATGCATCCTGGCTTTTATCATAGCACAAAATCCTTTTTGATGTCGTAAAAAAGTGTCTCGAGAGTCGAGAACACATATTTTTGAAAATCGAAACTTCAAAGACATCATTCAGACATCATCACTTTTATTATTCATTGTTTTATTCTCTGGGTAATTTATGTATTCATAGTCAGGTCGAGAGTTGCCTGCTGATGAAATTGCATAGATTTTTTAAATTTTTTTGCTGTATTGGTGGAATGAAACAACTGCAGTCTCCAATCAGCCTTTCAAATGAGTGTTCAAATGGTGACTGTTGCTAAAACTGATTCAGGTATTTGATGCATTTATTCTTTAATGCTTTTTAATTAATGCTAGCGCGGTGTTTTATTTCCAACATGTCTTCTGTTTTATTATTATTATTGCTATTGTTTTTTTTTTGACTCATTGCCTCCTGAAATAATGTTTTAATCCTGGTTTAACCATTTAAAGCACGTTGTATTGAAAAATGTTTTATAAAGCAGCAGCAGCAGCCTTTTTAAAGAGTAATGTGCTGGATTTCCTACTTATTTTACATTTATGGGGTTTATACAAATGAGGTTGTTTGAACGGAAATATATGTTTTATACATTTTCAAAGCCATATACACAATATACAGAGAAAAAGTAGTAATTTTGAGCCATGCTGTCAAAAGGCCATTCATGCATGCTTCCCTGAGCCTGCCACATTGCACTACACAGCAGGAGGTGATGTTGAGTCAGAGCAGTAGCCTTTTGGTCATTTTTTGGTGTCTATTTGTGCAAGCTGCACAAAGTCCAGCCTCTCATTGAGTCCACACTTTTCAGCACTAGCAATCATGGCTGAGTCCGTGTGCTTTGTGCAGTGAGGAGACAGATGTCGGATGTTACAGCCACATTTGTGACAAATAACACGTTCATTTTAGGCAGGAGGATTATGTTTCTGGCTGCCGATAAGATGGAGGGGATGTCAAAGCCAGGACAGTGTGAGACTGATGGTGCTGGTCCGGTCCATCAATTCACACGGCTCCTTCCTCACTTCCATCATCATCAGCAGCAGCAGCAGCAGCCTGTGCTTCTACTGGCACATGCAGGGATATTTGTCACAGAGCCAGTACAGCTTGAAAGAAGCTCAAAATGTGTACGCTAAGTTATTGCTCCTAATATTTGCCAATTTCATGGTGAAATATGTAGCTAACACCTGTCAAGTTTACCATCACAGCCCCTACGAACTTGGCGGTGTCTGCTTGGGGCACTAACCTAAAAATTCACTTTAATGAAATAAGGCACCAAATACACATCATACGTTTTGCTCAAGTCCACATTTGCTTGTATGTTTTTGTGTTTGATTAATGAACATATTCATGTAATGCTGTTTAAGACAGTTGGACAACTCACAGACACAATTCTAAACAAGATGACAAGTCCTTAGCCTCCACTTATGTACGTCATACAGTAACCTATTTTACTCCACTGTGCATCAGCTGCGGTTCTGTAGGAACAGGGCTGCTAACAGGAACGTTTTAAAATGACCAAATAACTGTGTGCGTGTCTTGACTTCCCTATAATTTCAAAATAACATAAGGAAGTGTTAAGTTCATTGTGATGAAAATGTGGTTGATGTGCACAGCGAGTCTGACAGGGTACAGTCTGAACCATGTAAGCATTATAAAAGGGAGTGTTCCCACCTGTCGTGGGCAAAGTTGGGTAGAAATGAGCACACCATGCCCTCCATGATCAGCCTATAGGGGAAATACTTGCATCCCACACTGTCATGTGCAGTAAAGTCTGAAAATGTTGGGGATGGCCGACTGACATGTAAAGAGTTTGGAGAAGGGGCATCTTTTTTTTCAAGTTTAAGTGGCTGTTGGGTTACAATATTTGCCAATTTACCAAAATTAATATTGTAACATTCTTTAGTAAAACTATACGGCTTAAAGAGATTAATTGTTTGCAGTTAGCAAATTTTATGTAAAAATACTGACTGCTTTTTTGTTTTTTGTTTTATTTTTACATATTTTTATTCTTTAAAATGGATTGCCTTTGGCTAAAATAGCCATATATGTAGCCTACAGTATGTATTTTAGGAATAAGACCTGCAGGCACTGGGCTATTAAGATGACCAGAAATGTATTCAATCCAATTCTAGTTCAGTTATGACAGTGACATTTTGCTTTAACCAGGTACAGAAGACACCATTCTGCTGCTTCCTATTCACCCCAAATCTCTTAGGCATTGATGGACAGGATACTTTTGTAAGACGTGTTTGTTGTTGAAAATTACCTCAGATATTTTAATTATTCTGGCATAAAGGGTGTCCCCATAGGGAGCTTCCCTTGACCCATATAGGAATCAAACTGTTGAGGCTCATGGAAAACATGGTGAATCAAGCAATTCCATTAAAAAAATGCAATGTTTTCATGTTTGACCTCGTCTGCAGGTTATTTTGGGGCCTTTCTATGAAGTATGCACAATATGTTTTTTTGTATGAGGCGACTTACCGAGAAGCGAACTTATGAGGATGAAAACCTGAATGGTGGTGGTGAAGTCCCGGTAGGCTTGCTCCCGGAGGAGACGCTGCTGCTCATCCAGCCCGGTCCCCTCGGCAGATGGGCTGCTGTCCCACCGGGTCGGCGGGCTCGAGGCGTTCAGGAGATCCAGCCTGAGGTGGGCTGCTGTGAAATTGGCTGCACCGTGCCCGACCGTCGCAGCCCGGCTCCCACTATCCATGTCGGTTCACCCCGCGATCCTGACGGTCTTCAAGAAGGCTGGCGGGATGTCAGCACCCAGCATTGAAGAGGCATTTCTGAACTACTTGTGGGGATGATGGTGATGCCTTGCAGAAAAGGGGGGGGATCTACAAAACACAGCTTATATGCAGAGATGTGATGAAGATGTAAGACGGACACAGGTAGGTAACGCGTGCAGCTGCCAGCAAGGAACTGCTCTTTTGTTAGTAAATATGTATGTTACATTAGGAAAAAACATGGTGTAGCTTAATACCCATTCATCAAAGCACAGGGAAATGACAAGCCTTGGCTGTATGTCCCATAATTTCCCAAATGCGGATGCATGGCAGAAATCAGTCAGAGCCACTGAAATCCGTGCGCAGTGAGGTTGGTTGGATGCTATGCTCTCTGACACCCAGTGCACCTAAAACCACACCGGGTTGCGAAGTGTCCGTTCCGGGAATGAAGCTCGCAGCACCGAGAACACACTACCATCACCTCTCGCCGTCCAGAAAAAAAAAAAATATTGTAGCTGTCAGACTGTTACTCCTGCCCGCCGCTGCCAATCGCACGGTCAGAGGCTGTTTATTGGTAGACTGACTGGTGTGGGGAGCCTGCAACTGAATATTTCACAGCGGGAGGTGCAAGACTGGAGAGGAGAGCACCTCCTCTTCTTATAGCACCAAGAAACTCCACTGAATCTTGTGAATAACAAGCAGGAGAGGAAGGGGAGTGATGCCAGATTACACACTGCTCAGTAATGCTGGTGAAGATGATTTTACTTCATATTGTGGTCTTCATCCAAACAGACACATCTTAGCTATACTTTCAGAAAACACCCTGTATCCAGAGATCCAATTAAAGAATTTACACGGGTCTAAATTATATAATGAGGCACACTATCAATCTGTGTTATGCATATATATACAAAGGTAACTTGACATTATACTGTACATGCAGTTAAGCCTCAACAACAACCCTGCTGTTGTCTTGCTCAGTCTGTTCTCTCACAGGAGCTTGTCACATTCCTCTCTGGTTTGCTGAAAATACCAAAATAGGAGAGGACATACCTCAGTAAAACAAAGCAGCATTTTATAATATACTTTGTTTTTTAATTGTTAATTAATAACATCGTGGTCTCCTTTGTGTACGCCAGTGAGGGGACCCCTGAGGAGATGCTCATTGTAGAGAAACAGGTGTAAGAATGAAAGAATTACTTAGTCCAAAGATTTATTTTTAAAAAATGTGGTCATTTCAATAGAAAAACTGTGAAATAAACCTCTCTGGAACAGGACTAGAATTAATTAATTCCTTCTGAAAACGATATTAAGCAGAGATTAAAAATCGTAACTAATGTGTGATAATGATGTGCTAAATAGATTCATGTATTCCAATGTCAAGCATTCGTATTTTTTAAATTAGCACAGTTCAGATATATCCCGTCCGACATTTTACTTTTTACTCAACAAATTATTAAACTTTTCCTTCATCGTGTGATTTATAAAGATTTCATGCATGACTGTCTTCTCAAAAATGGATTGTCTTTGTCTCCTACTTCAGAATCAGACTCCCTTCTTTGATGCAGACTGCATTGTTAAAAAAAAAAAGAAATCCCTAAGAGAAAAGCTTACACCATCAAAGTAAATTTCTTTTGAAACAGACAACAGCCCTTCATGTACAAATTCCAAAGTTTTGAACTTTAACATGGGAATAAAACCGCAACGGTGGGATTAATGTTATTTAAAATATATGCTATTGTTTCACAGTCTTTCATCATGAAGGTTCTCCTCCCAGTCTGTTTCACATTATATTATATGTGACAACACATCTCACGTTGTGTGTAAGAAACATCAAAGATAAAATGTAGGAAGGCTGAGCTGCCACTAGATGTCACCATTTGCACAGATGATGATTCACATTCAAGGAGTTTATTCTGGGAGACTAATGAATATCACTGCTCTACTTAACATGACACTAATTGGTGTAAGAGGAGGCATTATAATTACAGGCTGAAACAACAAGATGATGCAATTGCTATCTACTTTTATTAATAAGAATATTTTTCTGATATATTAAATATCAATCTATATAATATGGCAAATGTCTGCACAATCACATGCAAAACAATCATATTAATGTTCAATGCAATGATCTTTCCTCCACTGTTATGCTCAACATGAGATAACTCGTTTTATTAGTTTTTAATTTTAGTTTTCTTGGAATTTAATAAATCGATTTGTAAAACGGTAACACAATATGACATTATCATCGCAATATGATACCACTCAAAGTCAATCAAATGTAATAGTGAATTATTAGCCAGCCCTTTCCCAACCACAAACAAAAGCATCAAACTTTTATCACCAATACCGGGAATTCAGAATGATAATACTATATTTGACACAGAAGCACAGTGTTATATACAAAGTGCTTCAGTTATTAGTGATTGATTATATTTTGGAGCTCATGATATGTAGGCCGTTGTCACAGCAGACATTTTTGTCATGTCACTGTAGGGAAAAGCACAACTGTAATTAATAACAGTAGCCTAATTACGGCTGCATTCCATTTAGATACGTCAGTTCCATGCTCACTCACTGCTTTACCTTAGTGGAATATTTGAATGGAAGAGACATCATTAACCAGTATTTTCCTGCTATGACAAGACAAAATATCTGCTGTGAAAATTATATCTGAATACGTTATTGTGTGGCGTGACCTGTGGCACATTAAAGGTTATGGGGGGAAAAAGCCAGTTGGAACCAAAGCATGCTGCGTTTGTTTGAGGTCTAGAAAAGTCATTAAACCAAAGCTTCAACATACTCATATCATTTAATACCACTTTGACCCTAATGATCCTTTTCATTCATAAAAAAACTAAAGGCGAGGCTAAGCATTGCTAAGGACGGCCATTCTGGGATGCTTCATACACTTTATGCAGCTTTGCTCGCTAACAAGTGCTCTTGTTGTCCAAGTGGCTCTTGAAGAACTCCTGGACTCTTTCCCACAGGTCCAGCTGAGCCTCAGAGTGGGCTTTTGGCTCCCCACCAAACACCACAACACTCCCTACTGCCGCATGGAACCCAGATGGACAAAAAGGCATGTGAGGGACTTCCAAAAAGTGTCCAGCTTTGGGGTATGTTACCACCTTAAAAGACTCTTTGCCATGATTTCTCAGCGTAGCAGCAGCCTGCTCGGCAAATACAGCACTTTCCCAGTTGTGGTCGTCTTCAGAAACAGCAAACAGGAACTGGCAGCTGGCACGTTCAATTGGAAACAATGACGCCCTGTACTTTTCCAAGGAAGGGTCTGGTAAGGCCCTGCATATATCTACAAGCCCGGAGTCTGTGGTTTTAATATTCTTCATGACAGGAGGAAGTGGAGGTATAACAGTGTCTTTGTATTGTAAGGGAATCACAGTATTTGCAATGCAGGCATTAATACAGACGGTCGCTGAGATCCCAGAGAGGAAAGATGACATGGACAAAGCCAAACCACCACTGTGAGAGATGGATATGATGCCAATCCCAGGACCTTTAACCTACACAGAGAAGTACTGTGTTAATAATCATGCTTTGAATATTTTTTTCTGTAAATTGTAAGTGTGTACCCCCGCTAATATGTCCTATGTCATAAGATGTGATGAAATATACAGTTCATCAGTTCAGTTTATTATCATATGAGATGAACAAAAGCAGCAAATTCTCTGGAATTTGGGAATGTTGGGCATTTTTGCCAATCAATTATCAGAATAGTTGCAGATCAATTACTTGTCCATTGACTAACTGATTAATCAGCTAATCATTTCAGCTCTAAAATTAACTTAAATATGGATCATTTTCAAAGGACATTAAACAACTCTTTAGTTTCTGTCACAGCCATAGAAAGTAGCCAGTAGATGGCAACATTGACACAGTAAATATAAATAAGGGCCTTTATCTCTGATGAATTCAGTGGACAGTTTTCACATTATCCACAATAAGTATAAAAGCAAAGTAAATACCACAAGGGGAGATTCTAATATTATAAATATGATTATCTTTACTGATTTATTCTTCAATACTAACCTTTGGGTGTTTTCTCAGATATGTTACAGCCTCTTCAAAGTACTCCAAATCCAACTTTTTAGGGTTTTTTGGTAAATCCTTGTAGCCATAATAGGCCAGTGCCAGAACAACATAACCTTTATTTGCCAGGAGGCTGGCTCTGGGCTCAGTAAGACCTCCACCAAATGTGTACAGATCCACTATTCCTGGGAATGGACCCTTTCCTGGAGAAAACAAGACAATAAAAAGGGAAAGGGAAAAGTTAAATAATACTGACATCTCTCCAGTTTCTTTTGTATCTTTCTCATTATCTGACTCACAGAACACGACTAACCTGACGGTACGAAGAGGACTCCTCGTATTCTTCCCTCTTGCACAGGTATCCTCTTCATCCCCTCTGCCATGTATCCTCTCTCGTTGGTTTCTGAGGCTAAGAGCTCACCAGTGTCTCCACTCAGTGCTTCTATCTCCACCAGTGTTGGGCTGAGCACATTCTTCTTCAGGAGTTTACTGTGTGGAGTCTCTGGTGCCATGGCCCAAAACAAACCCATGGGCTCCACTCCGGTGTAACTTCCTCCCAGAGAGGGTGCACGGCAGACATCCACCTGGCCAGTTTCATCTGCTTTGTACAGGGCAGAAGCCTTGAAAATCACCCCTCTGTCATCAACTACTTTGGACCTCAGTTCAACTGGTTTGTGAGGAGCAAGCCCATCTACTTTTACCTGCACCAGTTTATCGAAGAAACAACGAACGCTGGGGAGAATTTTCAGGCGGATCTGTGAGTAAGCCATTTCAGCTCTTCAAGATGGGAACAATGACTCACTGCGTTATGGCTTGAATGCCCTTTCCCTTTACTCTGGCCTTTATTTTAGTACAGCTATGTTGTCACTGCGTCTGTCAAGGCAATCAAGAATTAAATGAATGTCATAGCTTTCACACAAAATAAATCACTCAGCTCTATTAAATGCTATGTTATTCATTAAGAACATTCACCTAACAGTCTCAACATAGTATTACTGATTAACTTTCCTGTATGAATTTTCCTTCAATGATCTTCTTCAAATTGGAATATTTAGACAATTATTTGATGTTGTTCAATGAGATTATGTAGATATGTACTTTAGTGATATATTTATACCAGGGGTTCTTAAACCTTTTTTATCTTGGGACCCAAAATATATATTTAGAGTGTCTCAGGCACCTAAGCTCATGAATGCGTAATTAACCACCATATCTACATTTGCCCATTATCAATAAAGGCAGAAACATTCATTAAAATTGCTTCAGTGGGTGTTTTACATGTTTGCTTGTAAGGAGTGCCTTGAACATGGGCACAAAATATTCCGAGTCAAGTCACAAACATTATATATTCGACATAGAATAGATAAAGGCACTGACACCACCTATTGCTTTGTTCACAAGGCCAAAAGCAAACTACATGACACTTATCAACTTTCACCCAGATAAGTAGAACTCCATGAAAGACAGTCGCATGGTCGCACTTAGGTGTTCAATCTGTTATTTTGAATAAGACATGATAAACAACATTTGGCACGCTGTGGCCTGTCAATGACAACGTGATCGAGCTGTTTTTGTAGCTAACTAAGAATGCTGGGGGTCTTCAGTTGACGGAGAAGTGCGCATTCAGGGACACGGCAAACTGGGTGAAAGGTCAAGTAACACAGCTCACTATTCTCCAGATGAAAAATTAACCAGCGACTAAAACATGAACGCTATCTTTACATTATGAATGACTTCCTCCTGTAACGTTAGATATAACTGTCTTAACTAGCTAGCTAGTTAGCAAGAAAGTAACTTTGAGAGCTTTAGCTAGATTGTCGTTTTGGTTATTGTTTACAGCCTTTGTTTTGAACAAACTGACTACCCGTGAACTAATTTGAGTCATACTGTAAATGCATATCAAAATATTATCTCCCACTAGCCAGAAAGTGACTGAAAAACATACCGAAACACTGACGTTTAGCATGGAAAGTGACAATCTTGGAAGCAACGACCACCAAGTAAGAAGCAACTGGGGAAAAAAACCTGGGCGCAACCAAAGTTTGTCAAAGAAGGGGGAGGCCGGTTCTGAATTAACTACCTCCGGTGTTTGTGTGTTTAGTCAGTGTACCGCTTTGTGTACTCAACGTATGTGAAACTAATCATTTAAAATATATGTATTGAAATGGAAATCAAAGGAGAATTTTATGACACTTTGACAACGAAAGCAGGGGATAATTCCCCCTGTGGAATGTAACTGTCCATATGTTTTGGTAGTTGACACTGGGCGCCAGCGAGTTTGAATTAGCTACCTTACCTTCAAATATGAGACCAAATAAAATAAATATTTTATTTATTATATTAATAATAAATAATTATTAGCCAACAAATATGATCGCCTCAGGAACCTTTCCATATATGTAGGAAGGTGAAGCAGCCACTAGATGTCAGCATTGGCACAGAGTATAAACCATATAAAACATTCTTATAATACATCCATGGCATAAACACTTGGGAAAGCTTGAAAGGTTCAGACACCCTTCCTGTACAAGAGTAACATTTAATTTTGATCTCCTAACACAGTATCTGGTATCTGGAGTATGCCCCAGTGTTGTTGTGGTGTACACAGTTAGACAAGAACAGTACATGACACCACATGTTCCCCCTGTGGAATAGATTATCTGATTAGATGCTGGACCACCTTGCTGCATATATTTTCATATTAATGAGCAGAATTACAGGACACTGGGCTCGGCTGCCTCTTGTTTATGCCCAGGGTAGACCTGTGGGTGTCTTGTCAGAGGTTCTTTACAGGACTCAGTGACATGTAAAGGTGTTTAAGCAGAAGTTTTATCCTATTAATCATCAGTTGGCCAGTGCCAGGACTTCAGAACCTCTGGCATAATGAAGACTTCTTCAGAGGGAGAGGGGAAGGGAGAGGAATCTTTCATAGACAAAGGGGGGAAATTAAGACAGGAGTGGAATGTAAGTAGAGATCAGGGAGGCTGCCAAATTTAGCTGGAAGTGGAGAAAGTGAAAGTAAAAGTGGATTTAATAACAGCTAGAATCAACAAACTTGTAAACATCTGACTGTTTGTGCCAATTAAATGAAATGTTATGGTTTTAACTAGTGATCCGTAGCATGCAATTTTACATTTAGAGGAGAACCTCTCCAGTCATCGCTGGGGTAAGAATTTCCTTCCTACTAACAACCCTTGCGTGAAATGATTCATATGACTGGAGTGGACCTTTGAACCAAGTGCAATAACATCATAACAAGTATGGAGACAGGTTATTTAGACCAACGTTTGAAGGACAATATAAGAAATATTTAAAAGTAGAATGAAAACATAGATAAACCTGAAAAATATGAATTAAATACCATACAAATATCAAGACTGACTTCACAAAAATATGGGCCATTAAAATTCTTGTCAATAAAATATTACAATATAAATAAAAGACTGTCTCTCCTTGCTAAATGTTAATATGAGTGTAGTTTCTTAAATGCATTATGTTTTCCTAGTCAACATTTCTCTATAATAAACTTCAATGGAATGCCATAGCTGCCCTATATATTTCATGGGTCCAGAAAATCAATAACCCATTCAATTTCTCTAGAACAACTACTCCATATATGTGGATGACATGATTGATTAAATGTTTTCTGATCTCTAGCTTCAGGACAGAGATGTTTGCAAATACTTCATGAACTCTCTTAGAGTATAGGACTAATATAGGGATTTGAAAAATAAGTGACTTCCTCTTTTGATGTTTGTTCTTGGTGACGCATTATGTTTTGCAGGGTTACTGTGCAGAGTGAACTGCGGTTAGGTATGATGAGAGATCTCAATTTCTTTTCCCTCTGACTGAATGACAATAACATTTGCACCCACTCATTCTCTTCTATCTGCACGCACATTGTTTAAATACAGTGCAGTACTGTATATTATATAATGAAATACACTGTATACGCACATTTAGATCATGTGTCTATTTATTCATCACCTTTTGGGTTTAAGAACTACTCATCTAAGTGTAGATCTGATGCATATGCACACTGTGAAGATGTACTCTCTCCAGCAGCGACAGCTATAAAGAAAAACCATATCAGAAGATCTAATGAAACACCCAAGCAAATGTAACAACCAAGACTCTGTGTGAACTGTCAGAGATGAAAGAGATATTGCACCTTTCAGATGGTATATGTATTGGGGCTGGCAGGACAGTATTAGGTTTGTTATGTTAGGTTTTGTTTGGTTTATTGACAACATTCTAATACATTAGTGCAATACAATACACACAAATCACATGAACAAACAATCACAATTTCAGGAAGCAGACAAAAACACATCATAAAAGATGACAGGTGTATGATATAGCTCAGGATGCAAACAAAAAGTAAACACAAAACATATTACAATATCCACAGTCCATTATGGACTATTAAAACAGGTAAATAGGTCTACATCACATAATCAGATTAATTTTCATTACCTTTATCTATGTTTTTGTTATATCAACTAAAATTAAAAAAATGTCTTCATCCAATTGCCTTACATGAGGTAATTGGATAAAGATAGTAACTCTAAGAAAAGTAATGAACATTATTTTGTTGCAATTCATGATTCTCTGCATATAGTTTTGTTCATATAAACGGTTCTTTGTCTCATAAGGATCACCGAGTGGAGGTCGTTCACCCACTTTTTTAGTTTCCATTACAGCTTGGCATCTCAGCCATTCAGCAGCCAAAATCTGCAGATAATCACACAATATAACTGTACACGTCTATAGGGAAATCCTCTAGAATGACACATACACCATAATACATGCAGTTTTTAGTATCTAGTTAAGACATTTGCTGTATTTATTGTTTTGAATTTTTGGTGTATTTTCTCTTTATGTCGATTCTTTTGTCTCCCCCAACATATTCTGTGCTTTTATTTTGAAGTCGAGCCCTGTGGTTGGCTTGACAGATTAGGAACCGCCCTTTTAACGAGGTCGCCATGGAGACCGCGCGAGAGCGAGGCAGCTGGTAGGGTTCTCACCACAGCGAGTGTTTCCGCACACCTAGAATAAAAGAGCTGGCGAGCCGAGGACAAGGAACAACAGCGCAGTACTCACGGAACTAGACTACGAAAACATCATATTTTTTTGTATTATTTTGTCACATTCTGGTTTGAGTGTCCCCATTTATATGACCGTTAATGCCTCGAATGTGAAGCACTGAGAGGAGGGCTCGCTGCTGGTAACCTTTACGTTGGTGAGTCTTTTTCGCAAGCTAAGCACAGATAGGCCACTACGAGATCTCTTTCTCTGGCTTTCTCCTTCCGTCAGTCTGTATTTGTGGATTACACATTTAAAAATCAGGAAACAAGTTGCCCACGCTAGGGCAACGTTTAACAATTGGTCAAGGAGATTAACGAGTTGTCAGTTTTGTGTTTTGTCAACTGACGAAGTGTGTTGTTAATTGAGCTAGCCGTTAATATATGTTAGCGTTAGGATAATGAACTGCCGTATTCTATTTCTGACAGGTATAACGCGTTCAATTGGCTATACGTTGTTATCAGATAGCATACCCTTGCTTGAGGAAGTACTTGGAGATCAAATAAAACAGAAAACCGGCTCGAGTAGCTAGTTAGTCCTGTCTCTTAACAGTTAACAGCTGTAGCGTTACTGTATTGTTACATTTTGGTCATGTGAACAATAATAGGTAGCTTACAACGTGGCGAGGGGTCCGCTGTGTCAGTTAAAAGACGAATTATTTATGGTGTATAAACATTAAAGTAACTGAAACAACGTTTAAACAATTGTATGTGCTGCTGTGTTACTTGGTTAGAATGGGGTTGCTTTGGTTTTGCCTTTGTTTTTGTCCGACTCTGTGTGTATGTGTAGTCCTGGCAGCACAGCCCACCACACTCTTTGTTTAAATAGCTCGCAGTACAGTTGCACGTGTCGAAGCGTGTGACTCTGCTTTAGAGTTGCTGTGAAGGCAGTTGACCAAGTTTGATACAGTTGCAGGCAGCCAGGGGACGTGCTGTTGAGTTGTGAGGGTCTGTGCTCTGCTCAGATGTTCCCAACACTGCAATTTCCCACTCCCTCGCTTATGTTCCTATAAAAAAGTTTGAGTCGTTTCCTGTTAGCTGGGTAGGGTAAGATACGATGACACCATAGCAAAAGGGCAGGGAAGTCCAAATGTGAGCTGCTGTTTATCACCATAATGGAGAACAAAGGTCAAACATACATTTTGAGAGACCTATGAAGGTATCCAGGACTAATATTCCCTCTTAGCAAATAGTTTGGTGTGCTGTGTCTAATATAGGGCAGACCAATATTTTGAACAAATCCTTGCGCACCTCATGTTGTTGTGAGAGTTGGGGTGGATGATATGATAAGGAATTCTGTTTGTCATATGTCAGATTTTGCCACACTGTTTATACTGTGGTAGCTATCCCTGCTTCATGGTAACATTGGCTTTTAGTTGGATTTTTGCATCATAGTGATGAACTACCTTGATGTGTCAGGGTTTAACCAAAAACAGACAACCCTGTCTGTGTATTTTATCCATTAACAATTTCTCAATGGTATTGACTGTATTATATGATGCTCTGTATCGATATTGCACAAAAGTACATATACCATGATGTAGGATTTTATCCATATTGCCCACCCATAGAGAATTTCTTCTTCTTAACAAAATTACTTATCACTGCTGTAAATTAATGCTGCCCCCACAAGTATAAAGCCCACTACTGCTACTTTGTCGAGCAGGACAGTGTTCACCGACCAAATCTAAAAACTGACCAAACAGTACTTTGTTTGCACTCAGTCATTGCTCCAACGTTTCCCTATAAATTCAGCCAATAAGATTTTTGATGGCAACTGTTATTTTATGTGGAGACATTGTAATAACTTCAGTGTGTTGAAGTGCCTGCTTCCGCCATTTCCTGATATTTTTATAATGTTTTTAT
The DNA here is from genome assembly GCA_008360985.2 of Macquaria ambigua. Lineage (NCBI taxonomy): Eukaryota > Metazoa > Chordata > Actinopteri > Centrarchiformes > Percichthyidae > Macquaria > Macquaria ambigua. The sequence continues at coordinate 241,633 of VMKM01000336.1, forward strand.
GTTTTATCTCACCTGTGAGTTGTTGATGCAGTATTTTAAGTGTTCAACAACACCTAGTGTTTGCGTAAATGTTTAGTGTGAGTTATTTTTTTTATGACTTGATTCAAACCTTAAGATGTTTTTCATCAGTGTCCCAATCACTCATTTGACTCCCATTGTTCGGGATTGATTTGTTTTTACATGTTGCACACACTCTGGCTTTCACAGAGGAACTAGCAGATATACAATGTGCTGCTTTAATGGTTCTCAATTTAAAACCTATTGTGTAACTGCAATGAGATTTTTATAACTCCCAGTCCAGCAGTCAGAGGCGTTTTCTGTTTGACAACATAGCTTAGAGAAAACATCTTGTGAGTAAAGATAAGAACACTGTGCCTGGCTTCAATCCCATTCTCAGATTTCCCTAGCTTTCACCACTGTCAACATAACATATGACAGTGTTTTTCTCATTTTTTGTGTTTCCCCTTTTATTCTCTTGTTTCATCTTGCTTCTCTCTCCTTATGTTCTTTCTTTCCACTCTCTTCTCCATCTTTCTGTCTGTTTCTGTCCCCTTCCTTGCGGCGGTACAGAGGGATGCTTGGCCCCGTGGGGCTTAACACTACATAATACTTCATAACAAAGGGTCCTTTCTGTGCTGCCATGCAGAGCCCCATCTCTGGGCTCCCTCCACAGGCCCAGACGGGCTCTACCAGCCGCAGTAGCATTGGGGCCTATCGGGTGGAAATCTCCTCCCGGCTGTTTCTTTGGCACACTGAGTGCTCTCTGTTCCCGGACACATGCCTGTGCTGCTGCTCTCCTTGGCTCCCTTTGCATTCCAGGAGCCCCGGGCAGCTGAAAAACTGCAGTAGCAGCCTGCTGGCTGGCTGGTTGTCTCACTGGTGTGTGAAGTGGAGAGTTGCATAGTTTTTTCCCCAAGTGGAGGACTAAACAGACAAAGTATTTATGCTGTAAAAACCTCCACTTTCTTAAGGTCTGAAACATGACCTACACGACTGACAAATAGCATTGCTATTTTTTGCAATGTCATTCAGGGCTGCAACTAGCAATTATTTTCATTATTGATTATTTTTTTGAGTAGGTAACGTCTTCAGTTTGCTTGTTGTTTATTTCAATCCACTAATTGATCTGGCCTGGCATGAAGTTTGATTTTAAACAGACAACTTCAGAGCAGCTTTGTTCTGGTTGTGGCAGCATTTCCTTCTTAAGGATGTCATTTTCCGCTATCCTGTTAATCTGACAGTGAGCTGCAGATTTTAGATTTTGTGCAATATACTCTACTCCTCCATGTAAACATAGTGGTAAACTAGAGCTGGCAACACCAGTTTTGTTGGATGGCTAGTCTTGCCTCTTCATGCCCTTATTGGGTTGGAACCAAGTGAGCACATTGATTATGGTGACCAATTAAGCACCATGCCACACAATGCTGACATTAAATCTTCATATAATATTTATAGGGCCATGTGTCTTCTCTGAAACTAACACTGTTTTTAATTATTTAAAGTAGTCCCAGCCACACAGATCTTGATTTAGTGTGTAACAAGGAAGTTGTCTTGTTCCTTTGCAGGAAGCCAGGTTGTATTTGCCTTTCTTGCAACATCTGTGTGTATGGGCTAATGTGTTTCGGGTCTCTAAATATTTCATTTTTTATCAAATATGTTAAGTAAGTTAGTCTAGACATGACTTTTAGTAGCCTTTCTGTTGCTGTTGATAAGATATATTCTGTCAACTATCCCATTCCAGTGACACTAATATAACTGATCGTAGTTGTGCTAATGGCTTGAATGTCAGTCATTTAAAATGACTTTATAATGATACTGATAGCTATTTAAACATGCAGTGTTTGACTCTACATACGCCAATATCATTACAGGCTCTAAGCTGTGATTCCGGTACACTAATGTCACCTGGCTACATGCAGCTGTCGGCAGGAAATATTTGTTTATGTGGTTTGATACAACATTTTGTTCCAGGAAACAGAAACTAAATCACTTGAAGTTTAAAATAGCAGCACATTCTTTAATGTGACGTGTCAAGCTCAGCATCTTGTTGTCTGACAGGAAACACACACATTTGGTAGTTAGAAAGTTGGCATCCGAACTTGACTTGCTGTCAAGCTGCCTGCTGCGTTGTTAATCAATTAAATGCATGACCATAAAGTCAGAGCGTTAAAAGATCTGCAAAGAATTCCTTTAAGGCTCCGAGCTATCTTGTTCTAGCTAATTGGAATGCTGTATTTTGTGGGATACCTTAGCACAGAGTTTAATGACTTTCTCCTTTCTCAGACGCTCTTGTGTGAAAGCAATTAAGCTAATTCTGCTTAAGTTTTCACTTTGCAAACGTAGTCGGTCAATACTCTGCCCTCAGCTCTTGCAGGAGGTCAGCCCTGCATTATAAATGCCATCCCAAGTGGTTATTTACATCCCAACAAGTCCCTTTGAACAAAACACGTGTTATTGTTTTGTCCTGCCTTTGACTTTTGTTTGTCCTTGATATTTTTAAGATGCTCAACTGACAAGAACATCATCTGAGTTAGTGTAGTGCCTCTCTGTAACCCAGGCCTTAGCAGCACTGCTCCGATCCCAAGATGGACAAATGAGAAAGTGTCTATGGATCAAATGGCTGGCACAGGTCCCCTGCATGTGTTTTTGACTGTCTGCCCTTTGGCTCAGTGCAGTACCCAGGCTGTCCTGCCAAAACCAGCTTACGTCACTCTCTCCCACTGGCCTGCACCGCATGCAGGTATGCCTCTCCATCCCACTCATCATGTGGACATCAGAAAGGTGGCAGGCAGTAGGGGTCTGGCAGGCTGTTGGTGTGTGTTGGAAAATGTTAATTGTTTGGTCTACAATACATTAGAAAATTGTGAAAAATACCCATCATAATTTCCTGAAGCCGAACACGATAATATCACATCCGAAACGATTAATTGATTAGTTGATCCACAGAAAATTAATCAGCAGCTATTTTGATCATTGATTGAAATCATTGAATCATTGATCACTGAAATGCCAAACATGCTCTGTTTTCAGCTTCTCAAATGAGAGGATTTGCTGCTTTTATTCATCATATACCTATGTCAATCAACTAGCAAAATAGTCAACCGATTAATTGATTAATCAACTAATTGTTTCTGCTCTATGGAGTGTATATATACTGTGACCCAATAATGTATGTGTGTTTACAATTACTTCACAGTAATTCCGGGTCATCTGTGGCAGTGCCAGTGGCCACGCAGCAGATCTGCAATCAAATTGGCGGCTCTCTAAGTGCAGCCATGCCATTACTGTAGCCATTAGCTCAGCAGCCTTGTGTAACTGTAATGGGCCCTCTGCCCTCTCTTGAGGATATGCTGCCTGCCAGGAAGTTAGTTCCCCACAAAGCACAACTACTGCTACTTCATCCCAATGTCTCTGTAGCCACATAACCAAGACTATGTGCACCTGCATCTCATTTATGTAATGATAGTGTACGTCTTTTTGTATCCCCCCAATCAACCAACAAATGCTTTTAGGAAGTCAGTTGAGTTGGTATCATGGAGAGAGATTTGTGAAGAGAGGATGGGGGTTGTTTTTCCTCCCTGTGATGCCTTTTAAAGGTGTCTCACAATAACTCTTTATCTCCTCCCCGCTTTTCTCTGCTGTCGTCCAGCTGTTCTGGGAACGCAGCGTTTGATTTTACATTTACATTTTAGATTTTTTGCAGTCACTTACAACAGATACCACATGTAGAAGATACGAACTTAGACAAATGGAACAACGTCAGTAATAAGTGGTGCAAGAAACACAACAGAAGCGTATTAGGCTGATATTGTTGGCTGATATTGGCTATAAAAGATATTTTGCATCTATCATCAGCTTGTACAGTATGTTGCCCATATGAGCGGCTAAAGAGTACAGGAGATATTTCAGAAAGTAGCACCTGATGTAGTTGTCTTTACAGTGCATAATTTATCCATCAAACTCTATCACTTATAACAATCTGCAGCATATGGCAGAATAGCACCACAGAGCAGACGGTGGTTTGGCATCTGTTCATCATTCAACTGTAAAGTACTGTAACTTCTTTATTATAACTCTTAAATAACTACATTTGAGAAATCTCTTCTGCAAAAGTTTTTGTTCATGTGCGTTAATAAATGCACAAACAAACTAATATTGATTGGCTGGGACCTGGGAGTCAGAAACTTATTGAAATTTCTACTTATTTTATGATGAAGCTACATTAAAATGCAGCTCCCTGGGCACGCTCTTCTCCTGACCATCAGGAGTTTTGCAAAAGTTGCAGTTGTAATCACTGTTGTGTTTTGCGCTGACTCTCTCTCTCTCACACACATTTTTAGCCTCTCTCACCCTAATGCTGCTACCTCATCAGCGGCAGGGATCTGTTTCCCTGTTACATCATCTACAGCGGAGTGTAATGGCTGGTTTATTTAGCTAGATGTTGTGGCCGAGCCAAATGTGGGGATCGAGGGGGGAGATCAGAGGAACTCTCTTGCTGCTGCTGCCACTGGTGGTTTTAAAAAAGGAGAGCTGGAAATTCCTGTATGTCTGTCTGGGGGGTGATTTAAATAGCAGGATGCTGTTTAAGGAACTAAAGCACAAGATGAGGAAATACACAGAGTCATTCATGACGTTAGTATTATCAATAAACCAACTGTTACTTGATGACGTGCAGAGATGGCATTTTCTCTATCACTCTTTCTCTTACAGTCTCTATAGGTCTCTCACTCTATTCCCTCCGGTCTCTCTGTGTTGCTTCTGGTTACATAATCCTCGCTGAATGTTGATAGTAATCCGCGTGTTCCCTCCCCCTCCCTCTCTATCCCTTCCTCTCTATGTGGCCTGGACAGGTTAAGCCGTAGAGGACTCTCTCTGGTCGCCGGGGGAAAAGATGTGCGATGGAATGGTAGCGTTTCAGACGAGAGCCCCGTCCTCCTCCTCTTCTTCCTCCTCCTCCTCCTCTTCCTTCTTCACCTCCTCCTCTGTAGCCCACAGGCTGGCTGCCTCCGCGCTTCTCCTCCTCTTCACCCTGCTCCCTCATGGTCACGCATCAGGTAAGACACACAAACCCACACACATTTTGTTTCTCTCCGTCTCTTCTCCCACATGATACACATCGAGTAAACCGCCATCTTCGCTCGTCTCTTGTGAATTGATTGAGGTCATTTTCCCCTTGTCTCGCAGGTCAGTTAGATTAAATTGGCTTCCTTTCCCCTTGGCTCGGTCAGGTTGCTCTGCCTCCGAGCGGCAGCCGAGAGCTCAATCCCACACACTCTGTGAATCCATTCACTGCCCTAATGAGTCACAACACTTTTCCTCCGCTATTGAGTGAAACAGAGAGCTCACGTTGTCTGCGGTCACATTGCTGTCATAAGGTTTTAATCAGCCATGACATTTAGCATCCTCTGAGCCATCTTTGGTTATTGCCTCACAACAACCTTCAGATCAGGTTTTGTATTTCGAGCCTGAGATCTTAGATTATTATCTTTGAATGTGAAGTATCAGGTTTTCAAATTGAATTGATTGTTGTCTAGTGGAGGGAAACTTGGTTCACACTTGGAAGTTAAAGTACACATAGGTAATACAGGTATTTATCAAGCACCACAGGACCTAGAGAGCTTGTGTAATTTGTTTTCTTCAATAGGAATAAAATGTTGATGGCATGTACTCGCTGAACCCCTTCACTTGTGCCAGCTTTTCTTTCACTTCAGTCCTCCAGTGTTCAGTCCCCTCCCCCCAAACAAACACACAGTACCTACACACACACACACACACACACACACACACACACACACACACACACACACACACACTTCACATAGCCAGCTTGTGAAATGTGCCAGATGTCCTTGCCACAGAGAGGAGGCGGACTGTGTATCTGTGAATAAGTAAATGTGTGTGAGGGGTGGTTTAAGGCTCTGGGATGTTTTTAAAGCATTAATTGATTTAATTTCTTAAATGTCTTAAATAAATGAATGTGTGTATGAGTGTGAGAAACAGCAACAGAAGGAATAGAGAGAGAGATGGACGGGATGGGCAAGGGGACGGCACTGCTGATCCCAAGTGTATCGTCTCTCCGTCTTATGTAATACACATGATTCATGTAGAGCCCAGAGGGGCTGGTATCACACTCACGTTCTGCATCCAACTCGCACACATACACTGCCTACCAGTACCAAGGAAATGTGTCCTCAAATCCCCAGCCCACGTGCTCTGTGTACTGTGTGTGTGTGTGTGTGTGTGTGTGTGTGTCAAAAGACAGACCCTGCATTGACCATGTTTGTGACAGTTGGTGCATTAGGTAGGAACAAATGTGCATCTGAGAATTTCTTTCCAGTACCCATGATGCACCTGCACCTTTAAGACTGCCAGTCAACTGATGGAAAAGGACAGATAGTTCTCTAGACTCCACCATGAGGACTATTGTCAACTGGCTTGTTTAAAGACAGTGCAATTTATGAACTATGTGGTCTAAATCTTTCTAGACCTACTACTATGGACAACACACCCAATCAAACTAACCTTTTATTTTTTTACATAGTTTAAAATAGTTAATTAGCCTAGTTTTCAAACATGTAATGGAAAATTTCTAGATGGTGCTTTTGAGTGGACTGACAACAATACAAAGGTTATTTTTAGGTGTTGCCATAGCTGTGTATTTCTAACATAATTACTTCCTTATAGTACACAAGGAAGTATCTATGCTGACTCACAGTTCAAGAGTCCTGGCTCTTCAAAATGGTGTCTATCACATGGTATTCACTCTCTTGCATTAAATGAATATAAGCTAAAATATATGAATAACACCAGTGAGTGGCTTATGCACAGGTTTCTACGCATACTTTACTGAAACAAACCTCTTCCCTAGCATGTTAATGATGAATGAGTACAGCAGTTTTGGGGCATTTTTCAATTCACACACTGTAGTATGAAGTTAAATATGTAATCAAACATCACCAGCATCTTATATTGAGGAATGAAAGATCCTTGATAACAGAAGAAACAGGAAAAAGCTAGAACCTACTGCTCCTTTCTAATAGTTTTTCTGTTGATTTTTCGTGATGATGAATGTTTATTGATATTATTTATTGAAATAGGTTCACATCATTGCAGTAGAAAAGGAGGACAAAGTGACTATAAATCAGAACAGCATACATGGGGGGTATGTAAACATAAGAAGACATACCAGCAATTACAATACTAAAACAACCAAGACATGATTTGCATCATTTACAGCATGAATGTGTGAAATTAAATCTATAATTAGATATATTGCCATAAAGGTGAGGCACTCATTTTAAGCTTTAAAGTCATCATGTTATTAGTTCTTTGGGTCGCTGGCCTCCTTCTTTCTCTCCCATGCTCACCATACATAATTCACATAGGTAATCCCTTGACGTGTTCCAGGGATGGAGATTGCTCTGGAAATTTTCATGAATATGAAATTTCATCACTGCTGACAGGCTTATTCCAGACTCATACAAATAGCAGTGTGTGGTATGAATAGAAATGGATACTAAAAAATGTACTGTACAGCATTTGCATACTAGAGCAGAAACTCTAAACACCAGAGTCTAGCATGCAGCGCAGAGCAGCACCAAACCTCTATTTTTGGTCTATGGAGGTTTATGTGTCACTTTTTGCTTTTAGGAAATATGGCCTTTAAGTGATGGAGAGAGAGGATGATAGACAGTAAAGACAGAGGTACTCTTTGCTCCCGCTTTTGGTTCCTATTAACAAAGAAAGGAAAAGCTTTAAGCTTCATGTTCTCTGTGGAAAGGTCAGGACAACAATTTCTTGTATCTGTTAATACGCTCTGTTAAGAAGTAGTCACAAAGCCTTTTTGGGGCCGTGGTATTTTTAAAGCCAATCACGCTGCTAGTCATGTCTTTTTCTGTCGTTCAGCTCTTCGTTGTAAACAAGATTACCAGCAGGGTATCTGCTGAGCTAGTGTAAATGGCTCCCTCAAGTTTATGTTTGTGATTACTGTGTATGATTGCATTTGTGTTTATGATTCAGGACATTCTTCCAAAAGTTACAACATGCTAAACAAAACATCCTCTGCATTCAAGCAGGGTGCCAGTAAACAAACAGCAACAAAGCGGCACCTTGGGTTTTGTGTATGCACAGGATAAATGGCATCAGTCTGGAGGATTTTCAGGGCACAGTGCAAATATCGCTTGTTTCATGTCTTTCCTGAGTCTATCTGACATCCCAGTAATGTTGGCTGCATAGAGCTCAGTTCCTAATATGGTGTCAGTTCCTTACAGTGAGCCTTTGTGGTTTGTTTCAGAGGAAGTGGACCTAGACAGTGAGTCAGAACTGAAAGAGTAAAGATGGGAACTGGGGAAAGATTGGGAGCGCCAAAGGGTCTATTCACATGATCACATGCTGTGTTTTCTGCTCCAACAGTATTATATGCCAGGAGGCAAAAAGACTCGGACCATCCTTGTGGGTCCATTTAAATAGATAAACGATGCCCTCTTAAAACCTATAGTCTTCTGAAGTTGAGTTAAAGCTGTACAGGAAAGTGCCATCAAGGGCCAGAAGTCTCCCACAAACAAGCTTGCTGTGTTCTCTGTGTGGTGGTGACGTTTATGTATGTTCATGTGTGAGAACAGGAAATGGCTTTCCCCGAGCCTGGAAGAGAAGTGGAGTCATAGGGTAAAGAAAAGAGCATGGTGAAAGGGGAGGAGAGCAAGAGGAGGAGCAGAGAGCTGTTTGTTTTAGACAATCGACCGTCGTCCATTCTTGGCTTGAGTTGAATCTATTTTTCTCCTCCTGATGATGGCCTATTGCACAGACAAGATAACTTTGTTTTGGCAGGTCTCGCATCAGTGTGCAGGACCAGCCCAAGGATATGAGGATGTTTTCTCGAAAGCCGAGTTGCTCAAGGAAAAAGACTCGACAACTCCCTTTTTCTCTGTAATAACAGAGTAGACTCTAGTGGCTAGCATAGCGTCATTGCTCTGACCACAGAGGAAAATATCTGAATGAGCCATGCCCTACTTCTGGCGTCTTCAAACAGCTGTAGTCTTTGAAACTTGTTGCTTTCTGTAGGCAAACAAAATGGTGTGTGTGTGTGTGTGTGTGTGTGTGTGTGTGTACTGAAGGTTTGCTAGATAGGCTGGGTTTACAAACCGTGCAGCCCGAGGGGGTGGGGGGTGGGGGCAATTAACTGTTCAGAATAGTCCCCTGAAGTCCTGTTAGCAAGGCGGTTTGCAGGCAGGCAGGAGTAAAGCAATATGTTGGCTACTGGCTCCTTTCTGAAATGTGAGAACAAAGAGGGCTTTTAGGGGGGTGTTGGAAGCCATGGGCTAAACCACTGCAAGCTGCAGTTCCACTAGATCACCAGTCTGCAATTAAGACTGCTAACAGACGTGTGTGTGTGTGTGTGTGTGTGTGTGTGTGTGTGTGTGTGTGTGTGTGTGTGTGTGTGTGTGAGTGTGACTGAGTATATTGAGCACAATACAGCCCCTTTTCTATGATGTCTCTGTACTTCTTTTTCTCTCTCTCTGTCTCTTTAAGGCTCCAGCCATTAGCCAGGTGAGACCAGAGCCCATTAGCGGCAGTCTGGTCGAATCCATCAGCCTTTCTCTTTCATTACCTATGTGTTTATCACTTGAGCCATCACTCTCTGCTCTCACCCTCTGTCATTTAACAGCTCTCCCACCCAATCAAGCCCTATAAAGGGAAACTCTAAATGCCTTGCCAGACGAAAAAAAAAAATACTCCATGGAAACAGATACTGCAGTGCGGACAGGCGATGCAAGACCATTTCATTCACTTTAAACAGATGACCAGACAGTTCCATTACTTGGTGAAGATCCCAGATGGTCAGGATTAGCTACACAGCGCTGTCACTTCACCTGCTACCGCTAAGCTTATCATAGGATGGGATTTTCATTTCTTGACTTCCAATTTATGTCATTTTTTAAATTTTACTGTTTTGGATGTCTGTGTTTCACATTTTTCTCCTGATACAGATATTTTTGGTTGCAGTTTTGTGTGTGCAGTGTGCTGGACCACCTTCTTGTTATTTCTCCACCGGTGACAGGTACTGCATAGTAAAGGTTAATGAATGTCGAAGCAGGGAGTGGTGGCACTGGCAGCACTGGGCACACCAACGGTCAAATCTGATAACGTACAAAATAAGTTAAGATATGTGGAGCTACATTTATAACCAACCTCTTACTGGTTATTTTTCATGCTAATGCAGTGGATGTTGTGTTAAAACCTACGCAGTTATTATTAAAAACACCCTGTTACTCTGCGTTGTTCAAAGCTTTGTTTTTGGGCGTCTCTCCAGAACTTGAGGATTATTTGGAAGCTACATTAAGGCTGGGGAGAGGAGAGGCAGTTTGTAAATTGTTTTCCAGTGAAATATGTGTGGTTGTCTGAAGCAGCAGGCAGTCATAATGATTTCCAAAGGGCCTCATCTGAGGGACCAGCCTGCTGAGTAGAGGACATCTCTGACTAATGAGCTGCTAAATATATCCCCCAGTCTCTCCTGTCTTCTGTTGTTTTGCTTCTGTTCCTTCTTCCAGTCTTTTATTCATTCTTTTTCTTCAGTTTTTTCTTTGCTTTTATTGTATTTTTGGCCATCTTTGTACTTCTTCTTACTTCTTTTTTGTGTTTTGTATTTTTTGCATTTGCCTTGTCAAGCTGTCTCCTCAAAATCATGCCAAAGTACATATTTGTGTTAATGTCTTTTCTTTTTTGACTTTTTTATCTCTGTTCCGTCTCCCATTTTCTTCGTCTGTCTTATCTTTTTTTTCCCTCCTGTCTCACCTCCTCTTTGATGTGTGTTTTTCAGGCCCACTGAAACAGTGTGGGCTGATTTTTTTTTTTTATTACACCGTTAGTCAACAGCAGCATCCTGTTCAAACAATCCCATCAGTTTTACACATAAGGCACTGAGCATCCTACACGCATATGCTGAATTTGCCAATGGTTGAGACATCCACGCCGCGCCAGACTGTGAGCAACCATGTCAGAACTCATGACGCAGGCACAGCATGAATGGTCCTCTATACAACAGTACGGAGGGGTAAAAGATATGTTGATGACAAGTTGAAGGCTTGAGGTTTATTCATCCTACCAGTTTTCTGTGGCTTTTACCATTTTCCCATAATATAATTGGGAAGATTTTAAACTGTAAACTGACAAAAAGCACAGAAAAACATAAATTTCTTGCTTGTAGATGGAGATGTTCACTAACCTTGGTTAGAAATAAAGCTACACTTCCTGTAGCTGCTTCACAATAAAGCTTTCTAGCGGTTTCTAGGCTTTTAATGTGAAGCAGCAGCGGCAGTAAATGCTCTTAAAACAGCAATTACAACTCCAAGCCATAGAAATTCTTAGGTTAGACAGCAGTTACTAAAGTACTGCCAGCTGGATATAACAAGGCTTTTACTTTTTATTAAACAGCGCTTTCTCTTTAGCCGCCTGCATGACCATCAGTTTAGCACAACAGCAGCTCAGCTGAGAGCTGTCGTGTTTGGGCCGAAATATCAGTGGTCAGCGTGGTTATCGCCTGCTGGGAATGCACAGTAGAGTACAGAGTGGAAATGCACATGGTCATGCCTCAACATGCCACAGCTATAGCGAGACAGTGGAAATGGGGCAATACTGCGCTGCATCACGCACAAGCCTTTAATCTGTTGATTCAGCTTTTAGCTTTAGTCCAACTTTAGCTTTGTCAGAAGCTCTCTACTATTTTACTTGCTAAAGAACTTATCCAAAGTGCATAGAGGCTGCTCAAACAGTCAATCTTATAGGCAGCAATACAGTCTGTTAAATAAACCACTTGATCTGACAGACTTGCTGATTTTGAGCTGAGGGGAAGGGCTGGGCTGTACATGTGCTATCCTGCCGTGTTTGTGTTGCTTGCTGTCATGGGTGGAGGTGGTGTACAGCTGTTTCTCCTTAACTGACTGCATCTCAGCAGAAATGGCTCCATCACTGCTGTCCATTTCTGCTTCAGTGGATGTTTAATTGAGATTGTAAATAAGGGGAAGGGAGGGCATGATGACACTACACGATTCATGATTCTTAGCTGATCTCCCTCCAGAGAGAAGTCAGAGCGTAGAGTTTGATTCAGAACAGCACCCTTGGAGCTGTTAGGGATTAAATGCCTTCCTTAAAGACTTCACTATTGTGCGTAGTTGCTGACTCGCAGGCCTGCGCCTGGGTCCTCACTTAAAGCATGGCCTCCCTAGTTTCTGCACCAACCTTTTGACACAGCTGCAATTCAGTTTTTACTGTGGCTACATTGGTCTAATTTTTGCCCACAAGATGTCCTAATTAACATTCAATATTTCCTGTCTACTTCTCATTGTTTCCTGTTTTTGTTTTGTTCTATCTAGTCCCATCCCTTCAACCGTAACCAGTCCATTAGATGGAGTGTTGAGATGTTTAGTAGCCAGTTGGCTTAGCTCCACTCTAATGCCCTCTGTCCTTATTACATCATCTGTAAACAGCTCTCTGTAACAAACAGCAGCCAAATGGCGAAGGTCTTTGTATAGCCTACACTGGAGTCCATTTGGATAATTGTGTCAGGATTTATGAGAAGCGTGCATGTCTCTGTCTGTCTTATCTATATTTATTTGCATATCTATTTGTATAGGTCTGTACATTTATAAATGAATCTTTGAATTTGTATTCAATTTAAAAATAATGACGAAGGGCCATCACAAGCTATCAGAGTCCAAAGACATCTTTAAATTGCCGGCACAGTCTGACCAACTGCCAAATAATTAATTTACAATGAGAAACGGTGAAGTGTGAGCAACGTTTGGCATTTGTGAAGAGCAGAAACCTGCAAATATTTGGTGGTTTTATTTGATAAATGACTGCAACCATTATCAAAACTGGATTTGATTTCAGCACTAACCGCTTTTTTTAAACATGTTATCTTTAACAGCTTGTGTTTGTATGTGTGGGCTGAAGCCATCGTCATTAACTGTAGATGTCATTTGGGCTTGAGTCACAAATTTGATTATTTATAACTTAATTGTCACATTTAAAATGAACTTAAAACTTGTGACTTTCTTGTGACATATTTGATGACTCTAGGCTTCACGACTTCTAAGTCACAACATTTATTTCAGTATGTGTAAGTAAATAACTGTATCGTCTGTTGTTTATTGTGCTGTGCTTCCTTTCACAGCCTCAGTCGCTCGATACATGTTACTGAGGAGTGTAGGTGATGTTACCGTGCTCTTTATGCTGGCAGCAGGCCCATCCAGTCTTTGGATGAGTTTCATTCTGTGTTTGCGTCCACAAACTGTTTGCTGTGTTGGAGGTCTAGCCAGCAATATAAACAGTACTTTGTATCTTCTTCATGATGATAACACAACATTAGTTTGCTGGTTACTCTCACTGGACTTCCTACTGACAATGAAATCCCTGTCATCTAGTGTTTTTGGCTTGAATGAAATTTGTCTACCAGAATTTTTGCACTTCCTCAACTTTTTTTATTGTAAAAATGTTATGTTTCAGTATTCTTGCATATCAGTTTAATAATGAATAATGAATGAAATAATAATGCAGCACTGTTATTGTCTTAAAGAAAAAAGTTGACTAGACTTGAAGCTTCCAACTCTCCAGCTTGTCTTGACATGGCTTGCTTGACTTTTACCTGAAGCTAATGGATAATTGCCCAGGAGCTTAATATTTTTTCTTGGGAATGTTTTGTTGTCTCTGCCAAATACAGGTAGGCTGTTGCTAATCCCACCTTTTCTCCTCTTTTTGTGTTGAACTGACGTAGTGATACCAGTGAGTGAGGATGTCCTAATCAGGTTTTTTTTGCCCTCTGATCCAAGTCCTTTTAATATTTAGCATCTGACACACTGAACACCGTTCATTGCTATATACGTATGAATTTAAATTGCCGGCTGCTGTTTATTTATTTTGCGTGCTCAGCTGTTCATATCCTCACAGTGGTGTTAGTTAAGGACAGCAGTTGCCATACCCAGAGCAAACAAAGATTCAGAAATGCATCGGGCTTTAAAGTAGATAGCCGATATGATCTTTCTACCCCAGGGCAACCGTACTAGCAAGATGAACTGATAGTTACAACATTGTAAGCAGACTTGCAGTATCAGCACTTACTTTTGGCAAGTGCGTCCTTTGATCAGCTTTCCCTTATGATTAGGAGAGTTTTTAGTGGTGTATTTTGAGGTGACGGAAGTCTGCAATAGCCTGTACTATCTACTAAACACACAGTATGTTAGCGTGTAAGAAAAACACGGGACACACACTGACAACAAACGGCATACCACTTCTCTCAGCAGAGCAGTTTGCATGTGTGGACAGGTTATACACTGTGCCATTTGATCACCCTGTTGGTGTCTTGCTGACTTGCTTGAGCAGTTGCTCTATCAAAGTTCAGTTGGCCTCGATTAGGGCGATGATGTACTAGGGCTCTAACAGTGACTGTATTGGTGAATTATTGGAGATCTCAATCGTCAGACCGTCTCAGCCTTTAATACTAATTTCCCCCCCGTGCCTGTTTTATTTCTTACATCAACATAATCATGTAGCTTAAATACTGAAATAAACAGTTACTTTGTTACATGTCTTCTGGTTCTCTGCAATATGACTGCTCCATTTAAATTTGCTTTCCTCATAGCTGTTGTGTTGTCTTTTAGTACAGTATGTGCTGTGCTATTGCAGTGAACCTGTTCACCAAACAGCTCAAGCATGCCGGTAAAGATAAATTGGCCAGAAAAGAACAACCAGCTGCAGACTAAGCTTTGTCTTACCGCAGCTTCCATACTCTTATAGCTCCCAACAGACTCAAATTGCCTTCACCTCACTGGTACTACCAACAAATCAGAGTGCCAGCCCTGGTAAGCATGCGTTGGGATTATCTCCCTGACTTTCACCTTCAACAAATGTCCCAGGCTCAGCACTCATACCTCTACTGGCTGGCAGGCCCAGGCTGCTGAAATATGATCAGCCCACAGTTGCATTGACAGTTTTTTTGGGGGGGTGGGTGGGTTGTGTGTGTGTCTGAACACATGCACGTGTGTGTAGGAGGGGTCCCACACACTCTTTTGTTTTCCTCTGAAAGCTGAGAAGAAGGAATGTCTGCCTCCCAGCTGTCCGTCCTCAGCAGCGAGGGTGATAGAAGGGAGAAGGGGGAGCTCACTGTTCGCCTTTGCTAACATCCTCCCATCTGTTACTCGAGGGCAGAGTGCGTCTGTGTGTGTGTGTATGCTTGTATCTTGGAAAGGGGGTCACACAATGGTGCTCCCCCCTTGCCCTCACCCACTTTGGCCTCTCATGCATATTTAACCCTTCAAATGCAAAGTTGTCTGTTGTCCTTTTCGGAGGCACGCTGCTTAAATCTGTCACTGTGCCCCATCCCTCAGTGAGCGGGGACAATGGGGTGTAATGGCAGCACACGTGGCTTACTAAGTGCATTGCAACAGCAGGGGAGGTATGGGTGGGGAGATGGAGGATGTGTCTGTCTGTTTAGAGACTTCCTTCACCCTGGGTGTATGCAGCGGGTGTGTTTGTTTTTGCGTGTTGCAGCTGCAGGAAGAGATGTGATGATTGGAAATGCTCTTTTGGAAGCCCACAGCTGTTTGACTGTTGGCAAAATTCCTGTTTACTGTAGAAATGACACTGTTGGCTTTGGCAGCAGCGTACAGTACGGACATTGGTTAGCCTTATTAGGAGTGTGTGGCGATTGAAATGAGCGCCCACCACTCTGTCTGACACTCATACCCCTAACCATTCACACACACATTCACAACACAGATAGGATGTCAGTGAGCAACGCAAACCTGCTGTTTACAAAGGCGCCTTGACACTTGCAACCCACACTTGCATAGTGAGTAAACTGTCTGCCTGTATCTGTGTGTACTCAGGCTTTTGTATAAATGTGCCGGCACCTCCCTCACACAGCCTCCCTGTTCTTCATCCTCCTCCGCCTCCTCCCCCCTTCTTCCTCGGTTAGGTCCCTCCATCTTCCCCCAGAGGCCCTGGAGATGGAACAACAGCGCTTTTTGAGGAAAAAAATGGGTTTCATGCTTTAAGGTTTCAGCTTTGTTCTGCATTCTTTCTGCCCTACAGTAATACAAGTCCACCTTTTATAAGCTGTTTTTTTTCACATTTTCTTTCCCATAACCTTTCCACTTGTTCAACACAATCTGCTTTAGTTCTCTTTGAGTCAGGGCCCAGCTGTTATGAGGGGACAGAATATGAAAGCAGAATTAAGACTGTGTGTGTGTGTGTGTGTGTGTGTGTTTCAGTGTTACAGGATGGCGACGTCCCACTCGCTCACAGTAAAACATGACACTGCTAGTATTGCTCACCCAGACTTTAAGCGTCCTATGTTACGGCCCCTGTGTCACCCACCCAGGTCAGCGTACAGAGTTGTCACTTCACACTGTGTGAAGTGTCTCTCGCTGAAAGCTCATCTGTGATGTTTGCGTATGTGTCAAAGAATGAAAGTGAGTGCAGGAAGCTTACTCTTGACACATATACACACCATATCACATTTAGCAGTTGCACTATGACTGGCCTAATAATTTATAGTTTATAGATTACGTTACAAAATGATGTTTCTTTCACTCTCATTGGAATTGAAGCCAGATTAACATATGATATCTAATTTTATATCCTCTGTTAGACTATACATGATCTCAAATTTTTAGAAACGATTAGTCAGTTTATCAGATGTGCAGATTTTCTGCTTATCTCTTTAAATAATTTTACTATACATTGAATATCTTTGGGTTTTGGACTGTTGTCGTCACATTGGGATTTGGGAGATTGTGAGGAGCATTTTTCAAGATTTTTTTTTGGCAGTTGATTAAATGGTTAATCAAAAAAGTAATTTAATCAATAATGAAAATGGTCATCAGCCATGAAAATATATATTTATCATGCCTGTGTTACACAAACGCTCGGCTCAGTTGTCAGTTTATTAGGTACCCCTAGCTAAAACGAATGCAGTCTAATACAACAGTCCTGCAGTAAATCCTGCCTTCATGAAGGTTCAGTTTTTGTTGAAACTGTTTTAGAGAGGTGTTTATTCAACTGTATGATCGTTTTGGAGGCTGCAGTTGGTGGTGCTGTTGAACTATATTGCGTTATACTGACAGATGTTTCTATTATTTTGTCCACCTCATTTATACCATTGATTTACTTGATTTGACTTGAGTTGCGAGCCCTCCTATTCTTTCCAGCACTACCCCACCGTGGGCTCTGCTACACTGTACTGCACTCTAATAACAACAGCTTGGCTAAAACTCCCATGGATTAGCGGGAGAGACATGGGAACGTGGCAAAAAACAAAAACACCCTCAGCCCAAAAATGACAGCAACATCATCAAAAACAACAATAACAGAGGACTTGGAGAGAGGCCAACATAGGAACAAAAACATATTTACCAGGCCAAAGAGAGCATCAATATCCCCTCGGACTTTAGCTTAATCCAACGCACAACATGGCATACATTCAGACACACAAATTCCCCTGCTTTTTGACACACTTGAACACGCGCACATAAACATACACTGATAACAACACCCTCTTTTATGTCCTATTGTTCTATAGAGCGACTAAACAGCTTGCTGCAGAAGTCATCAGTATCTGATCTGCTTTAGTGCGCTCCCAGCTTGTAATAGAGGATAATTAGAATTTTAATTTGCCTGGGCAAAGAGGGCTAAAACCCTTGTCTACCCCCCACCTGTGTTTTCCTCAATCCACCCCCCCTCCAGCTCTTAGCGGGCGACTGCCACCAGTAACAGATGGGGAAAGGGAGATATTCACAGCCAGGCAGGCACTTGGAGCAAGGCAGGGGATTTTAACGCCCCCCATGGCCTGAGTCTCCTCCGGCACAGCCTTAAGGCGCTGGATATTGGGATTAGCAATCAGCCTCATGGGCGCTCTGTCCTGGCCCAGTCCTCCCACTACATGAAGTGGCAATTAAGCTCTTTGATCAGCTTACAGTTGTGTTCCCAGATGATTTCTACTAGTTTAACCTTTTTATATGTCCACTTTATTTATTTAACTCAATGTGGTAAATGTCAAAGCTTAAGCACTGTCGGAGTCCTCAGTGGATTTTGAAAGCAAACATGGGATGATCTCTAACATATCGTTAAACACAAATGTGCTGGGCAATTTTGTAATTTTTGAATTCATGTAATTATGTTTGTCTTACCTACTCTTTCTACTAGCTTTCACAAGGCACTTGTGACTCTGCTTTAGTCATTATTGTTTTCGACATTTCTCAAAAACCTGTTCTCTTGAGCAAACTCCTAACATCAGAGCAGTGGGAGAACAGCTTGTGTTTAACTGTGACTCATTCCCTTCCTCATAAGCACAAAACATGGCGTGCTGAAATCTGCTCTGGCTTAGTGCTTTAATCAGTTTTTTGTATTTTTCCTGTGTGTGTTTTCAAAGCTAATGGTCAATCTAGGCTGAGAGGGCGATGGAAAAGGGAGAGACAGCAAGGTTATATATCTTCACCACTCTACCATCTCTGGATACTGAACCAGTGCTCATTCTTTCCCTTAACAGAGTCTCTCCGTTTGTGCTAGCCCAACCCACAGTGTGGTATGTACTGTAGCAGACGGCTGCCTCCTCATCCCATTGTTGTTGTACAGAGCCTCTCCCTCACACGCACAACTATTGGTCAGCCTGCCATGACATGTCTCTTTTTGGCTTGTAATTGCTCAGGGCCACAGTGCGCCATGATGCTGACGTTTTTCTGCGTGCTCCTCCCTTCTCTCTCTCTTTTTCTCCCCTCCCCCCTCTTTTGCTGCCTGTTTATCTGATGATGAGTACCTTTTCCCGTCACTATTTTTTCTCTTTTTTATTTTTTTGTTTTGTTTCTCATTTACTCTCCTCACCACTTTCTAACCTCACCTTTCTCTTTCCTGGTAAGATGCAAAAGTGGTGCCAGTTCTTTGATGTTGAATATATTTATATATTTGTCTCACATTCTTGTTCTAAGGTAGACTCTGACTTCTTTTAATCCCATGGGAGAGTGAGTTTAAGTCAAAATTCTTCACTGCTCCAAGTTTAACAACCACATTTTTGACATTTCTTCATCTTTCCATATTTTGTCTTAATTTCCTTTTTTTAAGCTGACATGAGTATGACTTGTTCTATTCTCAGGGGATATAGTGTGTGTGTGTGTGTGTGTGTGTGTGTGCGCACATTTATGCATACCTAGTCTATATTTGGGGTCCATGTTGCTAGTTGCTACTATTCTGCAATATATAGTGTAGAGCTGCAACTAACAATTCTTTTCAGTTAATCAAACCTGTTTCATGGCAGGTAAAGGCTTGTAGCAGATTTTTTTAATGCCATCTAACCACTCAGCCAATGTGCAGTAGATGCAAATGACATTTGGAAAACTCGGCTGATGGAGCTGGCAGGTTTGCACAGGCAGCACAAGGTTTTCCTGGCATGAGAGGGAGAGCCTGGTTTGTTGCCCTTCTGAAAAGGACCACAAGTTTCAAAATGGACATTTTATTGGCTTCATGCTTCGTTTAGACTGACCTGACTTCAATGACCTCTGTGACCCGATCTCTCTGTAAGACATTAACCCTCCACTGGGTTAAGCTGTGACCATTTCCTTGCGCTTTATCAGTCTAACTAACCCCATGCTAATGCAGGGGTGTTCCTTGTAGGTTTAACAATATAAACAACAGTGGATTTGCTTAAAGCTACAAGAAAATGAGTTTGTCCCATTCTGTATTCAAAAAATCCTGCAACTGATGAGGACCTTGTTTGTCTTTGAGTTAAAACTAGATTATGTTGTATGTTCTTCCTACTGGAGCTCAGTCTCTGGTCTCCTCAGTGTTTCCCTCCTCCAGCAGTTTACAGTTTGTACTCTGATATGATGATTGAAGACTTCTGTGTGGAAGAAGCCTCTGTTACTGAAGTCTTCAGGTATTGGCAAGGCTCATTGTTTCTGGTAATTGGTATTTAAAAATACTACTGTATACCTTTTTTTTTATATGAAAAGGAATAAAAGTACTTAAATATGCCTTTATTTCTGAGTCAATCCTGCAGATAAGATAGCAATTAAAAATCAAAAGATGATGACTACCGTTAACACTCATCTGTCTTCTGCAGTTGTATTGACTGCCTTGCAGCGCACCACAAAAGATCATAACAGTGGCTGTTGGCTAGAGGCTATTGTTCTAAACTGCCCCCTTAGGCCTTTTTGTCCCCTGCTGCCTCCCAGCCTGGGGTCGTCAATTCATCACCTTTACCACCTCCATTAACACCATCTCCTCCTCAGAGAGCCTTTAGTCGCCCTGAAGCAGCTCAGCGAACAACTGCTCAGGTCATGGTGTCAAATGGCATCCTGAAATGTGGGTGTGCAGATGGTGTTACTGCATGTGAGAGGAAAGAGCATGGATGTGTTTGAGTGAGAAAATTCTACTTTAACACCCAGAAACATGCACATGTTGTATCATATAAAACAAACCTTTAGCTTGTGTTTGAGACATTAAACTAGACTGTTGTTGTAATCAATGTCAGTACACTACCTTGGTCTGCAAATGTGGCTCTCTACATATCACAGCTAAACCACGGAATTATGCAAACTATAATTCTGTGCTGTGCAGGGCTGTTGCATTATGATTTTAATTGAAGTAGTTGCTGTAATTTTGTTTTTAAACGTGATTTAACGTGGCATACTTGTTTTAATGTATGCAACATCTAACTAGAGCTGAAATTATTAGTCGATTAATTGATCAGTCGATCAACAGAAAATTAATCTGGCAGCTATTTCAATTATTGTTTATTTGTTTAAGTAATTTCTTAAGGAAAAAGGTGGTTCCAGCTTCTCAAATGTGAATATTTTCTGCTTTTTTCTTATATGATTTTTAATTAAATATCTTTTGGTTTTGGACTGTTGGTCGAACAAAATAAGTCATTTGATGATGTCACCTTGGCTTCTGGGCATTTTTTGCTACTTTCTGACATTTTATAGACCAAACAATAAATCGATTAATCAAGAAGATAATCAGCAGATTAATGACAAACAAAAATAGTAATTAGTTGTAGCCCTATAACAAAGTATCTTGTGATAGAGAAAGTGTACGTTTGAGTAGGCCAGAGCCGACCTTCAGTATCTTCAGTAGTAGTTGTATCATAAATATAGTTTTATAGTATACCTGCAGTACGCCGTGTTAGCACTTCCTGAACACACACATCAAATCCGTCCCCATCTGAATTCAATAACACACCCTTTGGTATCACACGATTTAGTCCTGGGAGTGTCTTTGTTTGTGGGTGTTGACTTTGTTTCCCTGTGTGTGTGTGTGTGTGTGTGTGTGTGTGTGTGTGTGTGTGTGTGTGTGTGTGAGTAGGCACTCGCACATTTGAGTGTTTGCATTTAATCTTGTGCTGCCAGCTTAGAGCGACGTTTCTCCCCGGAGATTAGAGGATGTTAGAGGCACGGCTGTGGAAATAGTCACTCTTTCAATCTCTAAGCACACACACAGGCAAGACAAAGTGGCTGTTTGCAATGTTGGTGTGTTTGTTTATGTCAAGAGAGTGATAAGGCCCTGCAATAGACCATAGCTAATATGATTTTATAAATACCCAGACCAAGGATTAAATAATGAGCCATATGTTCATTAGTGTTGATGGCATTACTAATGTTCTTTTTTGTGGGGGTGTTTTAAATTTACTTATGTCTGGGCCTTGTTATTGAGAAAAATCCCAGTGCATTGTATAATTCCATTTAATAAATCAAACATACGATGAACAGATGAAACACTGAAAATCTTTCACTTATTATGACAGACTTCATTTATATATAATGGCCCAGGTGGGTTTTAAGTGTTGAGAGTTAGAATTAGAAACATTTCCAAGCCCAAATTCTTGCACAACCACTTCATAAATGAGCCAGATCAGTAGTAATAAAATTGGTATGTCTGTATCTATGGTTTCCACTGTACTTTGGCCATTCTTGAAGATCAGTAACACTGAAAGTAAACTCAGCCTCCTGCTGTCATGTCTCAGTTTACACAGGTGTTTACAGTGTTATGTCAGACCTGCTGGATTTAGATGCTTAGCTCTCGCCAGATTGCAGCTCCAAATGTGTGTGTGTGTGTGTGTGTGTGTGTGTGTGTGTGTGTGTGTGTGTGTGTATTAACATGAGCGTGTGTGTGTGTGGGGACAGTGTTGTGATCTGTGGGAGTGCAGCACGAATTCAGATGATTTGCTCTCGCACTGCGATGAAACACACACTCGGACACAAGGAGCTGGCGTGACACTGCAACATCATAGATGGAGCATGGGAAGGTGGATCAAAGCACAATTAACTTTAGGTCTTGTGCCTCATCCTATCGTTACTGGCTGGCTAAGAGCTTCAAGTCTGTCTTTAGAGCCAAGTAAATGAGCCTCGCTGAAGATCCTGTCTCACCGCCAGAGAGAGAGACCCAATGCTGGCGCGGGATGAAGACAGTTTAATGAGCAGGAGATAATCGAGAGGAATTACATCTATATGAAGCTCCTTGTGACATTTTAATCCACTATAGACACTTCAGGTATTCTCTGTACTGCACATCATGGCTGTCTCCACCTAACTTGTCATGTTGACACAGTGCTTCTCCCTCGCCTGTGTAAAATGCAACCTAGTTTCAAGTAACAATACCTCTGAGCTTTAATTATCAGCCCAACCTGTCAACTTGACAGTTTCCCTGTGAAAAGTTGCTTGACCCAGTGGCAGCTGCCTGCAGAGGAGACCAGCAGACAGTTTGTCAGCGTAATGGTAGAACAGCAGAATATCCCAGCAGCACCACATTAATGTAATATTAAAATTTTAGAGTCACTGGAAAACTATTATCAAGGTTCTCTATTAGACTGTGATGGAGCCAGCCATAACAAGCACCATTAGTGCTCATAAATACTCTGTTTATTTGACATAATATTGGTACATTATTCTAAAAAAGAATCAGGCCACATGTTAGACACATTATCCTTGTTTCCCCAGCAAACCTGTAACACATGGAACTCCCTGCATAAATTGAACATTAAGATGCTACATATCCTGTCTACAGGCAGATTCTAACTCTACAAAGTTTACTTGCATACCTTATAATTACCTTGTTGCCTTACATTATTAAAATATGGTTCAGGATCCCAACTTGGCTGCTGGCCTGAAGCTGTTAGTTCCTTACATAAGCAGTAAATGATCGTCCAGCCTAGAGCCAGAGGAAGAAGCTTCATATCTTCCTTTAGTCCTGTTCAGAAAGCAAAACCTGAAGGCCTTCTGTCATTTAAGCCTTTAAGCAGCCAACTAATTCTCATTCTCTTCACTTGTTTCTGTGTCTTTAGGTTGTGCGCGGCCACCCGGCGTGCAGCATGGAGACCTGCTGAACCAGACCGAAGCTAACCGGGGCTCTTTTCCCCCGGGCACCCTGCTGACTTATGGCTGCGAGCCTGGTTACACTGCAGATGGACCCGTCAGCATCATTTGTACCAGCTCTGGAGCCTGGTCCCATCAACCTCCACACTGCATCAGAAGCACCGGTGAGCCAGACTCAAACATGCATGCTACAAAGCACACAAGAACATAATTTAGTGTTCCCTGAAAACTTTTTTAACTTTATATTTTTAATACAATATCTCTTTTTAAAATGGTCATTCTTGGCTGAGTATGCTCATATGCAGACCTAATTTGTCTGTCTTAGGAGAAATTTTTCTAGTCTAAAGAAAACCCTTATTATAACTGGAATTATTCATTTTCATCGCTTTTTGTTACTAAAAACATTCATGGTTCATGGGATGATGAACTTTATGATTTTTTTCTCACTTCCTGAAAAGTAAGCTTCATAAACTTCTGAGGTTAAGCATGTGCACTTAACACACGTAACTGCAAAAAACTGAAATACCACATCCGTTCAGTATCACACACCAATAGTGAGGTTTGTCCTTGAGAGCCAGCAGGGAGCGCTGGGAAATTTCACCCAAACATATGAGCATTTAAACCACAGGAATCAAACCTGACCACAGGTAGAAATAATACCAAACACATTTTCGGTACACAGCTGTTAAAATCTCTACTGCCTCTTCCTCTTCTCAGTGTGTTCACCCCCCACTGAACCAGAGAACGGGGGCTACCGCTGTCACCCATCTCCCTGCCACCGCCTCACCCAGAAGACCGTCATTGAGTATTTCTGTGATGAAGGCTACGCTCTTAAGGGCGACTACAAGTTCCTCACCTGCCAGAACGGCGAGTGGGACGGCCCCATGCAGATCAGCTGCCGACTCACACAAGGTCTGTCACCTCAACTAACTTTTTTACCTTTATGTATTACATCTTTGTGAGCACACGCAACCTCATGCTGGAAATGTAAATCAAAATCTGTGAACCACATTTTCACTTCCTCTCTGTCTTCTTGTGTCCCTCAGACAAGGAGCCAAGCTCTCCTCTGGGTATACCAGCTCTGTCTATTGTGGCATCCACAGCTAGTTCTGTGGCTCTCATCCTGCTTTTAGTGGTGCTGTTTGTTCTTGTACAGCCCAAACTCAAGTCCTTCCATCACAGCAGGTAAGATACACAAACAGTGAAATTAATTGATGATCCCTTGGTATAATTGTTCACCAGAACAGTGCTGACACAACTGGTCTCTATCTCATGCCAGCGGTTATTAGTGTTGCTGTTTTTGAAAACTAAAGACACACTGTATTTTCTTACATCCGAGATCTTATTTTTGTTGTCTTGGCTCATCAGTTCTGTTTGAACACTTCACTTTTTGTTTTAGGTGCCATGCAAATCATTGAGTTATAGTCACACAGTAACTCCACTCAGCATATCTTTATACAGTCATGTACTTAGTGTATGTCCACAATAGATTTGAAGTTTAAAAAGCTCTGAGTTGCAGTTTTGTGCATGAAATTCAAGCTGTTAAATGGCCAGTCTAGACAGCTTTAAAATAGAAGAGAGTATATTGCATGAGACAGAAGCAGAAACGGTTTAGATATCCCGCCTGCAAAACATATCTGATCTGCTGACTTCTTGTGTTGCTTGCCTGAATGGACTCCATTGTAAAGTTGTTCTTAGGGAAGTTGACACTTCCCCATATCACATAAATAAAATAGGTCAATAAAGTATCATCATATTCTTTGAGGCCATATTTCCCCCATTGTTTTTGTCATAAAGACAGTGTATATGCTTCAACCTCCATGTCACTCTGTCCTGGCTTTACTGAAGAGTTTGAACACATTGAAAACATTTGGTGCTGTAAAACCACCTCCCAATAAGCTACAAAGTCACACAACAGATTCTGCTATTCATCCTTCTTGTGGACACAACTATTATTCAGAAGTTTTGGTTGAAACTTGTTTCATAAACCAGTTGTCCACGTAAGATGCACAAGACCTGGCAACTAGTTTTACAAGTTGGCATTTCTTAAATACTTGAAATGAAAGTAAAAGTAGTTAAAAGGAGTTAATCCCATCACAGTCACTAACCGCCTCTGCTGTGGCTCTGTGATAAAAAGGCCAGAATGATTTGATCTAATGCTCATTGCCACTCTTGTTGATTGTGTAGTGGGCCTGAGGGCTTAGTGCAGCCTGCTATAAAGGGATTGTACAGTCGACGCTAATCACCTCCTCTCAGAGGTTCTGCTGCGGCATGCAACACACATGACTGCATTGTGCCTACCAACCTGAGCCTGGTGTCGTGATCCACCTTGTCCACACGTGTCTTTCTGTCTGTCTCACTCTTTCTTCGTCTCTCTGTCCATCAGGAGGGAGCAGGGCGTCTCAGGCCAGCCCAGCTCCGTCATGGTGGAGGGTGTCCAGGTGGCACTGCCCTCCTATGAAGAGGCTGTATATGGAAGCAGTGGACCCTGCGGTGCTTCTGGTCCTCCTCCTTCTCCACCACCTCCTCCGGGTCCTCCAGAGTCTCGAGTCCCAATCGTGCTCTCTGAGGGGCTTCCTCAGGGAGCCACAGGAGGCCAAGGCCCCAGCAGAGCCCGCCACCATAGAGACTTAGACTTCTGTCTCCCATCCACGTCCTCCTCATCATCCTTCTCCTCCCACCGTCATGCAGAGACGGTGCTGGTTCATCAGGCCCCCTCCTCCTCCTCCTCCTCCTCCTCCTCATCTTCTTCTTCTTCATCGTCATGGGCTAGAGAGCACCCTGGGGGTGCATGCGCAGGCCCCCTACCGCTCCGTAGAGACTCTGAGAGTAGCGACCAGCACAGTCTGCTTTCTGTCACCTCTACAGATGAGTTTTCTGATGGTAAGAGGAAACAGTCCGTTATTCCACACATTGGCTTTATAACAAGGAGAGCACGACCGATACCAATATTGCTATTTGAGAGTTCCAAATATCCGTTGATGATATATTGGCACGGCAGATTTTAATTTCATTTTAAAAAAATTTACATATACCATTTTTGGTTAGAATCCCTTAACTTTGTAAATCAAGAATTAAAACCAAGGTATGTACTAAGCAGACCAGTTAACAGTTGAAAAATAAACTTTGGTGGACAAAATTATCTCAAACACATCTTTTCACACATATCTGCACTGCAATTTCATATTGCTTATCTTGCCGACATATACAGTACGCAGTGAGCAAATATCTGCGGATTTATCTGTCTAGCTCTAATAACAAGACACCCAAAGTCGCTCACACACAACTTTTTACTCTGTTGCCAAGGACTAGTGAAGACAAAAAACACCTGTCAAGAGTAATTTCATTGGCCAACATAATCAATACTTTTTAATAGGAGTGTCACCCCATTTTCTGTGTTATTTATTGTATGGACTCAGGTACTGCTCAAGACATTCAGTAAAGCAGGTTTAATTAAAAGCGTGCACTCTCTTCACCTAAACATTTCAACTTACCATGCATGCAGTGCATTACAAATAGCCAATCAGCAGCCTGTTGTTTTATTTGTTAAGCTCTCAGTCCGAGAATGTGCACAGTAGACAGTAGGGGCAACATTTGAGAATAGGCCAAAGCAATGACATCTCATGACTTAAACACACATGAAATCCTGTTACATTGAAATGTTTCTGGTGATGTAATGGATTGCATGGCTGTGTGTGTCTAATGTGTCTGTTCTGTTGCCCTGCAGATATTCCCCTGTTGAAGGAAGCATGAAGCCTGCCAGCCTGCTAGCTATCAGCAGCAGAGCCCCTACTTCCCTATCTCTCACTGCTGACCAGGACTGACTGTGGCTGTCAACCCCCCCCCCCTCCCTCAGCAGCCAGCAGAGAAAAGACTAGAACTTTGCCCATTCCCCCATGCAACCTCTTCTGCCATTGCTACCCATGCAGAGCAAAGCCAATAGCCAATACTCCCTGCATCATAAGCATTGATGGAGCACCACTGGACCCAGCTACTGGATCCAACTAAAGACATGCCACACCAACAAAGCGGTGCCAGCTCAACATAAATCCTATAGATCCTCTGTATATGGGTAAAACATACATACTGAGTCAAGGTTGTGTACTATAGGCTATGTATTACCATACACTTGCCTCCTCCCAGGTGTAGTTCTCTATATTTACATTGCTCACAGAGGCTTCGTTGGAGAAGGCTATAGCAATCGAGACACGTCGACTCTGTCTGGGATTACTGCGGATGAAAAAAAAAAAAAAAAAGAAACTTGATGTGATGTTCGCTCCTGACGCTGTGGCGCTCAGAATCTGAATCGTCTTCCCGCTGTACTTGAAAAGTTGTGAGTGGCGGCTGGGTTTTTTGCAGCCTGCTTTGTGAATGCTGCATGTTGTTTTTAGTTATTGCTGTCACAGCACGGTGGCCCACTCTGAATGAAGCATGAAGCCCACTCTGTCTCTTTCTTTCTTGCTATCTGTGTATCCGGGTGGCGTCTAGCATATGGATTAGTGGGATTGAGAACCACTTCACAAGAGCTAAAAGCAGGGTGCGCCGTCTTATGAAGCACCATGTCACAACTGTAAAAAGACCTGCGCCTTTGTTTTCTGTTGCCAGCTGCACCCAGTATCTGGAAGGTGCTTCTTCTGTCGCATGAGTGGGATTGATTGGTGTTTTTTTGGTTCTAGGAATGTGCTATACCTCCTGCCTTGTATAAGGAGAGGGAGACATAATGTCACATTTTGTCTGAAAGCTGAGGAGAGGGTTGTCTTTCAGCATGGTGATTGGGCACATGACTGAACTTTATGGTTGTTTAACTTTCTTCCCACTGTAATTATTGTTTGGTGTGTGAGCTTGGTTTGCTTTGAGTTGCTGAATCTGAGTGCATGTGTGTGCATGTGTGTGTGCGCCTCTTTGTGTGTCAGCTAAGCAGGAGATGACATGTCCTCATATGGTAGGCCTCGACACAGCCATTTTCTGATTTGCCTCTCCTCAGATCAGAGAGTGGCTTCACAATGTCCCTGTCTTTCACCATAGGAAAATATCCCTCCCAGCACTGAATAAGTCACATGAACAAACCAGCGTCACTTCAGGCTACACACAAGTCAACACAATGTGTGTATTATTCATCTACTCTCAAACTAGAATATTTATCATTTTCTGCTGAATGGCTGGAAAACACAAGTCTCCTTAGAGGAAATGGCTCTCGCCCCCCCTTCACACTGTACCGCAGACTCTCCACTCTTGTGCATTATTGACACAACTGCAACTGGTTGCAGTGAAAAGATAAAGTTTTGTTATATAGCACCCCGCCCCCGCCACATTCACTCACTCACCCACCCTCCTAACGCCAAGTGCAAATTTAAAAGAGAACCATGATATTTTGTGAGAAATCATCCTCTGTTTTCATTGCCACTTGAAAAGCTTTGGTGGTTGAGCTGGTCACCCTGGAAACAGCATGACTCCGAAGGATCCTGAGAATTACTTTTCAAGCTTAACTGCTTGGGGAAAAAAAACCCCAGAACAACCTGTCTGAATTTCTTTCAATTTTATTTGGCATTTGTGGCTGTCTGTCATTGTCAACGGCTACATTATTAATGCAAACAGAATGTTGCCTTAGACTTGTACATTTTCTTTTTTTTTTTTTTTTTTTGGGATGTATAATCTTAAGCCTCCGCGTTGGTTGCTTTACGGTATTGCAACGTGTTCTGTTTTCCCAATGGCCTTACTCTGTTCTTTTCTATTCTATGCATAAAACTGTCTTTGTGTATTTATCAATGAGTTTACTTTTGTTGTGGACACGACTAAACGAATGTCCATCTTTCTCTGTCCTCCCCTAGCTTTTCCAGCTACTGTGATGATGATGATGATGATGATGATGATGATGATGAACCTATAAGCACCTATATTTCACTATTCCTTTGCTTCTCTTTTGCTACAAGGCATTAAAATATAATGGGATTGAAAAGAAAAAACAACTGAAATTAACTTTGCGTTCAGAAGCACTGTTGTACGGTGTTGCTTCCCTGAAAATAACAGGTTAAAAAAAGTACACATCTTGGTTCTTAGTTTCAATGCTTTCAGCTTTGGTTTTTTCTCTGTACATGGCAGTGGGTGTAAAGATAGTAATTTAATATTTGTATAAAGTTTAATTTAATTTTACAGTGTGTATATAACTTTCTAATTAAAGCTTTCTTTTGAATGTGGACGATGATGTGTCATTATTTAAGCCCATGTCAGAGCGTTGACCTCTGTGTCGCTGTGTAATTCTTGGAAAATGTTGATCTAACTGACATAAAGTACACTTTTTTGGACTGAAAGTTAGGTCTACGTCAAATGTCAAGACATTTCCAGTACTTGTACAACCATCGCAATGTGTATCTGCTTGTATTAGTCAAAAGAATAGGATTCCATTTTCCTTTGGATTAGATCCTGGAAGCACACGGAAATCCTGCTCCTCTTCCAATACCAGCTTGAATGAATGCACTAGTCTACTTCCTGTCACTGTGTAACCATCAAAATAATATTTTTAAAGCGATTTCTAGTGTGCCTAATGTATATGGTAGTACATTTGTCTGAGCCCACTTTAAAACTTCTGTAGGCTATAAGGTGGTACTCCATCTGCTCTTTCCAATTCAAAATCAAGTCAATCATTTACCAATCTAAAGTTATATCTATTCTTGGTCAAAGGTTGTTATAGTTTACTGCTTCCTGAATTATGCTGCTGTGTTTGATTAGACTACAGAATGACCTGCCTGAGGAGCTTAGCTCTCTTTAAAGCTGCAGTTTCTTTTAAATTACTTCTCAAAACCAATTTTGTATGCTTGCAATTATGAAAAAAAAGGTTATTTTTGGCTCAACTTGTGGTTTATTATTATGTCCTTTGTCCTGCTGTTATACTGTTTTTGCTGCTGAGTCCTATTAAGCCATAGCTACTGTACAGTATGTGATCTATTCGTCCTCTCTGTGCAGTATTATTGTGTCTGAGTGACACGTAGTGGTCACAATTAGAAACTGCACTAATAGAAACTCATATTCGGCGGAAGAGTGACGTCATGTTCGGAAACCTAACTGCCGCACTTCGGTTTTTCTCGCGTTCTGCAGTGTCACCCTCCGTTAACGGTCGTTGTGAACACAACTAACATAGTTTCAGGAAAAATATATAAGAGAGAAATGACATGATGGAAGAAATTAAAACATTAGGGGTAACAGGTGGAGTATGGTAGAAGTGGACAAGGCAGAATATGTTTGGTCAGCTTCATAAAGAGAACAGGACTGATGGGAAACTTTATTAACAGTTTGCTTTATGCACAAACAATAAGGCAAACCTGTCTCGAAATACATTATTGAAATACTGAGCACATAACAGACAGATAATTAATTTAAAATAAATAAATAAACAAAGGTCCGTTGCACATTAGGAGTTAACTAATTCCGGAAGATGGCAGTTAAGGATACCAGCTGCCATTAAATCTCAACGAAGAAGACGACGACGACGACCCCTCCGTTATACGTCACGTGGGTCGTTTTCGTTCCTCCTCCTTTAACAGCAGAGGCTCCATTTTGTTTTATTTGTGAGTTTGCGGTCTTTGTCGACAGTCAGCGAAGAAATACCACAAGGTCATACTACAGGTATGTGTACAGCGATTAAAATCCGCCACGTAGTTCTCGTTTTGTTAAAATAAATGTTATCTGTCTGTGGTTAGCTCAAATTAGCTCGCAGCATGGCCTGGTAAAATGTAGCTAGGCCCCACAGTTAACTGGCTAACGTTAGCTTGCAACAAAAATAGGGCATTTATAAATTCGACGTTGTCGGGTCGTTATTTGTCATTCTCTACGGGCTGTATTGGCCAAATCCTTGAGAATAACCGTACTGTCTTTACGCCTGTTTGCAGATAACGTTACCAACAACATAAACATGAGTGGATGTCGTATTTTCATCGGCCGTTTGAGCCCATCTGCCAGAGAGAAGGATGTGGAAAGGTTCTTCAAAGGATACGGCCGCATCCGAGATATTGATCTCAAGAGAGGCTTTGGGTTTGTGGTGAGTCACATACAATGGAAATGGATCAGGGCAGTTTTCCTTCAATATGCCAAGAATGCCGCCCAAATCTACATTCAAATATATGGCAAATTATACTTCGCTTCACAGCAACATCATATTTTATTCACCGCAGTCAGGCTCTATTCATCGTATCGTATATCCACAGTAGATATCAAGTTCCTTTTTAATTTACGGCCCTCATTTTGTTCAGTATCCTGTTTGACAACACACCCACACAACGACCAGCCAACTACACCAGTATATTAAATATTGCCAAAGGGCTTTGTCTCACGTTACATACTGCATACATTCAGAAAGTGTTCAGACCCTTTCCCTTTTTGCACACTTCATTGAGTAATAGAATACATTTACTTTTCGCCCTCAATCTACACTTAATAACTCTTAATGACCAAGTGAAAACAGCATTGTAGAAATGTTTTTAAATTAGTTACAAATCAACAAATGAAATCTCTCATTTACAGAAATATTCAGACCCTTTCCTGTAACAGTCAATCACAAATAAGAAATATTTATGTGTATAGACGCTATTGTGCCACAATGTGATGCACAAAGGAACTGGAGGCGCTACTAGCAGCTGTATAATATTAAAACTGTTGCTTGGCATGTGCATTTTGAAGCTAAGGGAGAACAAACTACCATATTTAAAATAGTTTGGTGTTGTAAATGTTGCGCGTTCTGTTTGTTGTAGGAGTTTGACGACCCCAGAGATGCTGAAGATGCTGTTTACGAGCTTGATGGCAAAGAGTTGTGCAATGAAAGGTAGGAATTTATCTTGTGGTAAATGTGATGTAAATCAGAAATATGAATAAACTTGAGTTTGTATGAGTTTTCCTTCCGCACTTGCTCTCTGTCTGCTTCCATGGTAATACAGAGCCTGTTGTGTCATTTCAGGGTGACCATTGAGCACGCCCGCGTACGTCTGCGAGGCGGCCGTGGCAGAGGAGGCAGCGCTGGAGGAGGACGTTTCTCAGATCGCTATGGCCGAGGATCCCAGAACAGTCGGAGGTAAAGTTTTCACACCCACCCACAGTTTTGGTAACAACAGTTCACCTGCTTTATGACGGCAGACGAGTTTTACTTGATGTCATTCAAATGAGGAAGGAACACATGTAAATGAATAGCTCTACTAGTGCGTTGTGTAGTCCATGTTTATAATGGCTACTGTGAGTTTCCAAGTTTTTTTTTTTTCTTGAAGTAAACCAGTTTAATTAGGATGTAATAAATGACCTACAGACTGGGAATGTTCAATGTCTTACTTAAAAAACACGAGCCCTGTGCTCACTGCATTTTAAAGATCCTTGACACATGAATTAGCCTTGCTATTGACAAGTAGCTAATGAGAGCTCTTAGGCTCTGTGCTCAAGCCTGTATCTCAGCCCCACAATGTTATCGTTAAATTGATTGAGTCTTTTTAAAAAAAACAAACATTTTCCTTTGTTTCAGTCGAAACCCTCCTCCGATGCGCACAGAGAACCGCCTGATTGTGGAGAACTTGTCCTCTCGTGTCAGCTGGCAGGTTAGTATTGCCACATGTTTTTTATACACAGCAAGCCTCTAAAAGCTGCAACGCCACACATGTTATCACCTCCAATAGTCTGCCTCCAACAATATACACATACAATTGTAGAATTTCCATGCTGCTAAAAAACATAGAAACTCTGTCTCTGGAATCAAATCAATTGCTAATATGTATAAACAGTCAAAATATTTTATTGTGATGAGGCCCAAATTGTACTTTAAAAAGCAACGCTCTTATGAATCTGCATCTCATGCAGTTAAGTAATGAGTCAAAGAGCAGTAACAACAACAAAACACTTAATTTGTTCCTTTTTTTCAATTTTTAACCAATTCTTCACCCCTTTATTTGCCAGCCTGACTGTTGTGTCATATGGAAGAGCTCGCTTATGGTGGAGTTAACCCCTTCTGGGTCCTTCTGTCTGGGTTGAGCCTGTGGTGTCAGCCAGTCTGTCCTACTCCTAGTTGACGCCTGCTGGTCTTGTGAGCGCTCGCTCCACACTAGAGGCGCTGGCGGCCCCTTCGCTCGCTCGCAACGCCCCCTGTCGAAGGCAGGGGGGCGCCTGGTGTGTGGCTGAGAGCGAGAGAGAGGAAACAGAGAGTTGGCAGAGAGAAAGGAGAGGAAAGAGCGAGAGTCGATGGTGATGGTGGTGGCGTATTGATCGATGGTTCGTTAATTTGAGGGGCTTCGATCGATCGATATCCCCCCTCCCTCCCCCCTCTGGTGTTCCCGCACATCGCGAGCGAGAGAGAGAGTGTGAGTTCCTCCCAGGTGCCCATGGATATAATCTGCTGTTATCCCGAGGTTATGGTGGGCTCGGAGAGCCTGCGGCCCACCCCAAAGGGTTTCGCTCTCAGGTAGTAGTTTCCTCTCTTCCACCCTGTTCACTCTCTTTACTGAGGCGGGGTGCTGAGACAGGGGCGGTCCCGGCGAGGAGCCCTGTGCCCTCCTTGTTAGGGAGAATGGGGCTCTTAGTGCCAAACGCTGCCCAAGTGGCACCACTGCAGTTCAGTTCATGCAGATGGTGTTCATGTCTCTGTAGTTTTAATGAGCAGTGGGTCCAAGAATCTCGAAGCTGTTGTAAATACTCACTGTGTCCACTAGTAGCACTTGTCAAAATTGGTTGATATCTAAATTGGCACACATTATACCACACATTTTTTTCCCCTAAGGTTTCGTATTTTTTTGTAAAACACGTTGAAGGACTGGCTGATTAAACAGTCTTTGAGGTTCTTGGACTCATCCTCCTTATCTGCTGTAGCCTGTGTAGTCCTCTCAGAGAATCTAACCATCTCTCTTTTTGGGTAAATCAGTCCTGTTTTATGTCTCAGGCTGTGCTTGTGTCCTGAGCCTCTCCGTAAGTTGACTGATGTTTACATGTGTAGGACCTGAAAGATTTCATGAGACAAGCTGGAGAGGTGACATTTGCAGACGCACATCGCCCCAAGCTCAACGAAGGGTAAGACCATTAACTCTGTGTGTGTGTGTGTGTGTGTGTGTGTGCGCGTGTCTGTACCATATCAAGCTTGCATTTGGGCAAATTACCATCCAAAATCTAATATTGTCTCGCGTTATTTTTACAGGGTTGTTGAGTTTGCCTCTTACAGTGATCTGAAAAACGCCCTTGAGAAACTGTCTGGAAAGGAAATCAATGGCAGGAAAATCAAGCTCATTGAGGCAGCCAAGAAGAGGTGAGTTGTCTGCTGGAACCTCCGTTCATTAAAAGAAACTATCAATACATATTAGAGAAGTCAGCCGATTGTGCCTGATGCATTCCTTTTCACCCATGAGTGGCTGATGATGGCTTCCACTTCCCACTCATGTTTCATTTTTATTCGCAGTAAGAGCTATTAAGATAACTTCATCGAATACTAACAGATCAATTCTCCACCTGCATTCAGAGAACTGAGTTAGCTGGATGAGCAGCAACAGGCTCATTTTAGATGGCTTATAATGACCTTTTTAATAAAACAGAAACCAGACGGTATACAATGTGCAGGCTCAGTGAAGCAGTCAATCACCTGTCCCCAATCTCACTGCCAGTCTTGCTTAACTTTATATTATATTTAAGTTATTTGAGCACTAAATGTACTTCATAAGAGAGATAAGATGAGACTTAATTGATTCCGGGAGGGAAATTCACGTTACAGCAGCGCATGAGAGAAAGCAGACGAGGAACAATTTGAATGAAGTAAATAAAAACAGAAAAAGTGATTAATGAAATTAGAGAGATCATATTAAAGGGCTGTGTGGATTTTATACGTTACTACACCTTAGACTATATAAACGAATTGTACAAATGCTTGTGTACTATATGTTTTGTGAATATAAGGATATAGTTGGGCCTCATCCTCATGTTATTCTTCCTCTCTTTTCTCTTTCCCAGGTCGAGAAGTCGTTCCCGGTCTGAGAGCTCCTCTCGCTCGCGGTCCCGTTCTCGTGGTCGCTCTCCATCTCGCTCCCCGAGACGCTCCCGCAGCCCCGCCAAGGCCCACAACCGCTCCCGCTCCCCCAGCGGCTCCCCCGGCGGCGGCGCCTCCTCCCCAACCCCCAAATCAAAGGAGCCCGCTAAACGTTCCTCCAAGATGAGCAAGTCTGCCACCCCGCCCTCCCCTCTCCCTCCTCAGAGAGCCTGCAACTCCCGTTCCCGCTCTCGTTCACGCTCCCGCTCTCGCTCTCGTTCTCGTTCTACTGACAGCCAGCGCTAAAGGCTGAGTTTAAGTTTAAAGGGAATCAACAGTAGGAACAACTTGTTTCAGCAGTATAATCAGCTCGGAGGAGTTGGCACACTGGAGCTCCCATGACCCCCTTCTGAAAGCCGAGACAAGAGTTTTCCAAAAGTAAAGTTTGTTTTTTCTCGTTTGGATTGTTGTCACGACTCTCCGCAAGTTTTTCACATTTAAAACACAGATTTATTGTCAGACAGGAACAATGATATTGAGTCAAATATTTTATTGTCATATTAGGGCGTTTTAAAAATTAAATAAACTTATACACAAGACAGGACCCATAACGCGCCCAGTGACTCCTCACCTCCGAATTTATTCATCCAACTAGGCTGCAGGACCAGTACTGACCCTGCACCATTGTTTCTCCTCACAAAATCACCAAAAGGCCCAAGTGAACCAGCGTCAAGTTTCGAGTTATCGGGCCTGTAAAGTTAGTCATCTCTACACTTTGAAAAACTTTGAAGAGGGAGTCTGTATTTTTCAGCAGTACTAGAATGCTTTTGATAAGTCATGTGACCACTTTCTTTACTTTTTTGCGATACTTTTGCTTGTTTTTGCTCGTCAGTGGGAGAATTTTCAATCTTTTTTTCTTTTTTTTTTACGTTTTTGTCCTGATCACTTGCGTTTTCCAAGTGCGTTCACCTCTTCTCCCGTCTTTTCTGACCTACTGTAGCTACCACAGCCGGTGTATGTGATATCTATAACTTAGAATGCTTGCATGTGCTTTTGTTTGATCAAAATTTAGACTCTTTAAAGCTCAAATACAAACCACCATCATAACTGGCGTTGGCAACTTGAGTATTGAACACTGTACAATTACGCACATTGTTCTAGCAGGTGAACAGCTGTACAGTAAATTGGCTCTTAATTTCATGGATCTTGCATTTCTTTTCTTGCAGTTGACTGGCAATCTATGTTGGGTTAATACTCCTTTTGAGGATAAGGTCAACACTTTAATTTCAACACTTTTAAATGGTGTTGCTAGCATTGTTATTTTATTTTTTTGTATTTGGTATAGGGTTTTGTGTACAGCATTGCAGACTTTTTGTTTTACATGAGTGTGTAATGTAATTTCAAGAATACTTGTTGGTACTGTGACTGACGTTACTGTGGTTCAAATGAACGTGTAGACAAGAGTTTGGAAAATGCAACGTTTTTGTACATAAGGATTTTATTTTCAGTGAAAAAATATGATGGACGTTTGTATGGTGTAGGAAGACAATGAATGGACTTCAACAATAAAACAGTTTTAATTAAATCACGATTTTTGTGTTCATCAGTGCTTTATAATGAAACATTTACACATAAATTTACAAGTTGTCAAATGATGGTTCAGAAGTAAAAACCCCCGATCTCAAAAATGACCTGGCACAAAATAGCTGTCCCGCAGTTAGACGTCTTTTTCATTTGTTTCAAGTAGTGCAGAAGCCCTTTTAGTGAACTTAAGGGCTTTTTGTCAAGTCCACATCAGAGGACACTTTCAACTTGTTTTCAGTGTTTGCTGGCTGGTACGTCTCTGTAGGTCAGACAGACAAAGTGGATTTACAAATGCAAACCATTTGATGAAATGAAGCTTTTAAGTTTCATCTTAAATATATATATATATATATATATATATATATATATACATTGTCCATCCCCCTCATACAGTGGTATGAATGCAGTACATCCCTTATAAGTTATTAGCTTAACCCCCTGGTTTGAGAATTAATGGCCTCTGTATTCTGAACTATTAATTATTTATATCCTACATCATGTGGTGTGGCTGGTATTTTATTCACCTCCATTAACACAGTGTTGTAAATACATCCTGCACCAGTCCGTATTACTCACTCAGGTGAATGACCTCTATTCCTATAGTTTGGGCTGCAACTAACAATTATTTTATTATCAGTTCATCTATTGTTTGCTTCTTTTTTTTTTTTTATTAAGCAATTAATAATTTAGTCTATAAAATGTCAGAAAGGAAAAATGCCTCCCACAATTTCTCAGAACCCAAGGTGAAAATTGCTTGTTTGGTCAGAGCAACTGTTCAAAACCTAAATATAATCAATTTACAATTATTCAAAACAGAGAAAATCAGCAAATCCTCACATTTGAGGTGCTGCAGCAAGAATATAGTGCAATAGTTCAAATAACTTAAATGATTAATCTATTGTTAGAATTGTTGGCAGTTAATTTTCTGTTAATCAGTATATACTGAAACACAATATTTAGCCTTCTTTCATCTACACATTAACCCTTTAAAAACCTGGCCTCAGTCTTACCGTTCTCCGTGAGCGTGAACCTCTGGTGACACCTGAACAGCACGATGAGCACCGCCGCCTCCATCAGCTGGAAGGACACGTAGACCATCGGGAACAGAAACAGAGGGCCGATCATCTCTGGGGCAAAGGCCAACTTCAGAATGGTGGTGCACAGCTGGATGTTCTGACAGCCTGTTTCCATAGCGACGGTCCTCCGCTCCCTGAGGGGTGGGGGGGCAGATTCATTCATAAGTCATGGATACATAAAGGGAGGCTCATGACTCTTTATTCCCTGACATGACTTAACACTACCCGTCACAATATGCACCAGAGCTCGATTTTAAGCAAACAACTCTCGGCCTGACTCACGACTGGTTGAGTTTGAAGAGCGAGGAGATGATGTATCCGAAGGCGTAGCCGATGAAGGGCATGAGAGCACCGATGGCCATGAGGGAAGGAGACAGCACTGTCAGGATGGAGCCTCCGATTGCGATGCTGGCAATGGTGCCGATCCCAACTACAGAAATCATCATGATAGTGAGGCCTACCTGAGAACAGCAGGACAGGAAACAAACTACACTGTAGATTCATTTGGTATTTGGTTTCTATGTGTTATTATTAAAGAATGAGTCTGGTGATATTCTATATTTTTCTTATTCTCAAGTATTGTCTGAGTAGCTAAAGCCAAGAGCACCAAATGTGGATTAATTTGCCACTGAAAATAGTCCCCCAAAAATGCACTATTTACTTCAGTTGGAGTAATATTTGCTAAAAACTAGTGCCCAGCTGTTTAAGGAAATTACCGAGCCTTTTTTGAAAATGAAATTATATATTTGTGACCTGTTTTTTAAGATCTGTGTCTTCAGTGGGAGCCAATGGGCTTTTTAAAATATCATTTTTTAATATTTGATTACTAGTTTACCCTATAAAATGTCTGAGAATAACTGAGAAAATCAGCAAATCTCATATTTGAGAAGCTGGAACCTGCACCTTTTTGGCAGATCAATCATCAAAATTGTTGCCTGTTAATTTCCCTTTATTTCACAAACCATTAATCAACATTGTTTCAGCTCTACGGTTATATATCTAACCTTCTGACCCCTCGTGTTTGTGCTCTAACCTTTGTGATGGTCTTGGCGTACTGCGGCCTGTAGTAGTTGATGAGGATGCCGGTGCCGCAGGGAATGAGGATCATGACCAGCGATATGGTGATGTCGACGTACGGCACGGAGTTCTGCACGTTAGCGAAGCCCTGGCAGTAGAGGTAGAGCAGCAGAGGCATCATGCCCAGAGCCAGCAGCGTGGAGCAGGAAGTCATCACAATGCTGAGGGGAAACACAGAGGCGATGACGTCTTAGTCCAGTCCTGTGCAAACTTTCTGGCTGGAATTTGAGTGTGGGAGTGGACTGACAAAGTGATGAGATAAAGAATTTATCCTTAAACATGATTCATGTTATTTCAACCACTCTTTCTCCAACAGTGGCAATGAAAGACTGGTCCTTGGTGACCAATGACCTTTAGTTGAAGCCCGCCATTGGGTCAAAATTTGGTTAGTAATGAGGAATCTGAAAAACTATTGTGTAGATTAGAAAACAATCCACACCACAAGATCCATTTAGTAGAGAAGAACAGCTACTAAACAGTCAAATTGTTTTCTCAATGGCTGTTTCCCAAGGTCGAGAATGAAATTTGAACCTCAGATTTTAAGGAAGAAAAGTCCTTAAAGTGCTCAGATTTCAACAAATACAATTCCATACAAACTCACGATCATATGCTGCAGAACAGCTCTATAAAGCTTGTAGTAAGATTATATCCTCAACCGCTGTTTCCAAGGTCAAGAATAAACTTTGAACGTCAGCTGCTTTATAGATTTTCATGAAATGTGCATGTGGATATTCATGCATCCTAATTTATTTCTGGTGACCTGCTAACCTGCCCTCTTGTGCCTCCATCAGGCCCCTTGTACACACAGAAATGTCAACATCAAGATAGGCAGACCTTTATTGAGCACATTTATGCTTCTCAGAGTATGAATCAATGTCACTGAAGGCGCTCCATAAGCATTTAGAGGTCATACTTTTACATTTTTGTCATAATTTTCTAGCAAACATGACAGCATGTTGTTAAATGTGTGAGGTGTAATGAACAGTGTGACCTCCAGGGGGCGCCGGTGGGGCGTCACACTTGTTAATGGCAGGTTGAATATCTTCTGGGTTTACATTAGAGTAGACTATCTGCCAGCCGATTGTTACACCATTTATTGCCCGCATACTGCCCCTTTATATGGCAGTAGCTGCAGTCACCTTTACTCTCTAATAATGAGAAAAAAGTGACAAGTCGTTTTAAATGTGCCTCGTTTACTGTCAGCAGCAGATCCTCATCAACACAGACATTACTGGCTTGTACAGTATGTGATGTTGTACAGGAATTAGCACCTCATCCAAGTGTTTTATCACATTACAGCAAATGTACCATTTCTGAAGGAATCTGTTTGATCAGTGCTGTTTCAGTCATTTGTGCCGTCCTGTCAGGCTATGCTCCGCAGCTGTATGCCAGATAAGATCCTCAGACATCAGATAGAGCAGGAATGTCCTGAACAACACGCCACCATAATCTACACACCTGGTCCTTGGTGAATAAAGTACCTAATAGGGGTGAATGGCCTAGCGGTTGAAAGTAAAGGGGTTTGCCTTATTATGATAATAGTTAGTATAGTTTTATGATGAGAATGTCCTGCAGGCTGTTCAACTCTAATAATGACAGGGAACATGCCGCTGGTTAATAAATCACAGGACATACTTTGATTAGTACAGCATTATCAATTGCAGCTACATGAAAACAAGCACTAGGCCAGCACATGGGCAGAGATCCTTAAACTTTACCTCAAAGGGTCAGTTCACAGAAATCACAGAACATATTTTCCAGCCAGACAGATGACGTTCTTGCTTATTTAGTGCTCTTCTTATTGTATGTACTGATACAAGTCTGTAGCAGTAATACGACGTTTTTTCTCAGCTGTTGTTTTCAGTGGTTTGCTGCTGCACCAGGAGTTTTAAACTTGTGTATGATACCTCCAGCCGTGTGTCTCTTGGAACTTGGAAAATCTTGGAAATCTTCTTGCAATCGTTGCAGTTGTGGTGTAATGAAATCATTTCTTCTCTATAACTTTTTGCTACTCAACTTGAACACCGGTGGGTTTTATATCTGTATCACAGCTGAAGCAAATTCAGTGTCGTTATAGAGTTCCCAAAAGCTTTACTGTTGTTTTGCAACAGTTTTGGTAGCCTTACATACTAGTGAATGATTAAGAAAACATCAATATTAAATAGGTAATAAATCCTGCTACTCAGAAAGATTACATTACACATTTTCATTATCAAATAATCATTTTAACCTTTCCTGATCTACTGCTGAGCTGACAAAAGGATGAGGAGCCACCAGCATCTGTAGCCTTAATCACCTCAGTTTACAATAGAGTGTCAGTAGAGTTTCAGTAGGCTGTGTTTGTACCTGAGGTTCATGTCTCCCTGCAGAGCCAGAGCCAGGATGTTGGAGAGGCTTCCTCCGGGACAGCAGCCGCAGATCAGAATCACCACCGCCGTCATTTCAGCCAACTGGAACGCCTACAGCATGAAATGATAATGAATTCATACAGAGTGTTGAATACTGCATCTATTACTGTTAATGATGTCTAACAGTGACACCAATGCTGGTCTGATGTTGATTTAAGGAAGTTAACAGATGAATAATAACTTACACTAATTGGAAATAATTGACAGAAACTCTGAATCTATTTTTTTTTTCATGCAGTCTGTTGATGTTACTGTTTCCTTTTTGTCTTGTTTTACTTTTATGCTATTTTACTGCTCCTTTGTCCTCACTTTGTGGAACTGTAAGAAATCTACCAAAAAACAAAAACAAAACAAAACTGACTGACTGACTCACTGACTCGGGCCCATTGCAAGCAATGTTTTCTAAACATTAGGGCTGCAACTAACATTTAATTTCATTGTCGGACAATTCTTTTTCCATTAATCGACTAATCGCTAAGTCTGAAAAATGTCCAAATTTCCAAATAAATGCCATCACAATTTCCCAGAGCCGATGGTGACATTTACAGATGTCTCGTTTTTGTCCAACCAGCAGTCGAAAACCTAAAGGTATTAAATTTACAATGATATAAAACAGAGAAAAGCAGCAAATCCTCATATTTCAGAGACTGGAAGCAGAGAGTGTTTGTCATTTTCCCTTAAAAAAATGACTTAAACAAAAGCGTTAATTTGCTGCTGATTGACTAAACATTTCAGCTCTATTTAACATTACTTTGTTGTTTTTCCTGTTAAAAAAATAAATTAAAACAAACAATAAAACCACACCTAAACTAGGTAAATACACCAATCATAACCTTAATGTCATAATATGTTAAAAAGTGTGTACAATATTGTTGAAATCAGCATAATGAGGTACCTTCTTTGAGACTGCAGGAGGCCTCACATGCTTCCTGTATAGCTAAATAAAGTGTTTATAATCTAACAGCAATACCAACCTTAGCTAAGCAAAAGGCTGTCAGAGGCATGACACCATACTGGGCCAGCACTGCTATCGCCACCCCCTTAGGTTTCACTATGTGACGCTGGAAAGAGAAGAAAAAGATGTTAACATGATCGTAAAGACCTCCTTCATCCTTTTATAAACACAGATAATTACTTTAAACAGATGGATGTGTATGGACGCCGTGCTGCTGGAGTCACCTTGATCTTGGACACCTCCATGGTGCATCCCAGTGAAACCATGGTGATGAATAAGACGATTATCAAAAGTACGTTGATGGTTTTGTCCATTGCAGGCGACATTATAGCCGTGTAAACCGAGCTGGTGTTGGCAGCTGTCGCGTTGGACAAGAAGCTTTCATTTTGCCACAGATCTGGATCAGAGAACAGATCCCCTGTGTAGTCCACGGTGCCTCCCATGTTGGAGTTGTAATCTTAAAACACAAACATGGACACAAAGCAAGACAGAGAGAGACGTCAGAAAATAGATTTTGTGCTTGAAATAAGCCCACAAAACGTACATCACAGTGATTTTACTGTCATAAAATGTTTCTTCAGGCTTCACAGTTTCCTCATTTCGTCATCCATCGGTCGGGCTACACAACACCTCGGCTGCTCTTTGTCATTAAACAATCAGAGCATGACGAGAGTTGAGCAGCCAGAAAAGATGAGCTGAGTGCAGATAATCAGCTTCATCCTGCGCTTGATGGGCAGAGGAGGTCTGCAGTCTGCTTCTCGAAAAAAAATCTCTCAGAAATTTGACAGAAGCTTTACACAGGCAGCACGCAGGGGGCCAACATGTATGTTACTGAGGACGTACTAACATGTAAACTATATAATACTGATTGTGAACTACAGTTTTTTTTGGTAAAGGTGACATTTCTTCCACATGAACATACAGCGTTCAACTGTTATCCTTATATATACAATCATTAAGCGGCCATTTAGCTAAGAAGTAAAGCAGCACGCACACTATCCTGATCCTGAAGTCAGATACTTCTACATCCTTTGATTGTTTTAATAAGTAAGCCTGCTATCTTCTCCGTGATTTCTACATTCTTTCCTTCGAGTGTCCGTTGTTTCTGTGCAGGCAGAAAGGCCACTGTTGCGTTGATAAGCTCTGCTTTTCATCAGTGCACGTAATGATCACAATCTGTCAGTTCATAGTACACATTTTATGGTCCTGACAACCTTTAACCTAATATTCCATATAGTGCAGCTGTACAGTTTGAAACACAGTCTGCTTTTACTGGAGATTCATGTTTTTACGTCGACTTTTGCAAACACCCTGTATTTCCAGATGTTAACGTTTTTGGTTAAATGTCAAGAAAATTAAGAAAAATACCCAAAAAAGTAGGAGAGAAATATAAATTGACTTTTCACATTATTTGAAATAGGTTTGAAGAGGGCGCCTATAAATTTATATGTATAGGATGCTGGCTTCACCTGAGCACACCTGCTCCCCAACATGCAGAGAAAAGGCAAGTTGGCAACACTTTAATACTTTAAATCTCCCTATTTAGCTTTTATAAACAGTATACAAACACTTAATAAAGGTTTATAATACACTATAATGTAGTTGTACACAGATATGTGTTTATTAAGAGCCAGTATTTGTCATTTGTCATATTTGTAACTTCTCCTCTGAAGACATATTTTACATTATTGCAACTGCATTTTTCTATATTGTTATTCGTTATCTGTTCACCAGCCTCCAGCTCCCACAAGGAGTAGTTACACTAATTAAAATACATTAATACATGCTTATATCTATATATTATTATTCTGAGGAATACAAGACAGAGACATTGCAAGAAATTGAGGCTGACAATTTCAAAAGTAATCAAGAAATCTGGAAAGAACTCTGATTAAAGATTGAACGAT
Source organism: Macquaria ambigua (assembly GCA_008360985.2). NCBI lineage: Eukaryota > Metazoa > Chordata > Actinopteri > Centrarchiformes > Percichthyidae > Macquaria > Macquaria ambigua. The sequence goes on from VMKM01000336.1 coordinate 285,968, forward strand.
GTCCCGCTGTAAGTGTCTAATTAAAGTGATCAGGATAAGCCATTTCTAAATACACATTGGTCATTTCTCAGTTCACTTGTACCTATTCTATACCTGTAGTCAAAAACAGGTAAGATATAAGGTGCTGAGAAACTTTTGACTGACAGTGTAGATACATATTTCTGCAGCAAGTCACTTAAATCTGGCTAATCTGCTAAAGACTGAGGAAAAACACACAGAATTCGCTTTCTTCAAACCTCACTCTCCTTTGTGCTCTGATGCCAAGTTAACCTCCATCTCCAGAGTTGGCGACCACATCCTCCCTACTGGCATGCTCACATGCTGTGTGCAGACAAATTACCTTCACAGGATTTCTCATATCTATTTTGCACTCGTAAAAAGAAACACACGTATGAAAAAGAGAAAAAAAAATTACCCACAGAGCTTCATAAATGTGTCAACTACATACCGACTTCTTGACGGTTCTGAATGTGAGAATTGCACACCTGTTCTTGGGGGTCAGTTTGCACAAAATAGAAGAAAAGCCCCCCAAGTGGATTCACCAGAAACAAACACTTATCCCAGCTTGAAGCGTAAAAATGACAGATTTGTTTGCAGCTATGTTTCATTTGTTGAGTTACCTTTTGGGCCAGAGGTTCCTCTACTCTTCTCTCCTCCTCTCTCTGAAACAAAGTCTAGTCCTTGTATGTTGGCACTCTCTTTTTTTTTTTTGTTGGTCACAAATGGCACATGAAGGCTTCTGGTTGCACAGAGGTGCCATCTAGTGCACAGTTGACTTCTGCACGTCTACAGCAGGAGATTAACTCAGATCTGATTTAGCTTAAGTGAAAAAGCAGAATAAAACATATTATTTGACGAATACATCTGTTTTTAGGAGATCAAAAGGTGTCCTTGTGTTATGGTGTTTTATTTCTGATCCAGTTCTAGTTGGCATTGATTTAAATACATCATCCAAAACATTTTTTTTATCTTGTCACCAAATATTTAAATTGTTTCACTGTGTGTTTCTGAGATATTTTTGAAAAAAATGTTGACTTTAAGTAATCTTCTCTCGGATAAGTTTGTGTCTGGAGGAGCGGTCATCTGCGAGAGTCTGCGTTGCGGAACATTTCTGAGGAAGAAGATCCTGTGAACATTTCCCCAAAGCTCTTTGAATTCGTTCTGTTTTACTTGTTTAATAGTAACCACAATGAGTCATAGAGAGGAAGAGAAGAATATCTGAATTATCATCTTTGTCCTGTGACAGTATAACTCCTGTTACATGTCATCATCTGCTGCAACTTAAACTGCAACAGCTTTGTCAGAAGTAAGGCAAAGGTTTAAAAAAAGACAAAGCAACATAAAAATCTTAAGACCTGCTAGCGGCCCCAAGACGCTGCAGTTTTCATTACATTTCACAATAGAAAACTGTTGGATGGAACAAACATACAAACATACAGCAATTTTGCTTTTAATGGTGCCTAAACAATAGAGAGGCTTAAATACTAGTTTTTGGGTGACTGTTTACAGAAAGATCCTCAAAGGGGCCATTTGCTGCCATAAACGGCTACAGAATTTGTCAAGAGGAGAGCATTAAAAACACAAATGGAGGATCTGCCCATTAGGACTCTACAGTCTTGCTTTACTGCCAAGTGATCTTTAGATGTTATCATCAGGCTTGTCGGCGACAGCATTCTGGCTACCCAGCAGATTAAGTACAAAGTACAAGTACAAACTCTGCACATGATCACAAATTACGTTCATGTCAAGATAGCTTTAATTTGCTGGACAATTCTGAGAATGAACGAAAGAGGAAACTCCTCATGCACGTAGCTCTGTGGCAGCCTTAGAGAAACTCCTATAATGCATTCGACATAGTTACTGGACATAGATCAGTGATTCCCAGCCAGAAGTGCTTTTATGTATGTGAACAGATTGTAGAGTAGCTCAGCTAATTTGAAAGGAGGAAAATAAACTCAAAAATATGGTATATTGATTGTCATAATAACCAGTAAACTCAGAAAATCCGCTACAATAGGCCAAACCCTACGTCATTAGGAGTGTGTGAAAAGCAGTTAGCAAGCCAGCAGAAAAGTCATTGCTTCATTGCTGTAATTATTTCCTGTAATATGCTGCCTGGAGAATGCCACTTTTCAAGCCCCTGGAGGGTCTTTAGGCAATTCTCCTTCACATTCCCTTGCAAACTATTTATTGTATCTTTTTTTAAATGTTTTATATGTGTAAATAAAAAAACAAAACAAAAGAAAAAGTCAAAATAGATTGCTAAAAGACATGGAAAAGTTCAGCTTCTGCCCGTCCAAGTGGTAGCAGAGCAAATGCAAACAACAACCAAACCAACCAAAAAAAGAAACTTAACAGTGACGACGTCTTGTATGTTTCAAGTTAATTCAAATGAACACAACTGGAACTTGATGGGTGGTGTTGATGAAAGGGTACTTGAGTTTCTGGGGGCACATTAGACACCAAAAAAAAAAAAAAAAAAGGAAAGAAATAGTTGTGGTAATCACTGCAGTAGACCAAGATATCATACGTCCACCAAACCCAAGCGCTGACATTGCTGAAGACTTTGGGAAATGGCAGTTTGGAAAAGAGAGTGCCTCCATGCAATGAGATTGACAGGATGTAGGAGGCAGGAGGGAGTGTGGGAGGTGGAGCAGATGATTGACATCTGCTAAAAACTCACCGCCACATACAGTAAATCTCTCAAAGAGATCTATAGTGGAAATACTGCACTGACTACATTCTGACTGACGTGTTGGTGAATAATCATAAAGAGGTTGCTTGAAAGTTAAATATGTAAATAAGTCTCTACAGCAGTGAGACAATAAAACCTGGGTTTGTCATCCTCCGCTGCAACAATGGAATAAAGATTAGGTGGAGTAAACTAGTTTAGCGCTGTTCCACTAACACGTTTAGCTTGGCGAGCTTAGCACATGAAAGCTACACCACAGTATTACAGTATTTTATGATCCAGTCCTTTTACAAAATGACATCTGTTATCAAATTCACGCCTCAAGTTTATCACCCGATCACAACATTGTAAATGTTCATCATTGAATTGAACCATTGCTGTATTTTTAAATAAAGTGGTCATTATCAAACAATACTGTCAAACAGTAACTAATTCACATCATCATACAAATATCAGTAGGAACAAATGAGTAAGTATTTGAAATAATGTAGAGTAGGTCCTTTTAAACACATACATTTTATATACTGAGAATGTACTGTATTACTGTAAATATACATACACATAGTTTACACCTCATTAAATCCTACAACATGATGATTGTGACTGCACTTAATTGCGTCTGTTTTTTTTCTTTTCAAGACACCAAACATTAGATATTTTGATCACTTGTAAGCAACATTACTGTAAATTATTTTCTCATGGAAGATGTAATGTGTTTTCAAATGTTACCACTGCACATTTAAATTGACAAAATTGCATAAACTGCATTTGAAACTACGTTATGCTCACCCACTTTACGTGGAGAGAGGAACCACTATACCCCCCCCCCCCCCCTTCCCATTCATAAGTCATGCACTGACAACAATGGCAAGAACAAAAAAAATCTCTAATGGTGACTGCATACTGGGGCCCTTCCAGTGTAGTCTGCAATATGCTGAAGGGGACAAAAGGAGGGAATTTTAATGGTTTAACAGGCCGGCCCTGTAAGGACATATGGAGGGAGGGAGGTTCTGCCTGGACTGATCAGCCTATAATTACAGCCCAGTGCTTCACATACCTGAATTTTTACCACTTTTCCCTCCTTCAGCCCCAGCCACAGCTGTGCCTGAGCTCCCAGCAGCCTGAATATTATGGGCTGAAATGGCGCTAAAACACTTCATAACTCAGCTCAGGCCTGGGGGGGAAAAACATTAAGGGTGTGGCGAGAAGGCAGATGAGAAAAATCTCTGTTTCTGTGAGCTCTACCTCATTATCATATTTTTTTCTGTAACATTACCCATCCCTAGAGGTAGTTTAAATTGTAGTGCACAAATATAACTAGATGCTTTCTTGCTGTCATGCATGAAGATGGGGAGGCGTCTCTGCAGCGGATGCATTATTAAAGCCTGGCCTTAATGTGTTGTCATCCTTTACATGGGTTATACTGTTACGGACCATATTCCTCGGTGACCCTGTTTGGCTCTGATGCTGCAGGATGTGAGGTACAATAATATAAAATGATAGATGAGGGGTACAATTGGCAGGAGGACTAGATATAGAGGTAAGACAGGTAGGGGGATGATCCAGATTCGCTAGAAGGTGGAGGAAAAGATGGTAGGATCAAGGTCAGTGCAGGTCTAAAGCCCTGTGTCTGCAGGGAAGGCGATGGAGGGCAGGGTGTCGCCTGCAGCTGCTGTGGCCTCTTGAACGGATGAGGTTGCTCCCAGCTTGTTTTTTTACACATTTACTGACCTACTGTTGCAGCGCAAAATAATCCACAGTGTAAGCTCCTTATCTCCAGCACAATTTTGTGAAAAAGGAAGCAGCCGAGCAGATTATTCATAATTTGTCCTGAGACCAGCACCCACACTACATAACACTTTTTCTTCCACCATTACATGTATATAAAATAATCTTGAAGGTATGTGTTGTTGAAACTGAGTTCTGCATCATAATAACTATATGTCAGATGTTTAGGGCTACAGCCATCAATAAATGTATAATATTTTTCTTGATTAATTATTTGATCAATGAAACATCAGTAAATAGTAAAAAATATGTCCATCAAAATATCCCAGAGCCCAAGGTGACATTTTCAGATTGCTTTTTTTGTCCGGCCAACAGTCTGAAGCCCAAAGATATTCAGTTTACTGTCATAGAAAACCACAAAATATTGGAACTTGTGAATTGTTGCCATTTTGCTTGCAAATGTACTTAAACGATTAAAGAAGGAAAAAAAGAAAAAGAAATATCAATAAATGGTGCCGCACTTTAATTGATAAGAGGAAGGAATCAGCTGACTGGCGTGTATTTGTAGGCTGTTGTAACCGGACCTGAGTGTGTGTGTGTGTGTGTGTGTATGTGTGTGTGTGTGTTTCATGAGTGTATTCTTAAAATCCACGTGTCTCAGCCATTGCTCTGTTTAGCTCCTCTGACATACAAATATGACTCCAACTACATTTCCCATAATGCTTCTGAAACGAAAAGACACCGTGATGTCCCAAGCAAGCTTAATGACTCCTGGGCATTGTAGTTTACAAATAAACATTGCTTGCTGTTTTAATAATAGTTAAACAACTTTATAATGTTCCCACTGCTCATCGCTCGGTAAATATATATTTTTAAATCCGTCTATATTAATAATCTTTTAATAATGTAAGGTTTTTTTAATGATACACGGAAAAACTGCCTGAGCAATACAATTCCCATATGCCCCCGGAATGTTGCGCATGCGTGCTGCGCAGCGGTAGCTGTGTGTGTGTGGTGTGTAGTCACGTGGAGACGTGGAGAGTCCACCAAGGTTCTGTCCAAACAGAACGTGAGCGTTTAGTAGTCTGTCTGTCGGAGCGCCGCTCGGTGCTAAACTGATTCATGTTGTTTTTTTAGCCACCCGTCCCTTTAAACTAGACTATTTTATCGAAGAATGAGTGATAACGATGATATCGAAGTCGATAGTGACGTGAGTATGGCCACTTTTAGCTTTTTAAGGATGTTATTTTGCTAGCTTGCGATTTAGCTGAACTAGCGGCTCAGCTAGCGTTAGCTATCAGTAAGCTGGCTAGTTTTGCTTTTATGTATGATAAGTATTTCTTGTCGGGATTCTTAACGCTAGCCTTCCTTGCTTCTTCAGAGCTTTGCTAATCTGCTAAATTATTTTACTTTCTGGTGACTTCAGCGAAACAGTAAGATTTGCTCAACAGTTATGGCTACAATTGTACTTTTTGTTCTGTTTTTTTGCAGGAAGACTCACCGAGATATCACAATGTGGTGCGTAATGCTGGGGGGATTTGTCCAATGGCGAAAAATACTTCACTGTTGTTGAAAAGTTGATTTATTCATCACATTCTGCTTTTTTTTTTTTTTTTTGGTATTTAATCGACTGGTAAGGTTATACTGTGGAGGTTGATATTACTTCAAAGAGAATGTGAAAGTGCTGCTTTCTGCTTTCTGCCTTGTTGAACAACTACATTTATGTAATTTATATTTATGCACGGCAGTTTTCCGTCATATTCTGTAGCATTGAAGTAAAGTGCATTTGTGATTGTTCCTCGGCATCAGCGTTAGTAGTGCATTGCAGGGTGTCCCCCATCCTGTGTGTACGCGGCCATAGGGAGACGGTGACACGACATCTATATTTAGACCAAAGCTTTATCCCGCTACAAAGGCTTTTTTTGTTGCATGTTTATTATTTTGTCCGCTTAATACAAAGCTTTCTGCGCTCGGAGTTTAATCGCTCGGAGTCGTTTTCCCCTGGCGGTTCACTTCACACCACGGGGATCCCGCTCGTGATCAGGTTTTTGCAAATTACACATCTAGGTCATCTCAGTAAAGACAGGCCGTTTACATTTGCACTGCATTCATGATGATGCAGAGGGGGAAAAAAGAGATGTATATAGGGCTTGTTGCATGTGTGGAGGAGCGGTGGCCGCGCCTGCATCTCGGACAAGCCTTCGTGTCAGGAAGGGTTGCTGCGGGATGTTTTCCTGTGTTGCAGCCAGTGATTAGAGCCATCTTCTCTCTACAGGCCACTAAAGGGCTGGCAGCCTAAATGAATGACGTATAGCTGCATCGCATACCGACGAGAAAAACACCCTGCACGACTTGGTTGATGCACAGGCTGCACAACACGACGCCTCACCTCCACGCAGATAACCAGAATTTAAAAGCAGAAAGACATTAAGGAGACATCAGTGTTACATTTTATATTCTATGCATTAGTGATAATAAGATAGAAAGGAGCTTTTCTGCCAGTGCCCTCCAACAGACCTCAGGACTTTCTCTCTTGATCGCAGTTACTTTTGCCTCAACGCAGCCGTGAGCTCGATTGCAGAGCCGCATGAGAGACTCAAACCTGATTTCAGCTCACTTAGTATTATTTAATCAGATTACCGAAGCTATAAACATACATCTGTATGTCCTGATGGCTGCTTGCGTCCCTCAGAGTCAGACAGTTGCTTCCATCTCTACATATCTAAGAATGCAGCCTTAAAATCTGCACGTTTACAAATAGGGATTTTGAGGAAATATCTAATTGCTCCAAAGGCAGCCAGTTTAAACTTTCACACACTGCAGCTTGTTGAGACACCGTCAGTTATGTAAGTTATGATTTTAAAAAATATTGCGGCTGTTGCATTTTCAAAATTGCACATCTTTAACTAATGAGGGTACAGTGTGGCAGACATTGAGTAGGTTTCCAAACCTAGATAGTGGGTCTGTTATCTGTAGATATGTCTTAGTGGTAAGATAAGAGACCGGCTGTCTAGTCACAAAGCGAGCACCAAAAACTTTCAAATACCTATTTTTTTCAACAAAACTGGCAAAAATTCACAGGGTTTAGCTTCTCAAATCTGATTTTTGGCAGCTTTTCTCTGTTTGATATCGTTGTAAATTTAATATCTTTGGGTTTTTCCACTGTTGATCAAACCCAGACATTTGAACAAGTCACCTTGTGGTCTGAGACATTTCTCACTATTTGCTAACATTTTATAGACTAAACGATTAATCAAGGACATGATCTATAGACTAAAAAAAAAATGAAACTAATCGTTGTTGCAGCTCTACTTGAATATAGCTTCAGAGTAGAGAAGAACATGCTGTTTATTTTATACTTCCTGTTGTATTTTTGCAACAGTGGTCTCATCCGCCCGCTGGAGCTTCTGGTTTATTGGTGTGTCCACTGTTACTAGTGCAAGAAGGTCTTCCACGTACTCCACCAGCATGACAGAAGTGTAGGCTTTCATGCAGAGAATGTGAGACGGCCACCGGTAGCCGGGAAGCTACCAGCTCTTCCACTCGGCACCTGGAGCAGTTACGTAACGTGTCATGGTCAGGTATGAATAGAATGGAGGGAGCAGCTCAGCTGGCGTGTCCTCTTGGGTTTTATGACAAACTGATAATGGTCGCACTCAGGTAATTAGACACCTGTTTTTCATGGTGCCTGATGTGCTTAACAACTCTTAATAGCATCTACCATGTAGCTAAGACGGCACCAGAACCTGTCTGAGTACAATGAGCTGTGTTTATAAAGGTAGTTTGATATCAGTGAAGCTTCACAGGGTAGGTCAATGGCTCTCGTGATTTATTTGGCGTGTAGCTCAGTTTATTTTTCATCCCCAAATGAGATGCTCATGAAATTCTCATGCAATGAAATTTTGCTACAGCAGTCGGGGATATATGTAAAATAACTTAATTTTTAGATCTTAGTAAGGTTGGAAGTTTTGCAAAATTGTAGGAAGTAAGGTTTGGCAACATGACAATATATACTGGGAGCTCCGTCAGTGATTTTGCTGCAATGTCTATCATTTTAATTTCTCAGGGTGTATTAGACCATTGTACACAGTGTTGCTGATCAATGAGAAGGATTTCTGTATGGGAATACTGGATCTTTTATCAATGTGTTGAAGTACTTTGATTTATCACGTATTTAATTTACTGGATTAGCCAAAAATAGACATTCTTGTCTGGTTAGTGTATCTGTCCAACAGAGTTTCAATTAATTTCTTCAGAAAATGTACTTTATAACAACATGTATTGATATTGTGGCATAAAATTAAATATCCCGGGATCAAGAATTTTAACCGTATCGCCCAAGATCCTGACGCACCTCGTCTTGTGATCCATTAAGTCATAGATGATTCCCTAAACAACGGCCACGCCTATTAAATACTATACGTGGCATTTGTTGTGTGAAACAGAACCGCTGCCCTCTCCCATGAAAATTAATGTTTTATATCGTAAAAGTATACAGAGGTGACCCACTGCAGCAAACCCTGTAATGGGATTACAGTATTTCACTACAAAATGTTTGAGAGAATTCTGTAAAGCCAAATAATTAAAATGTGAAGTTGTAGTATCATTTTATTCCAGATTATTGGATGATTTTCACCCAGGAAATCTTAATATGGGCCTGATATTTAGAAATAGCAAATTACAAAGTGTTCATTTAAATCACCCAGGGCTCTTAATGTCCATTATTGCCTAGTAATTGTATATGGAGCAGCTCCAGAGAGCAGAGCTTGAATACAGTCTTGGATCTTAATTAACTTTCAAAGAGTAATTATATTAAGTATCTTGCCTGATGAAAGAAGCGTGTGTGTTTTAAAACAAGCCTTAACTTTCAGCTGATGTTCACTCGTGTGTCACCAAATGTGCACATATATAACACACACACTAAAAGTTAATATAACTTGATATCTTCACACTAGGAGCAAAGTCCTGTAGTGTATTCTTCTGTACTATGTTTTAATTGTCTACAGTCGTAGTTGGACACAGAAAATCAGCCACATGCACTTTCTAAGCCTCCCCTCTATTCACTGGAACCATGAATGTGAAAACGGTTGCCAGACTTGTAATTGCACATGCCATCAATACCAGTCATGTGTTTGTTTACGCCAGGGGTTAATGCAGGGAGTGGAGTCTCGCCTCTCGGTGGCTGTGCGGATGATACGAGGAGGCACATGGTTCTGGTGGATTTGTCTCTCCTGCACGGTTTGTGGCTCTTGTGCAACAGGCCACAGGAGCAGCTGTTACCATGCCAGCCAGACTAATCACAAGGCTGGCATTGTGAGCAATATGCAGTGAATTTTGATAAAGTGGTTTTTATTATGGTTGCAGTTTCATACGCGTGTCATTCAGGCTGATAGTTTACCTCGCAGGACGTTGTTTTGTAGCATTAAATTGCTTGTATTTGTTACAGATGTTGGTGAGTGAGTCACACTCTGCACATTGTTCCCTCCCACCAAACATGTGACACGCTGAAGGCTTGCCTTAACCTGCGTGTTGTCTCACTTGTGGCTACTTTGGTTTTTGTTGTGATCCGTGGACAAAATGAGTCAGATGACACCCCCGGTCACGTGACTCCTGCCTCGTCTCCCACATCACCACGCTGTTTCATTGTTCTTAATGTCTCAGCTCGACGACAGCGTGGATTAGGCCAGATTCAGATGTGACTGGAGGCTGTGATGGTTTGGCTTAAAAACAGGTTGAACTACAGGCAGCAAACTGATCTCCTGCCTGGCCCTGGTCATGTGATCATGGCAGCCATCTTATGCCTTTACAGTCTAATTAGAATACAAATGTGTGGTTGAAGCTTGGAGCCTGTTAGACGCTGTTGCACGAGCCTCTGCGTGCTAATTGGGGAGGCATAAAATGAGGTTTGGGTTATTGTGATTAAGCCAGTTATTTAACTTAGCAAAAGACATGAGAAATGTGGTTTGATGTGTTACAGCAGCCTGAAATTAACCATGAATGCGGCTGAGATCAGCGAGGTAATATGATTAAAGCTGTGTAGTGTAAAAAGCACAGGGCGTACTGGAGAAGGCAGATGTTCCACTACAGAAAACAGCAGTCCTGCACATCATTAAACTAATCTTAAACTACTAAACCTACATTTCACGAGGGCTTTTGTTGGTCACCGTGCTGTTTAATTCAGCCGGTGTAATCCTCATCCAGGATCTGCCGTTCTCGTCCGCCCACCTCTCACCCCGTGCGAATGACTCGAGTTTCTTGACTTTGACCCGGTCACGAATGTGAAGGGCCACTCCCGTGTGCTCCTGCAGAGAAGGAGGGACAGAAATGCAGTGGTGGGGTGGGTCAGCATGGGTCACATTGGAGGAGGGGGATGGAAGCCCAGGAGGAGCCAAAAGGCAAAAAAAAGGCCACAGAATGCAGCAACTTCTAGTGATGAAAATTAAAATTAGTTATTTTACACGGTTTGCCTTTTTCACCACGAGGCTGCTGGAGGTTAACAGGTGGCTGACTGTAGTGCTGACAGTCAATTACTAAGTCAACAGAAAATGAATCAGTGACATTTTGGATTATTGATTATCTGTCTTTATGTCAAGGTGGTTATTTTTTTCGTTTCTGTTTGTCTGTTAGCAGGATATCCCAAAGTTTAGTGAAATTTGGTGCACACACAGTTAGGCCGAGGAACATGTGATTAGTTGTTGGTGTGATTCGGAATCCGGATAATAATCTAGGAATTTGTTAAGATAAGACATCATAGAACATTTTAGCTTTTCATTTATACATGAACTATTGCACTTAATGGTGGCACATTTATTCCCTGATTGACTATCATTATATGTATTTTGAGACAGTTAAAGATGCAAAACAGTAAAATATTTTCAGTCATTATTTCAGTTGTTAGATTGTGGAGTCTTGTTGGTTTGTCAAGTAAAACTACATTATTATTATTATTATTATTATTATTATTATTATTATTATTATTATTTGCCAGCTAGTTTCTTAAACGTGTGGATTTTACTTTGTCAGTTTCTTATCAATGTTAAAGGAATACTATTTTTCAATTTAGACAATTTTAAGGCGACTCTGGTAACATGAAGCATTTTATAGACTAGGTTCATTTGTTAACACTCTAGATTAATTATCACCCCAAAACCTTCCAAAAATATATATACAGAGTAATACATTATCTGTATGTAGTCTTGGTGAATTTAACAATTCTGCTGCTGCCACAGTGCAGTTTTATTAGTTTTTCAAAGTTCATTGTACTTACTGGCCTCAACCAGAATATATCAACACCAAATAATAGCATCCGTATGAGCTACTAACACAGAAACTCATGTTAGTATGTAAAGGCTTGATGTTGGCTTCAAAACTTCCAATTTTTACTTTAAAACTAAATAAATCTCTGAGGACAGCTTTTATTTACATTAAAGTGACAGTTTTTTGGTTGAGGTTTGGTTGATATTGCCGTTAGCTTAATTTTAAATATCCTGCAACCAAGAATAATTACAGGATTAAGGGAGAGCTGTTGATGTTAAACTGGCAGAAATTAGGGTTAGATCAGTATGTCATCTGTAGCTGAAACAATTATTCGATTGATCGATACAGAAAGTTGATCAGCAAGTACTTTTTCAAAGCATAAATGCCAGTCGTTTGAATTTGCATTTCTCTGTCTTATGTGATAGTAAACTGAATATCTCCGGGTTTTGGACTGTTGGTTTTCACCTTGGGCGTTAGAAATTTTTGATGGGAATATTTCAGTATTTTATTATAGATTAAGCAATTTATCGAGAAAACAATCTGCACATTAATCAATAATGAAAATAATTTAGTTAAAGCCCTAATCATCTTGCTGATGTTGGCCTCGTAATAAAAATCAGATGCGAGCTAGTCGTCGTCATTCACATCAGATATGATGGATAGAAAGACATTTGAATATATATTTTTGGTTTTTATAATTTGGTTTACATCATCATATCACTGAATTAAAACTACACTGACAGTGGTTTTGTTGCTGTAAAGGCAGATTGGGACTTGGCAGCAGAGCGGTTTGTGTAGGTTGACCAGGGACGGTTGGACACCCGCTGTCCTCTACCCATGCTGCTCCGCTGCCAGGCTGAAGGCCGTGTGACTCTTGTCATTGCAGGCAGACAAACGGGCACACCACAATGCGCTGGAGCGCAAGCGTAGGGACCACATCAAAGACAGCTTTCACAGCCTCCGGGACTCGGTACCCGCCCTGCAGGGAGAAAAGGTTGGTAAAGCTCAGCCTGCAGGTCCCCCAGGCACACAAATGGCTCATGTAAGAAATTTTTGTACTTGTATTTTGCCATGTGTTTACTAAAAGGTTAAGTATAATATTTGTAGTGTAATATGTGAATTTAACTGCAAAGGGTATTAAGGGGATGAGGGCATTTCTACCATGATGTAATTCTAATGAATTGTAGTAAATGTACAGAAATGCAAATGTCTTCACTTGCTTAATGTGTGTGCGTCAGTGGAGGGAAATAGTTGAAGGGACTGGGAGGAGGGCAGATGGTGGAAGAGTGCAGATTGGCAGCAGCAAGACAGTGATGCAGTCTAAATACTTGGACCAGCGGCAGGAAGTTATTATGAGGAAATTTAGTTGCTCTTTTCCTGTTTTGACATCCATGACATTGAGAGCATTTGGAGCGGGTTCAGTTAGCTGTTTTATTTCCCCCCTAAAAGACCAGTTTGTGACTCCCATGCAGCATTCAGGGGCGGGGGGTTTATGAGATGATGTGAGGGATGTTTGCTGATTATTTGTAAGACGTGTTGGGTTACAGCTGCCTCACTGCTCGACCCCCGCCCCCTCTCCCAGGACCGTACTGCTATTATGGATCCGTTTTAGGGCCAACATGCAGTTTTTGTTTCTTGTGAGAGGGAGCAGAGTAGAATATGAAGAGAATATTAGGGCTGGGTACCAAACCTCAGTACTTCTTGGTACAAATGTGTCTGAAGCATCGAGTTTACGAGACTGCCAAGTACTGAGAGCTGGCATCGAATATCTGGTCACACTCCGAATCTAGTCTTCTTATTCTTTAATCAGACAGTTCCTGAAAATGTTGCCAATTTTACACTATTTTATTCAGGCAAAGTTCTTGTAAGGCGCTTGCATTTATTTGAAATTTAACATTTTACAACTTTGATGTCTTTTGTTGAATTAAAGATAGAATTTTGTGGAAAAATATGTTTATATGTATATTATAATCACGCTCATTAAATATAAAAGCTAGAGCTGAGACGACTAGTGGATTAATCAGTTACTGAAAATGATTAGCAACCATTTTGATCATTGATTAATAATTTAGGTCACTTTTTAATATAAAGAAATGCCCAAAATTCACCTTTCTAGTGGTCCTGGTTCTGATTTTCTTGGTCTTAAATAATATTGAACCGAATATCTTTGGGTTTTGGACAGTTTGTTGGGCAAAACAAATAAATCGTGATCAACATTTTTCACTATTTTCTGGTATTTTATAGACCAAACCACTTAATTGAGAAAATAATAGTCAGATTAATCATCAATGAAAATAATCGGCCCTAATATTACCGTCTCAGTTCTTTTTCTTGTGAAAGTTGATGCCTTACTTTATAAAGATTTACTAATTTCTTATATGACAGGAAGTGGGCTTCGTTTCAGGCTATAAAACACTGAAAGAAACTCTGGTTTTAGTATCGATGCAGAAACTTTGGTATCGAATCTGCGCCACTATCTAAACATTTCAAATGATACCCAGCCCTAATGAGCACAAATCTCACTGATGCTACTGCTGTGAAGTCAATGAATGGCTCAGGGACACAAGGGAAGCATGATAGCAGAACTGCATGAATTAGAGAAAGTAGCAAATGTTCGTGAAATAAGTGTCTGTAATGCTTGAACATGTTGGAGCTGAGTTGCAGCCAGGCAGCTAACGGGCTGCCGCAGTACTTTAGGTTTTTGTACTCGAGGCAAACACTCTGACAGTAACGTGTCAGGGGTCGTGACCTCACCTGTGGATGTCAGATCAAAGTGCTGGAGGATTTTAAGAGGTTAAAAGAAGACAAGCTGTGCAGAAATGCACAGTCTAGATTTCCTTGTAGCCTTCTGCAGTTGTTTCAGTCTGTGCATCAGCATCATGACAGGAGCAGGAATTTTTGTGCAAGAAATGTGATAAGAAATGTGATAAGAAATGTGATACTTGGCGTCATTGCTTCAATTTCTGCATGTGTCACTAACAGCAGTCTACCAAACAGGCGTCTCGAGCTCAAATCCTAGACAAAGCCACAGAGTACATCCAGTACATGAGGCGAAAAAACCACACGCACCAGCAGGACATCGACGACCTGAAGAGGCAGAACGCACTGCTGGAGCAGCAAGGTAACAGCACGGCTGGATGACTCACTGTCATTCTGTTCTGCAGGCTGGGGATACTCTACATGAGAGATTTAGACCGATTTTCTTTAAGAACTTAATTTCAGAATCGAGCTGTTGGGAGGATTCAGTCGTTTTTGCCGGCTGGCAGTAGTTGAGGAAAGGTTTGAGTTTTAGCAAATGAAATGTGACCAGCTGCAGCCGGCGAGAGTGGAGTGCAAGAAGGGAGGGTGAGGAAATACAAAAGCTTCCACACCGTGTTTGTTTTGGTTGGATGTTGTAGTGATAAAAGAGCGTGTGGTTGAATGGTTTGAGAACATGAAGTCCTAATCTCTAAATCAAAGTGTCTCTGCCACTACAGCTCCAGACAAATGGAAGGCCAAAGTGTAGCGCTCTCTCCTAGCTTAACCTAGCTTCTATAACTCAGTGGACGTGTCTCTTAAATGTTTTCTTTCATGCTGATGATCTGAAACATGTTCCTGGGGTTTATTATCCATAATCTAAACCAAACTGCTATTCAAATGCCCATTAAAACTTGAACACTGTGTTGTTAAAAGAAAAAGATAATGATGATTTTGTTAGCATTGAGCAACTACATTTCCCATGAGACTTTGCATACCAGTGTCATGAATCCAAGCCTACCCGCCCTGCCTGCAGATAAGTTTGACCAGACACTAAAAAGGCTTTTTTAAAAATTAAATTTAGATTTTCACCTGCAACTTTTAACTTTCACTTTTACTGATGTTTAATTAATTTCAGCCCCAGAAACATGTTCCCAGAGTTTCCCTAAACGCAGTTTCAGTTTTTGGTGGGAAAATATTTATTTCATGGTCTAATAGTTGAATTTAAATACATTAAATCCAAACATTTATCATCCTTTAAAACCCCACCATGTTTAAGCTTCTATTATAGAGTATAATCTGCATGTCAGGGCACTAAAACTCCCAGTTCATAGAAAAAAACAAACAGAACATGACCTCAGTGTCCTGTATGGTAGCCATAGCTTCATGGGATATGTTGTTGTTGAATCCTAAGAAAACAAGCATCATTGTATCTTGGTTAAAATAGTAATGTTTGAATTGTATTAACCAGTACAGCAGTAGATACACATTAAGCTTAGAATATTAATGGAAAACCCGAAGAACGTGCGTCAGGTTTTTAGAAAAATGATAATGTAGACAAATAGATAAACCCTCTATGATAAATTACATAGAGTAGAAGATGCTAGTGGAACAGAGGCATGGCTTAAGCTATCTATATGTGTTCAGTTACACCAGAAAGATGCACAGCAAAATCAAGCTGCACGTCTTAGGTGGTACTGCCGATTTAGCCAAGTTTTTGTTTATGGCATATAAAGATGCCTCCCACTCAGCAGAGCAGGGTTATATGAAAACAGATGGTGCAACACAGCTCGTGTCATGGCTTCCTCCATTTTAGATTCTCTGGCTAGAATTTCTTTCTCTTTGGTCATGTAGTGTGTCCCCAGCCTGATTTTTTCCTTCTCTAACTATATCTTCCTCACCTTCTTCCTCCGTTCATGTTTCTTCTTGTGTTCATGCAGTCCGTGCTCTGGAGAAGGTGAAGGGCTCCACCCAGCTCCAGGCCAGCTACTCGTCGTCTGACAGCAGCCTGTACACCAACCCCAAAGGCAGCGCCGTGTCGGCGTTCGACGGGGGCTCTGACTCGAGCTCCGAGTCGGAGGTGGAGGAGCCGCCCAACAGGAAGAAGCTGCGCGTGGAGGCCAGCTAGACAGCGGAGCGGTTTAAAACCTGGCCGAGGTCGAGGCGGCGGGGCACGGGGGAGGGCGAGAGGAAACGCAGCCTTCAAAGCTCATCGACCCCTCCCCTCCTCATGCCAGCAACAACCACCCCCGGCCTCCCTCACCGTCCTCCTTGTTCTCTCTCTCCTCCATCTCTGGGTGGGCTCGCACTGAAGACTCATGACCCCTCAAACCTCCACACACCGCCGCCACAATCGTCTCCCTTCCCACCCAATCTCCAAGAACAGGAGGGAGGAAGTCGGCAGGGTGGAAGATGGCTGCTTCAATCCATCTAGAGAGCTTCAGGTTTTTTCCCCCTTCCCATCCCTCTCTCTCTCTTTTCTTTCGTTCTCCGTCATTGTTTTTTTCCCCCCTCGCAACGTCAACAATCCAAAACCCCAAAAGAGGCAGCTTGGCTACTTAAGGACTTGAGTTTTTGTACCCTCAATAAAGCCCCTCCTCCTCCCCAGGTTGTTTTTTTTTTTTTGGGGGGGAAGGGCGTGTCGGGCCTACTCCTCCAAGCACTGCTATATTATATATTTTTTATTTCTTTTTTGTTATTCTTGATAAAAACCTGTTTAGAATTTACACACACACCTAGATAAATCGTCCTGGACAAGTTTACCTTTTTAAAATAAAAATAAAAAAATACAACATTTGTAGCTTACTTTTTCCACTAAAGAATGTGAAGACGCTTTGAAGTAAATGTTAAAGTGATATCCACCTCAGGCCCACTGGATTGCAGATGTTTTCTGCCCGACACGTTTATTAACACAAGAATTAAAAAAAGAAAAGAAAACATGACTCCTTTTGTTGAAATTGATGTTTTGAAGGAGAATATTCCTAAACTTGTATCGTATTTTGTCCTTTAGCTTGAAGTAGTGAATGACTTTAGGTGGCTGAATACATTAGGCATCTCTTTATATATTATAAAAAGCATTGATTGGATGTTTTCAAGTTCAAAAGTATGTTATGCATTTTGTAGTAATCTCACAAGTCATGGGAAAATGCCAATTTGTCACATGTAGTTTTCCTTAAGGGTATGAAATAGGTATTGAATGTCAAAGGTAGCTCCCGTCTTTTGCAGTATAAGGAAGCGAAATAAGTCCCTGTTGATGTGTTGTGCTTTACACAGTAAAAATCAATGTTGCTGAATCCCCCAAGGAAAAAAAGGAAGCATTTTGCGTGTCTAGGAAACGTGTGTGTGTGTGTGTGTATGTATATTGTTTCCATTTTATTTCCATTTAGGAGGATATAATTAGTGTAATAGGTCTTTGTTTGTCCGATTCCATTCCATGGAAATTACAAGTATGTTGTACATACTGCCAACAATTGTCTTGCAAGTTGAGGCCTACCTTTACTATGAGACTATAAAATAAACTATTTTATCCTTTAACACGCTCCCTGTGGTTATTTAGCTGTCAGACCCGAAGTGTTAAAATGCTTACAAATGCCCAAATTTCCTGTGCTGCGTTTAAAAAAAAAAAAAAAGTCTGCAGTGAATTTAATGATGGTTTCAGTCACCTCTCCTCCCTCTGACGTCAACGACTGCAGTAGACGAGCTTTCAGGGCTGGATGTGCTTTGTTACAGCGGCAAACAAAACTTCAGGTTTTTCAGGTTTCCAGTGATGCAGGCAGGTGTCTAGAATAGACTGAGAACATGATGTACTTTCATGTCTAACAATCCTCCTCTTACACTGGTGTTTTTAACCATGCAGAGAAATAAACCGGGCCAGCTGGTGTTTTCATCTGCGAGCAACAGCCAGTAGCCAACCTACTTACAGTACGCACATGATGAATCTGTCTTCTGTTATCTCAGGGATTTTTGTTTGCATTTCCCTTCATATATCCATAACTTTACGAGTCAAAGTTCTCCTGTAACCGCCCATGCTGCCCCCAAAGACGAAGAAATGTTCTTATTATTTGGATGTTTTGTATTTGATTTACTGAGTTGATTATTTTCTGCAAGTTTGATTTAAATGAGGCACTACTTTAAAAGAAATTCCTCTGGAAACCAACAGCTACTTTTAAACCAAACTAGAGTTAAAACGATTAAGTCAATTAATTGGGCAGCTATTCTGATTCAGTCATTAACTCTTCTGTCAGTATTCAAGCAAAATCGCCAAACACCAAGTTCCAGCTTCCAAAATGTGAGAATTTCCTGCATTTCTTAGTCTTATATTTGAGTTTTAGTTTTAGTTTAAGACATAATCTTGGGTTTTATGAAATTGTAAAAGGCATTTTTTTTTTAAAACAAATTTTGGACATTTTATAGACAAAACTGATTCATCAAGAAAAGTAAACAATAGTTGCAGCCTAAACTCGGTAAACTAATAACTGTGTCAGAACTTTAATTAGTACTGGATTGCAGAAAATTATTAGGAAATTCTGGTGGAAATGAATCCTTTATTTTTTTGTCCTAAAAATAATCAAATTTAAATATATATAAATAAATATATCGGCCTAAACAAGTATGCATCGTGTACGTTTTTAACTGTAGAATGTAAACCCTCCTGAAGGCTAAATCCTCCCCCAACGTCCCAGAAACAATACGGAGGACCGAACCTCAACGTCCTCAGTTGTAGTTGCAGCTCTGCTTTCAGTCGACTTGGTTTTTCCAAAGATGATATTGATGAATTGTTGCAATTTGTTTTAACTGTTGTATCTGACTGACTAACGATTTGTGTCTAAAGTGAATCATTTAACAGTTGTAAAGCATTTTATAACACCATCATGAAAAGTGCTGTATAAAGTTTTATTAACTCGGGTCATACTGAAACCTCATAAAGTCCCACTTTTATTTCAGAGAATGAAAACAATAGGCATTGCAAGCAAAAATTCAGCTGAATGCGAAGCTGCCCACACACAACTGTTGACCTTTATTCAGGCAAACTCCCCCTAAACTCCAGCCCTCGTTTCTACTGAGGGCCGACCATCCGACCGGCTCCTGGGCTCGTCTACATCAGACCTGACCGCTGTTTGCTGGTTCGAGTCCATTCCTCAGAGTTGGCTGGTTCACACTCACAGTGACGTCTCCTCTGAGGACTAACTAGGACTGATGGTCGGCTGATCCGGAGGCAGCGGCGGGGTCCGACGGTCTGTTGTCAGTGGAGGCTCCCGGCTGCCTGATGTACTCGGGGACAGGCAGCTGGTGGAAGTGCTGCAGGGCCTGAGCCACCTTCTCCGGACAAATGTTGTAAACTGGATGAGTTGGAGCCTACAAGAGAGAACAAGAGCAAAATAAGACATTTGTTGTACCATAATATTTTATTTTAAGCCTCTATTTGCTCCTATTCTTTCTGATTTTTGGCCCAAAAGTGGCTCCATTTTCCAACAGCTTTATCCAATCTGGACTGGGTGTCATTACAGTTACAGTATTACTTGTACTGTGTGTCTTAACAATTACAGTATAGTGTAAACTCTTTTCGTTGGTTTGTTCAGAATGAAACTGGTCTGCTAAAGAAGAATCCATTTCTTTAAACACTTCTGCACTGTATAAAGTTGTATGTAAATGGCATTTTCAATCTTTATGAAACCAAACTGTCAAATGCTTTTCTTCACCTGTCTGTGTGTGTGGAGGAAGACAGTGTAGGTAATATTTAAGACGGAAGACTGGAACTTAAACTTATGAGCAACCTAACAAGAGAAATCCTGAACAAAAACGTCCCTCAAACAAAACAAAAAGTTTAGTGGACAGAAAATCAAGAACTCCTGTAAAATACAATCTAATTCATTACCCTGCAATAAATACTACCTTTCTCCTATTCTTCTGTATTCTGTCAAACCTAGTTTGTGGCAGGGGACAAAACAGTGCAATGCACTCTTAATGCAGCCTCAAAAATGTCCAGTTGAATCAACACCTCTCTGATGATGCTTAAAAAAAGAGAGAACATAATAACGCTCACACAGGCAGTATAAGTGTTCCTGATATTTTGTCCACGCCCAGCAGGTTTGTAAGTAAATGGACAGCATAAGAAAAAAAGACTCCTGGATTCTGACCTAAAGATTTAACGTCCAGTTTGACTAAAGATGAGATGAAACAAACCCACTGTTGGGTTACTGGTTGGCGATATGCACATGCATGCATATGCACGCAGAGGGAGGCCAGACTTACTGTAACCAACGACCAAGTGCCAGTAATACAACAGGAAACAGGAAAATAAAACCAACACCACTGCCGCTGCCAGTAACATCTTTAAGTAAAACCACATCTTCGTTTGATTGCTTTACTGTTCAACTCCACCCAACGTCAGAGCTTCTCCTTTTATATTTGCATCAAAATGTAACCTGATCAGGAAACAAACCCCTAGACCGTCACGCTGAAAATAAAAAGGCAAGTAATACATTTAAAAAGGTGCAAAAATGAAGAACAGTGTCATGCTGTCTCGACTGTTGCACGCAACTAAATTCATATGCAAAAATGGCAGATAAAAAAAGCCATTAGTTTAATAATTTACTGCATGATGGGTGCAAGTACATTTACTGCTCCACTCCATAAACCAGCGATTCCCAACCAGGGGTAATAGATGAATTACGATTAAAAATATGTTCACATAATTCTGTCCATCCAGCTTTCCATAAACCAGCGATTCCCAACCAGGGGTAATAGAAATTACGATTAAAAATATGTTCACATAATTCTGTCCTCCAGCTTTGGTGTGAGGCTGATCTTTAGTATATTTATTGTCACAAGAACCAATAAACTACCAGCTACAATAGGCTGACTGCACAGGACAGGCCTTCCACCTTCTCTTGTAACACCTTCAGGCGATCAGCTCGACATTTTGGCCGGATGCTCTGAATTCCTGGAGTCTCTGCTGGTTGTCTGGCAACCTCACAGTGACGACAAGACTCCTGACCAAGAGATTGTCCGGCACATAACTCCCCGTAAAACCACACCGTATTGTTTTTATACTTAAGTTTTTGTACGGATTAAACAAACAAAGATATAACGTGTTATTTTATGAGTTTTAGAGGTGCTTCAGACAGAGCCAGGCTAGCTGTTCCCCTCCGTTTCCAGTCTTTATGCTAAGCTAAGCTCTGCTGGACCAAGAGACGTGAGAATAAGCATATTTTCCCAAACGTCCAACGACATCTTTAAACACCACCTGCTGCGATTGACGTGCATTAAACTAGCTTGCAAGCTAGCTGAGAAGCCGAGATAATAGAGTAATGTATTAATGGGCAGTGGTGCGGATGCAAACTTGACCAAACCTACTGCAAAAACTACGAGAAAAGAAACCCGGCCTAACGATGACAGCTCCACGATCACTGTCTCCTACGTACAAGTTACTCTAACACTATCCACTTTTATATAATTATAAACTTTATACAACTTCCAGTTTAAGATCATTTCAAAAGAACACATTAAAACACGACAGGTGGTATCAAAGGTCAATAAAGAGGGACTTGAGCTCATCTGATTCTGTGGACGTACAGGAGTCGTCTTTAGCAGTTACCAGAGTCTCATTTGTTTCTCCTAAATAAAACAAATCCATTCCTGACGGTAAACAATCCATTTCTGAATGAATCCGCCCGCATCCACCCGCTTCTCCCTCCCGGCCCTGCTGCAGCCTCACCAATCTGTTCTCCTCCTTGCCGAGGATCATCTCATGATGGAGGTCCATGTTTCCAAAGTGCTGTGCTATGGAGAGGCCGCTCAGGCAGTAACACGTGTGGTAGAAATCTCTGGATCTGGACACAAGAAGATATCATATAGGACATAAATGATGAGCAAAACCATGTGAAACACATTTAACTGTATAGAGTGTGTGCTGCTGCCAGTCTTAATGTGTCATAGTGTGTGTGTGTGTGTGTCCAGATGGTGTGGGACTGACTTGCCAGGCTTATCCAGGAGGCCCCCTGTTGGGTTCTGACAGCACAGGAGGATGTACTCCTGCAGGGCCTGCTGCTCGAACATCCACCGCTGCCGACTCAGCTCAGACTCTCCTGCACAAACACACAAAAAAACCCTCTCGCTTTAGACTCATTATTTTCACTTTTTGTTTTAAAAATAAACAAATGAATCAAAAAAAGTGAGTGGATGAGGGTGAAACATGGATTATAAAAGTGTCGCATTCTATTGTTTTGTACTCAAACACATTTTCAGCAGCTTATTTGCAATATTTGCTTAGCAGTGCTGGCTACAAGAAGACCTTGTTTACAGTAAAGTGTGATGATCAGTGTCTTTAAAATGCACAAGGATATAAAATCAATGTGAAACTCACTTAAAAATGACCTTGTCCATTATAAAAGGTGTCTAACAGGTAAGGTAAGGTAAAACTGAAAATGATGAGCCCATATTTACCACACTGACATTCGTTCGGTGTAGCTGTCTTGTACGGAGGAAACACAAGCCAGTATGGGAAAAATAACTCTTTATTTATATATATATATATATATATATATATATATATATATATATATATATATAAAAAAAGAGCCTGGAAATCAAACAAATTCCTCCTTGTCGTGAGGCATCTGTACTGACCGCTGAGCCAGCTCTGAAAACTTTATTATTTACATTTTTTCTTGGTTTATTGTGAGCATTGATTTTCTGGGGGCTATAGGGAAAATTCTCAAGCCACGTTCTCTACATGTTAGTTAAAATGTTAAGAGAAAAATGCAATTTATATTGAGTTGACTCTCAAGCGAGAAAGCAGTAATGATGTTAGATATTGTGCAATGATTAGATCGTTTGTTTTGTCATGACACACTAATTTTTATTTTTTTATAATCAAGAGTTTTGATTAAGTAAAAAAAAATGCGATTACTGGTCAAAATCATGATGGTTCTTGATATTTTTAGTGTGTTTTTACAACTCTTAAAGACTTTTTACACAGCATGCCTCCCTTCGGGGCTTTGCTCTGACCAAAGATACAGTACCTTCCTTGAATAAGGCTCTGTGGAGCAGAGGCAGGAGTCCAGCCTGCCAGAAAGAGTAGCAGCCGTCCACCAGTTTATTACAGCGGCCCTGGAAGCCTCCTTCGAAACGCATCTGCCTGCTGACCACCCACCGCTGAGGAGGACACACGACAAGCACACATTTAATAACTCTGAGGACGTTTAACTCTGACTTTAGGTGTGATCACATGCCAGCGACAGAGAGACTCCTTTAGCTGAAACCCCTCAGGGTCGCACAGGACCAGAGATAGACACGCACCAGAAGGGATGAAGGAAAACGGCGTCTTAATAATTTCAAAATTGGAAGGAATTGTTGCCATGGAAACCACTAATTGGTGCACATCCAGTCTGCTCGGCTTTGGATTGAGTAATTATGGAATATTGGAATATTTAATACCAGCTGGGGTATTAAAGGAGGAGGAGGTCGAGGATGTTCAAGGGCCGGAGCAGTGTGTACTCCATCTTACAAACACCAGTCTCTGCAGAGTTTACTCACATGTAAAACAAAGGAAACCCAGTTAACAAATGTGCATCATTTTCAGTGTTTTTAGGTTCAGCCTGGCCTTCACAGATTTTGTGCAGTGTAAAACCTGCACAAATTAATACCTAATTAATACGATGAGACTTGTATGAAGTCACACAGGAATGTGAAAAAGCATTGATGTGAACGTTGATCTTTGATCAGTAATCTACATCATAAATGCTTCATGCATGCTGCTGCTGAGTCTTTCTGATCATTCATTGGCCTGGCTGCACTGTGGGAATTATGCTGCTTCCCTTTCTCGATACTTGACAGGCAATATGTAATATTGTCCTCCACAATGCCAGAGAAAATTCCCATATTTTTCCAATGATACACAGGTTATTAATTAATGGCAGTTTGATATTTGTATCTTGCTACTTCAAACAGTCATTTTTAGGTTTTAACAGAAGAACACTTTTAAAAGGTTGGATTTTCGTCACTTGGTTGTTTTCGCAGCTTCGGACTCGCTGTACAGATTCCTAAAGGAGAGAAGTGTCTGTGCTCATCGCCACATTAATTGTCATCCCTGAAAATGGACCTTTAGTTATACTGAGTAAAAAATACACATAAATCTGAGAGCCGCCATCGACACGAATCGTCTCTCTATGTTAATGATTAATTCATTCTCTCAGAGATGAAACTGGGGCTGTGTGACTCAGCCAACATCACTCGATAAAGGAACTTCATAAAAGTAATTTTTGTTCACGCCCACTCAAATGGTATGGAGTCACAGGAGTGCCCTAAAAAAGTGAATCTGTAAAAGAATATGAAAATAGCAAAAACAATAAAGGAAAAGCAAATGCAACAGGGAAAAGAAAATAAAGGGATAACATAAATGACATTATATGAAATAAATAACATAAAAAAAAAAAATATATATATATATATATATATATATATATATATATAAATGAACAAATAAATGAAAATGCTTATAATTTTTTGTCTTTATATATTTCTACATTTATTTATTTATTTTTATTATTATCTTTATATTTCCAATTAGTTTTATTTACTTATTTATTCTTTTATTTATTCCTCTTTTCCAAAATGTATTTTCTTATTCTTTTACAGATTTATTCTTTTTTTTAATGGCACTCCTATGACTCCATAAAATACCGCATCGGAAACAAAATGGTTGTGAATAAATAAAATAAATAAATAAATAAAACCTGTATGAGATCTCAGATTCTTGAAAAAGTATCATTGTGCTACCGCAAATCAGGGACTACACAGACAGATGTGCTCTTATTTTAGGATACAGATGTTTTCAGACACGTTTCCAGATCTGATTAATGTGAACCTCCACAGCAATATCCACTTGTTTTAAAGATTAGGGCTAAACATTTTGTCTATAAAGTGTCCGAAAGTCGTGAAAGATGCCCGTCATAATTTTCCAAAGCCCAAGGTGACGTCTTTAAAACCAAAAGATATCAAAAGATATCTGATTTAAAGTGATATAAAACAGAGAAAGACAGCAAATTGTCACATTTTAGAAGCAAATCCTCACATTTGTAATCTACAGCCATTTTGGACACCAAGAAACGCCACCTGGTGTCCACTTACAACCTTTGCTGAACCACCAAAGACCGAGACAAAGAGACAAATCCATATTTGTGGAGGTTTTCCAGGAGACAGGCGGCGACACGGGACACTTTAGAGGGCGTGCTCTGTTAACTTTGCCTGGGTGTTGAGTGGATTAATACTACAGAGCTGTGAGGTTGTCTAAAGGAGGAGGGACGTTTTACGAGCCTACTAGCATGCGGGGAACAGGTTTGCTGACCAGTCACATGCAAATATAACTTGATTAGCACACAGAATTTGAATATATGCTGAATGATAGTGACAGTATGATGGCAGTTGCTGGAGAAGGAACTTTACATCCTTGATACTTTGAATGTGAGGTGGTAATTTTAATGTTTTTCCGGAGCGATGACTGTAAACAATGCTAAAAGAAACCAAAACACCAAACGGACTCTGACCGCTAGCTGTGTTTCTCCTTTCAATAAGAGATAAAAAAGAAGTGCTGCAGGCTGGCCTACCGGTGACACGATATCTCTTTTTCTTTTCCGGGTGACCTTAAGCTCCGTGTCATTGAGTCCCTGAGCACAACTCTAAAGCTGTACCCATATTGCAGCTCCGGGGCTGCTGTTCTGACCTCTTACTGCTCTGGAAGAAGGCAAATGACAAGAGAATTTCCCTACGGGGATCAACGCAGTATCCCAATATTGACAACACAAGAAGCCACTGTTAAGAAAACTGACGGAAAACTTTGTCCTCCGATAGGCCAAGAGCCTGGTGGCAACATAAAGGACTACAATGTCAAGGTGTCGCTTACAGCTACAGGTGAACACACATTCAGGGAAACTGATAAAAGATGCAGGACCAAAGTCAATCTATAATAAGCAAAAAAGACCAAAGCTGTGGAATATTTCATACCAAAATGGGGCTTCAAATCTCGCTCTGGGTTATAACATTTTATTCTTACAGCGGTGAGCAGCCTATAAAAAAAGGGATATTGCGTCAGCACAAAGGCTCTGTTGTGACCAATACTGATAGCATCTTTTTTTGTCGTGTAGTGGTTTCTCACCAGCAAGGCCTTGAGATCCAGCATGTGTTCTTTGCCCAGGATGACGAGGGCAGCTGTGCCACAGAAAGTGTAGCCACCGTGGGCCTCCAAACCCGGCACTCCGCTTAGACCGCCCTCCCAGTTCTGACAACTGGAGACAAGAGGAAGTAGTCACTAAAAACACACAATGAAACACTCCCTGGTTCATGGGAGACACAAAACAGTCTTTAATAATTCAATAATAGGCCGCTGTGGTGGTGGAGGGGTTGTACCTGAGGATCCAGTTGGTCGTGTCCTCAAATAGTTTCGGTGTGAGGATGTTTGTGAGCGATGCTACAGAAGCTGCACAATATGCACTCCTATGAAAAAGGAAAAAACACAGACGTGGGTGAGCAGGAAGTCTCTTCCTACACTTACACATCATCTTCCAAAGCACTGTATTTTTAGACAGCCAGCAGACCAAATATAAACATACATTTTGTTTTTAGTGTCAGCCTGTTGTACTGTAAAATCATCTTGGCTTCTTTTTTTTTTTTTTTTATCCATTTTGTTTTCCTCTGCTGTCTCCTCAATTCTTTAAAGATCCCCTCCAGACATGTTTTAACATGTATATAAATTGTTCTACTTTGAATAATAATTTGCATCTGATATGTTCTTTTCACAAAAAAAAAAAAAAGGTCAATTATCTTGCTAAAATCTTTGAAATGACATCGACTCCCTCTCCTTCATTAAAAATCCAGAATCTATGAATATAAGTCGAACTGCACAGACATCATTCTGCACAGTGAAGCTCAAACATTCAACTGTAGGAACTAGAAAAACATATTTTTGAGTTGGGTGCAACTTTAAGAATTCATAACTTATCATGAATTAAAAGATAAGGCTGGTACTTTTTATGATTATCGACAAATCCTTTGAAGAGACCAGAAACAACAGTGAATTTATCCCACTAACAAGTATTATAGCTTATTCCTCCGTGACACAAAACTCCAGTCGTTGTCGTGTTTGAGTGACTTTTATTTTGTCATTACGGTGAACATGATCAGTGACCATGACTAGTTTCTTTTTCTCAGCAGTGTTAACATGGAAACACAACTCAGAGCTCAGTGACTAAATCATGTTTCTCATTTGAAGGATAAGGCTGGTGTTATTCAATGTTTTTCTTATTGCCAACAAATCAGTGCATTAGTCCGTCTCTTCCCTACCCTGTCTGTGTCTCTCAGGCCCAAGCCCATTCGTACATACTGAAAACGTAAATCTTCAACAAATAAATAGTTTTATTTTTTAGTAATTTCCAAAACCAGCCTACCAGCTGTAGTTTTTAGCAAACATTATTCAAACAGGATCAAATAGTGTATTTGTTGGGGACTATTTTCAGCTGTGGATTAATACACATTTAGTGCTGTAGTGAGTATTGACAGCAGCAGGACATTGCATGTGCGGTTGACTCAAAGTAAACCGCGTTCATGGTAATAAAGGAACTTGTGTTTTTAGTGTGTTTTTGGATGATGGAGGTCTACAGTACAGAGGAATAAGCTTTGTCAGGCTTTAGTCGGATCAATTCATTGTTGGTTTTGGTCTTTTCATGGGATTTGTTGACAACAAAAATATTGAATATCACCAGACTTATCCTTAAATGAAAAGTGGGTTTGAGCAAATCCTCCTGCTTCGTACGCCAACAAAAGCCTTTAAGAAATTAAAACACGGTTTCCTTTTTCTTAGTTCATGAAAAATTGACATTTTGGGAGATGTGTGGGTTTCACAGGATGGCGACTGATAAGCAAACCCGTCAGAGAGGAAAGAAGTTAAAATAATACATAATGAAAGCAGAACATTAATTGGCTGGCGACAGATAACAGCCTCCTCTGAGAGTGAAAAAGTAACTTTGACTTTTGAGGTTCTTTGTTGAAACAGAAGACGATACCTCAAAGCTGCTTATTAAAAAAATCCACTGCTCCACAGAGCAGATTCAAAGAGGGAAAACGCAACACACACACACGCGCACACAGTAACTCAAATAACATAAATCCACTCTTATGCAAGAGAGATGTGAGTATTTCTCCTCTTTTGCAAAGGGGAACAAAAGAGCATAAAAAATACAAAGGAGAGGCAGATAAAAAGGGACGTACTTTTTTAAAAATGTCCTACTTATGTGGTGAAAAGACTAAATGTGCAAATGTGTTGACTGTCACACAACAAATACACAAAAATAAATAACCGTGTGGATACCAGTCGAGCTCTTAATTGTGACGTATTGTTTTCATTTTGGTGATTTATGGATCTTCCTGTGTGGCGCCGATAAAGCAATTACTACAC
Organism: Macquaria ambigua; assembly: GCA_008360985.2. NCBI lineage: Eukaryota > Metazoa > Chordata > Actinopteri > Centrarchiformes > Percichthyidae > Macquaria > Macquaria ambigua. The sequence goes on from VMKM01000336.1 coordinate 314,830, forward strand.
CACAAATAAAAAATAAAAATAAAGAAGAGGAAAGAGAACAGAGGGTGGAGGAGGCAGCATTATCTCCTGGGCTCTCACCTGACATCCACCTCCCCTCCAACGTGCATCACAAACGAGCCATCTGGCTGCTTCACTGACCGTAGGAAATCTAACAGCTTCTCCCTGGAGAAGAAGGTCAGAGAGAGAGGGAGAGAGAGAGAGAGAGAGAGAGAGAGAGAGAGAGAGGTCGATTAGTAAAGAAGAAGAGGAGGAGGTATGTGGTGACAAGAAGTACTAAGCAAATTTAATGAAGCACTTCTAAAAAGTAAACACGCAGAAATCACGACTGTAAACATTAGTAGCTTCACCCTGTCAGCAGCTACGCAGATATAAATGCAGAAAATGAGGAGTTAAAAAGTCATGTAAACACTGCCTCTAAATATAATATAATTATAATTAGCTACTGGTTAAATCACATCAACAAGATACGTCTGAAATGTTCTCCTACAATGTCATTATTATCATAGTATAGAAAAAATCAATTATACTGAAAGGGATTAATTCATTTCAAACATCATTATACATCCACTGATTAAAAGCTTTGCAGTGAGAACATGGTCATCATTATACTTGGTGTCATCAAACTGATATAATATAAATTTTAGTTATTTTATAATCTGAAGGCCTTTCATTCAGACTGCATGAGACGTCAGTATAAATACACTGATACCCTTAAGGTGATTTAGTGTTGCGTATATTCTGCTACTTATAGTCCATCGTGTATCTTCGGGTTATATCTCTCCAACAAAGCCACCATGACAAACTGCTGATCTTGGCATCTGAAGCTGGGTTCTTTTGTGAGTCTTGTAAATCCGAACTATTGCTGACAACAAAACGTATGCTGTACATCGGAGCTGCTGAGCTGTTTAGATTTTTCTAAAGACTGAAAGACTTCATCAGCCAGAAATGCCCGAAAAATGATGTCAGTAAATTGTGCACGTCAGTTAAATGTCCTCTTTTAAATATGTGTTGGATTCAGCTTTTTATAGACTAAAGTGTCTTGTCTGAGACTGCTTTTATCTAATGGCCCCCCTTGTGATTTGACACCAGGCTGCATTTTTACATTCAAAGATCTCGAGAGCAGCATTAAAACAGAGGAAGCATCCAGCCACAAGTATGAAGGAAGGAGCATTATAACAAAACAATCCATTTGAAGTCTGCTTTAATAGAAAGTTTTCTTCAACGCTGTGTCTTTACTTATACTTGGTGTAATGTAATAATAATTTAAAAAATGAGTTTACAAAGCGCTTCACAGACATAGAAACAGAAAATACACAGTGCACAAATGAATAAAAGCATAAAACAAAAAGAAATACTCTAATTAAAAGCTGTTTTATAAAGATGAGGTTTTAAAAGAGTTTAAGATAGCGGTGTAACTGTGGTTGTGTGAGCATGACTGTACCTGTCTATAACATTATAGGCCTCCTCTGTGCCGATGACACAGAGGGCGTTGACGGCAGCATAGGTAGGTGCGAGGTGGGCGTGCTGTCCTGGTCCTCCAGCAAAACCCCCCGTTGGGCTCTGACAGCGAGCCAGAAACTGACACACACTGGAGAGGAAAAGATCAAAAAGTTATGAGCAAAAAAAAAAGGTCCCTAAAATAGTCCTTAATGAAGAGGTGAATATTACTACACTAATACTGAAATATCAGACAACAAAAAGAGTGTTTCTTGCACATTTGATCACTGCCTCTGCACTGATTATTTCACAAACAATGTGACAATGTATATTATCAACAGAGGACTTATCTAGCTATGACTGACGAGTGAACACAAGAACTTTCCTTTTAGATTATGTTTAAAATCAGGCATTTTTCAAGGAGCATATTTGGATTCAGGCATTTTCCTAACTTTGAAAAAATATCGATTAAAATTAAGCATTTTCCAAACTTTTAAGACTTTGTACGAACCCTGAAGGTCGCAGTAAGGAGGGGGGGCCTAATCTGGAAAATATGGCTAACTTTCAACAGCAGCAGAGGAATCTACAAATCACTTCTCATACTTATTACGTTATAGACATAAAGTGTGTCTGACACAATAAGGTTGACCAGTTCTGGAAAACCTATTCATGCTGGATATCTATTGATGAAAACTTTATACTGATGGTTGCAAAACAATCCCTGCAGCATAGTGATAGTGATGATATGTGACTGGCCCACACAGGTTTATGTTTCAGTTTATACAAAAAGTGCCTAACACAGATAAGAAAAACTGAGCTTATTCAATGAAATGTTGAAAAAAAAGAATAAAATAAAACGTTCCCTTCTTCTCTACAGAAGGACAACTGATAAACATGATCAAAGCAGTCATTTGGGGGACAGGCTGAATGGAAGACTAAATCGGTTGTGGCTTGATGTTTGAGTAGCCCTCTCTTCTCTTTCACTAACGTCCACTGGAGCTGCTCGGTGCCTAGCAGAGGATGTACAGGACAGATTTCAGTGTGACCCCCACACACAACAACTCTTCCTTTAAGATTCAAAAACAAATGCAAACACTCGTCTTCTAATAACCTCGCTTTGGAGGAGCCACTTTTCTTACACATTATACACACTAGGGCTGCAACTAACGATTGTTTTCATTATCGATTAATCTGCAGATTGTTTTCACGATTGCTCCATTAATCGTTTAGTCAATGTCAAAAAAAATCTGAAAAACGCTCATCACAATTTCCCAGAAGCTAAAGTAGCATCTTCAGATTGCTTCTTTTGTCCGACCAACAGTCCAAAACCCAAAGGCTCTTCATTTACTGTCATAAATGACCAAGAAAAGCAGCAAATCCTCACATTCAAGAAACTAGAGCCCGCAAATGTTTGACATTTTTGCTTGCAAATTATTAACCAATTATCAAAATAGTTGGCAATTAATTTTCTTCAATTGACTAATCGTTGCAGCTCTAATACACACCAACAACAGTTTCAATGAGAGCTTTAATTCTGCATCTCAGGCCTGCAGAACCTCAGCAGACTGTAAAGCGAGCACCACTGGCTTAGCTTCGTTCCCTCTAGCCGATGTGGCACTGAGCATCTCAACCACTGCTTCCTTCCTTTCCAGCCTCTCTGCACCAAGCTGCTGCTTCTCTCATAAATGTCCTCTTCATCCTCTGCCAACTGAGTTGGAAGGGAAACCTACATTAACTTTGGCCAACCAGTCCGGTGCCAGTACTGACCTGAGAACAGCGAACATTTCATGGGACAGAGAAAGCAGTCTGCTGTAGGTTGCATTGTTATAAATCCTTGAACAGGGCCTGTGTGTTTGTGTGTGTGTGTGAGCACGTGGGTGTCACATTGGCGCTGGGCAGTGCCAGCCGGTGTGCTGGCACGCCTCACGGTAATAATGAGAGTGTGCGTTGGCTGCCTGGCATCGCTACGGGGTTTGCAGTGTTACTTTCGACTGGCAGTAATTTAATCAAATGACATTTTTGGAGGCAACAACACCGACATTGTTTGAAGTTATAGCTGCATAAACATAATCTAAAACAATACACCTGCCTATTCTGCTCAATGCAGCCAGTCATTAGACTTCTTAATCACAATTATCGGTCATGATCATTTGAGGAAAAACATCAACATGATTATTAATCACTGTGGGTGTTCAGTTACAGACGAGAATTAAGATTAATTGTTGCAGTTAATTATGGAAACTACAAGGGCAAGAAATGATTTAACAACACAACACTAATTAGTATCACTGGAAAAATGGACTAGAAATATAACCAGTATTCTAGCTATCTTTGTATGATTTATTTGCTCATTATACGATCATTTGCTTTTCATCTCTGATGATTTGTTCTAGTTGGATATAAAAAAAAAAAAATTAAAAAAAACACGAGTTGAGTTTGGTGGTGGATGATTTTATTTTTAGAGCCTGGAAGAGAAGACAAAGTTCTTTGTTTGTGATGTTATATATAAGAAGTTGCGTTCTTTTCTGGCATATGCTGATTTATGACTGCAATTGTATTTTTGGATTTAACACCAGGGCCAGTGTGTGTTCATGTACAGTATAGTGCCTCGAGTAAATAATGTAGCCAGAAGCTCTCTCTCACTTTTATTTTTTTTTAAACAGGCGGTGTACTGTGGAACAGCCATTAAATATTAAGTTGACAAACATAACAGGGACTTTCCGAGGTCATGTCAGAGCTTTTTTATAAAATAAGGTTATTAATAAAATTATTTATGCTATTATTCTGTTTTTGTTGTATAAAAGTGTATCCATTTTATTCAGCTTTTTTTTTTGTTTAGCTGGCACTGCGGTAGGTTTGGCTTTAAGATTCTATTAATAAATAACAATTTTAAGTTACATATTTTGTCTTTTAACATCTTGGGACCATGTTGTAAATAAATGTTATATTGTGCCTTATAAGTCCATGTGGGTAGGGAATTTGTATTATATTACTTGTAATATAATGTATATAGTATATATGACACAATAAACAACAACTTATTGCTATTGTTGCAAGTCAGACAGTTTAGATGTAGCTGCTGCCGTTAATTATATATCAACATCCCTGCATTGTAGCAGCATTTGCATAGTAATTATGAGAACTATGCAAGGCTAATAAATAATAAAATGTCTTTGGCAGTGCACAGGCTTTATTTGGCTCCATTTTTGGCCCCTTGGTAGCAGTCTAGTTGTAGAGCGTGAGTCTGTGTGTCTGTGCGTGACTCACTCTGAGGCGACAGCAGCAGGAATGGGCTCCTCTAGTAACTCCAGACTGTGAAGAATCCAGAAGCAAAGCCACGGTCTGCTAGCATCCAGACACTACCCGCACAGAGACACACACACACATCATATGATCAGATGGGCATCAGACGACCAATTATAGCAATAAACCAGAGCGTGAGATCAGTCAGTCAGAGACAGAGTCGAGGGTAAACAAGTGTGCCACACAGGCAGAGGAGAGGCCGAGCCTACGGGAGGAAAATGATAGAGCTGACAAACACGGAAAAACACCATCACCACTCATTTTCAGTGGTTGGTAAATATATGATGGTGTTTATGATAAAAACAACACAGCAATGGGACATCTTTTATTCTGTTTTATTACGTACTATCATGACTCAGCTTTATCATTTCCATTGCCAATACTTTGCAACATTGCTGCAGTGTTTAGTCGGACAGATAAATGCCAGATCAGTATGATACCGAGCTGGAGGCCGGGAGGGCGGATGACAAATCTCTCTCTTTTTTGGATTAGAGCTGAGAATAGTTAGTTAACACACAAAAAGAGAGGTGACCTTCCCGGGAGCAGACAAGCATATTTTTTTTGCAAAGTTAATACAGTGGTGTTTCTATTTAAAGCAGAGAGAGCCAATCAGACACACTTCCAGAGGCAGTGAGTGTTACTGTCCTTCAGGTCTCCACTTGTTATTACTGATGCACAGGAACTAATACAACCTCTGGGTGAACTCCAGTACTCGGCTGTACTGTACGTGTTGTTAGGTTTAACATACACTTAAGAGATGTTTCAACATGTGTTTATTTGCTTGCTGGAAGTGTGACGCTGTACCTCATAAGCATCTGATAAGTGACGTAAGCCCTTCTTGAGATATTGGTAGTGTTGGTCCCGCAACAACGTTGGCCTGAAGAGCAAACACAGGACAGAAGGATCAATCACAAGTACAGCGTTCGTACATATTTTTAAGAGTAAAATTCAAGCACTTTCAAGGTACCTAATCCACAAATGTCCAACTCTCAAAGCCTTTATAATAACATCTAAATTTCATTTCAAATATTAACATTTTTGGTTTACATTAAGTGATTGTGAAGATGAACCAGAAATCAAGCAGAAACCAAAATCAAGCATTTTCAAGGAGTATATTCGAATTCAAGCATATTCCTAACCTTGAAAACATAACTAATGATTAAGCATTTTCCAAACTTTCAAGACTTTGTACAAAAACTGCAAGTTGGTAGCAGCTTGAATGGAACAGAAAATGTAATCTGAGAAAACAGTTAAAAGAAGAGGCTCAATTCCCTCGCTCTCTGTAGAAATGCTATTCTCTGCCTTTGCTCTTTTAAATATCTTGTGTCAAGTTATAACACAACGTGAAAAGTGGTTTTATGTTTCAAACACTCAGTTGTCCACCGGGTAATCTCTCTGCTCTGCTTCTCGCTTCACACTACGTCATGTCACATTTATTTAAAAAAAAGAAGAAAATCCAGGGTTGTATCTGTAAATATTTTTTGAAAATCAAAACACAGATTAAAAACTACACCACAAAATCTGAGAGAAAACCAGATTAATCAAGTTAGATTCATCAGAAAAGGCAGCGGTATCAGCATTTCTTTTATTTATTAATTTATATATTTTTAGGTCTTTTGGCTCCTCCTCGGCAGCCTAATTAGTGGCTCCTTTGCGTTTTCTTCCTGATTTTTTAAATTCACTTTCTATTAGCAGGAGATTATTCTGGCCTGTGCTCATTAAGAACAAAAAAGGAACAGGAACATAAAACCCAGGCGAACAAACACATGACTTTGAACTGATTTACTCGGGTATCAAAGTATTTCTAGGTATATTTTTTGGTGAGTTATGTGCATTTGTATAAAAGAGCCCATCTCAGGACGAGCATTGCAAACCAGCCTGGACTATTAATGCTGTGGTATGTGGCATCAGTCCATGATATATTCTTGCCCCTATAAAAATAAACACTAAATTAAAATAAGATAACACTTTATTGATCCCCGCGTGTTACAACAGCAAAAGTCACACACTGTTCCCCTCCATCATTTTAATGCCACTGTGCATGTGCGCTCCACAGGAACACCAGTGCAACTTTCATCTGCATCTGTAGCGCACACACACACACACACACGCACACACACACACACAGTGTACGACAATATGTGTGTCAGTGAGTCAAAGACAGCTGACACTCCCCCCCTTCCTCTTCACTGCCTGCCCTTTTCACGCAGCGTTCGCCACGACGATTGTAATTGTACTCTACCTACACAGGGTTAGTCACAGTTCGCTGCCCCAAGGACCAATGCTACGCAGCTAAAAGCCAGCCCGCCCACCCCAGTTAAGCTCATCAAGCCAGGCTTCAACTTGGCTGTTTAAATTGTTGAGGGCAGACCCGGCTACAGACGAGTGTGCAAGTAAATTAAACCTGTAATCTCAGTCTCAAGTTGAGCAGAACAAACATCTGAAAAGAGAAAAGAGACTGAATAATAAACAACACTGACATCTTACCATCTCAACTTCTATTAAAATTGTACGTGTTGTTTTGGCAGAGATATCTGCTTTAAAAATCATTATTTTTTATTATATCTCATATGTGGCCGATTATGCAACTGCCATTTTTGTGACTTTTGTGTGTAGTACACAGGGACGTGGCTACCACTGACAACAGCAAGGTCATGTCCTCGGCTGTGTTTCTGGAAATTTGGGGTTTTGTGCTCTACAATCGCACACACATTAACCATAGTGTTTTATTAAACAGCTGATTCTGATATTCTTTAGAGTCAGTATCTTAAACAGCGGCTGTTTTTAGGTTGAAAAAAGTTAAATTAAAATAAAACTGAGTAAAATTATATTCTTGCCATTCTTTGTTTTGTTTTTATCTTTTTGATCTATTTTATCTAGTTTTTAGTCTAGCTTTTATTTAACTCTATTTTCTTTTTTATATTGTTTTTATTATTATAGCTTTTAAATCTATTTAATGACATTTTCATCATTTTTATTTTCTCATGTGCACTGGTCTCAAAGTCTTAAATTGTTTTTTGTTGTTGTTTTTACAGTCTGCACTTGTTCTGTCTTATTATCTTATCATCTCTGAAACACTTTGAACTGCACTAACCTGCAACAAATAAAGTTTTACTGATTGATTGACTGATTCATGGAAGGAGACAGAAGATATAAAAAAAAGTTGAATGAATATGAATAAATATGAATAAATATAATGTGAAAAACGTTTGGTGTCTACTCAAATATTTCTTACAGAGGTGGAGTTGCGGCGGGGGAAGTTGGATTCCTGACTTCAATATTTCTAAATTCCTGGCCACGCCTTGATAGTAAATTAAGCAGACATTTTCTTCTTGCATTATTCTTTTATTAATAGCAACAGTCAACTTAAATGCGTCTCTGTCTTCCTTAACACATGGGAAGGCAGAGCCTGAAATGTCAATTTCTATTTATTTAAATGCAAGAAAAAAAACGTTTAAGTGCTTTCCCTAACTAGGATATTTGTGAATTCTGAATGGATCTCTGTTCCCGGCCAATAGCACCCTAAAGGACTTAAAGACTTTTAATATTAAGGCCACAAAAATAGCCTCTCTTTGTTTCTTCACTTATTACTTTTGTCTACTTAATATCACTGTAAAAATACCAACAGAAATTTGTTTTACTCGATATTTTTTAAAAAACACTTGAATTAAGACAGCAAAGCATAACTTGTTCTGCACCAGGATCCGTCCATATCCATATTTGGCAGATGTGGGTGGACAAATATTAGATATCACCATCAACTCAACATCAATACATTTCTAATTAAACTGCTAAAATTATGGCAAGCAGGCGAGAAAATAACCAAAGCCTGGACGCCTTTCTTTCATGTGAGACGAATACAGACAAAAAAAACCCTCTCATTTAAACTCAAAACAAAAAGCTGAAAACTAACCTCGCCTCCTATATGTTGAACCCCGAGTCCAGGCCAAACAGAAATAGATGATCACTACTAAATGCACGACCTCTACTGATGAATACCATTCATTTTTCTTATAGTGCTGAATACATCCGCCCATTGGCTGCAATGCCGGTGACATTCAGGTCCATGCAGTTGTCATAGAAATGAAATGAGTCACTCCATTAAGAGGGGACTGATGACAGCTGACAGCAGGAGCAAAGTATGTGGGCTGATCAACACGCACCATTTAGATAACAGCCATCATACATCACTGTGCAGCCGTCTGTACAGGAAAACAGCAGGAGTCTGTGATCAAAAGCAGCCACAGCCAATGAGCAGTGTTCTTGGAAATGTCTCACAACGGCAGTGAGTAACCAATTTGTGGGTCAGATAATAATTATATACTGCATAAAGGCTTTTATAATATACTGAGTTGAGGTCAGGCCAATTTAGTGTCCTGATTTCACATAATTACTAATATCTGACCTAAAAGAGTCACAAGTCTGAAGCAAAAGCAGAGCTACTTCATTCTCCGTCTTCTACACACAGACTCAGAAGTGTTAAAACCGATGCAGCAGGTATCCGCAGGTCCTGGATATCCTTAGACTACACTTTACACAATGCAATATTTGCTTAACTTATGCTTAATATTTAGCATATAAAATATTTTGCCTTTAAAGTAACTAACAATGGTTTATATCATGCCACAATCATTTTATAATGCATATATTTAATCAAGCTTTTTAAAAAACATTTTGTTGTCTTTTGAGAGCTGAAACAAAAAGACAGGGAAGTAACAATAATGTCTGCAGGGCAGAGTTTTTCTAACGGAGTATTTCCTGGAGGAGATTTTCTTCAGTCAGACGTTGGGTGACTGACGGGAAGCACTAAAGCAGTGTGTAGCATCATCACAACCACTGATGTGAAAACAACTCGGACCTAATGGAACAGCACAACAACAGAAATCCTGGGGGGAAAAAAAGATCATGTATCTTGGGGATTTTTCAAGCTTGAAGTTTTCCAACGGAAAGAAACATGAATTTTAGAAAAGGCTGCGTGTAAAGGGCCAGGGGAACAATGGGAGAAAAGCCCCGTCGCTAAAAGCCCCTCAGTGCTGGAACACATTTGCACATTTTCTACAGCCTGTGGATACTTACTGTGGTAAGCTGTGTATTTGCTTGTAAACACTGATGACTTCTTCAATGCTGTGTTCCACTTTTTTCTAGTTAAAAAGAAAAGGGCAAGAAAGAGGTGAGTGTAAACAGTCATTATGAAGGTCATCATGAGCTAAAGAATACCAATAACAAAACCAGCCTTTCATCATTATCATTAGCCAAATGCAGAGCAGAGGTATAGTTGGTTTATAGAGCAACAGATTTAAAAATATGTTGAACTGTGCTGATTCCATATTGCAGTAATCGATAATCCCGGTGTGGGTTATTTGTAAAATATATGCCAAACACTACTTACAATTTAAAATACCTTTTTAATTTTAATAAGACATATATGAACCTGACAAGTTATATTTTGACCTGGCATGACTCTTCTGATTTCTCTGTGATAGAACACCTACAATAACATTTTTTTGCCACAAAAATAAACAAACGATCGCAGAAGAATCAAGGTGTAGTATGATTTTGTCTAAATGAGTCAATTTGTAATGGGAGAAATCCAAAATACTGCTTGATATAAAGGATGAAAGATGCAATCGTTTACTATTAAAGAACTGTGACCTAGATATGTACTGAGCACGACATTTTACAGTGGAAAGATAAACTTGTGCAGTGCTCTCTGTTGGACAAACTATACAATGGCGACACTGTTTCTAAATTACGTCAAACTTATCTTTGGCAGTTTGGTGCTGCAGTTCCTTGGTACTTATCAGATGATGGGTGCAAATTGGCTTTTGAGCTAACCCCAGCACATTTACACAGGTGTTTTAAAAATGTCAATGTTGACGAACATGACATATCTGTAAACCTTACTGTTAACCTGTTTATATTTTGACATTGTGTATATTTTGGATTTGCACCTTACCATTCACCAGTTTATATTTATGATACTTACCCTCAAGCTGTTAATATATTTACTGTGTACATTCGGTTTTTGCACCTTAATGATAATCTTTTATTCTCAGATTGTGTTTATATTTGCACTCTATATATTTGCACTTTTTCCTACTACACTCGGGATAAATAAAGTACTACCTTATGTTATATTATCTTACTATATCCTATAAATAAAAAACTAAACAATGGAAATCATATATTCACATTCCGATAGATCTGTGATTAGCTAATACTGGCCGATAATACCATCCCAGCAGATTTGTCACTCAGGCTCTTAATTGGATAACCCCCCGGGCCTGGAGAGGGCCAACTAAGAAGAGTAAAGGGGGACACTAATCTTTCAGGGGTCTATAATTAATTGCTAGGGAACTGAAATCATTTAACCACAATAATTAACTGCAAGTCAAGACCATAAAATATCTAATTGATATGGAGTTTTTCGTTGAGAGTCTCGTGAACGGTTTTACACTAAATTCAGATGGGCTGCGTCGTACCCAGACTTAACTGTTTAAGTTACTTAGCTACTAGTTAAATGAATGCATGCTTAACCTTAATCTCATTAAGGTACAAAGCTAGCTACCTAACGCTAATTTGGGCTAGCACAGCGAGCTAACGAGCGCGAGCCAGTTTTCGATCCTTCTTCTAATCTATGGGTCGATTCATGGGTAAAACAAATTGTGTGACAGCTGAATCTCTGTCACACGTTTCCAGACGCGTCTCCGTCCAGAGTGGAGAGCTGCCACTCGGTCGCAGCAGCAGTTAGCATTAGCCACATTATCTAATGGAGCTCATCCGTGCCTCCGCTCACCTGCTCCACTGAAGTCACCGTTTCCACCCCGTCATCCACGAACATTTCTGCCGAATGGCACTCATTAAAGCACCGCAAAGGCGTCGGTACACCGTCCATGATGATGCTATGGCCCGTTAGCTGCAATGAACTGAACTGATGGAACTGAAACGATGCCGTGGGTGCCGTTAGTTTGTTTTGATAGTTCGCTTACTTTCTGTGGACTCCGCTCACTTCCTGCTGAGGTTGGAGTGGGCGGAAACTACGGCGTCTCCAAGGGAACAAACCTCTTCCATTCATTCCATAGTGCGAAAACGCCACACAAACACACACAGCCTCTTGTAAAAGCGTTTGACGTTAGGTTTGCAATACAATGTGGGTTAACGAGTGAGTATACGTGTGACTGTCCCCTATCTCAGCTTTATTTCATTCCTATTCCTCTCATTGGTGGTGTGCCACTGACGTCGAAAGAAGCAATGCCACCGCGCGCGTTATTTCTACCGTTGATCTGCGTCAAGTCACCTACAATCAAAACAAGCTAGTACCGGAAGTGGTGTGACTCAGCCTTCAAAATAAACACTCAAAACTCGATCTGACGAATAAACGTTAACGTCAAGACTTATTTTTATTTTTATATACCCTTTATGGATACTTATCACATAACTGACACAAAGTTATACCCGTCTAGTTTGTCTATTGCATGTTTTGAGACTGAACTTCACTGTCACAATTCGAAGCAAGACTGGATTACCAACCAGGAGAGAGCGTGGACTGGACAGTAAGGAAACATTACTGGATGTTATGGCCTTTGTACTAACCACTGAAGCATGTTGTACACTGAGAGTCTTAATGCAACACCTTCATCATTAGTCTACCTCATCTTGAGGCCCCATCTTGTAGGGGGGCCCTAAGTTAAGTTCTTTATTATGCTGCTATATGTTGTGTTTGCATGGTGCATTTTGCTAAATAAATTTCACACTAGTAGTTTGATCTGGCCATGTAAGGAGAACAATTTGAATGCAAAGTACGGACACTGCAATTAAGCATTCTGTAAAAAGTGGACAGTATGTACAATAAGCAGATATAACAAGAATATGCTGTGAGCTTTATGAACTGTCATACATAATGAGAAAGGAGACATAGTTAAAATCATATTAAAGAATAAAGTACCAGTAGCCTACATACTGGTAGACATGTAACTTACCAAATAGGCGTACATTTAATTCACAGGTGAAAATAACATATGTACAGAGAAGATGTGGATATGTGTGTGCTTTTCTCCCCGTCAAATGCTCCAAATACAGTAAAAAGTCCACAGGTTTAATGTTATCCTGACAATCAAGATATCTTGGGGGAAAAAAGCAATCATGCTATTACCGAATTTGCTACCAAAACATCTATCTAATCCTTTTTGTACCATAGAAATCAAACGTTCTCAAGTACCTAAGGCTTTTATGTTGAAAAGCCCCACCGGAAGTCCCCTTTTCTCGTTGGGTCTTACTTGACAATGGTCCACCGCACCCACTGGAAGCTGGAGGCTGCCTGGGAAGCTGGAGCATCCCTGTTTTGTTCCCCACCGACCCAGCATCAGTGAACAAAAAGAAGCATAGCCAAAGCCTTATGTTGCTCTTTTGAGCAGACATGGGATGCAGGAGGGGAGGGATTGGACATCCATCGCTGAGTTAGCTGACTGGGGCTTTTTTAATTCAACACTACATCCAACACCATGGCTAAGCAGTACGATGTGCTCTTCCGACTCCTGCTTCTCGGTGATTCTGCGGTTGGGAAAACATGTTTGCTATGCAGATTCACGGACAACGAATTTCACCCGTCTCACATCTCCACCATCGGTAAGACTCTGCACCGCCACCAGGAGTTATTTCTTGAATTGAATTAATCTCTTGCGTTAATTAGCATTCCCATTCGTTTGCACGGTCTTTCATCGTTTTCTGTTGATGTCATTTGCGCATCACCCTCTCTTTGTGGCGACTGGATTTTCTATTTAAATGCCACAAATTAGATTTGATCAGGAATAAAAAAGGTTATTGTTGTGATTTAATTAGAGCAGTGTATTCACGTGGAATAAAGAGAGTGTTAACTGAAAAATCAGCGTGATTAAAATTGGTTGGGGAAGCCCTGAGGGGGAAGATCCAACACTTGGCAGCCATGCAGATTAGTTTACCAACTATCAGCACTTGGCACTGACAGTGCAACCAAGTGCCATAGAAAATAATAGCAAAGGCATACTTTTATATTTAGGAATAGGGTGTGTTTTGTATCAGGCACCCATGTTACCCAGCACCTGGGGACTCACAGGGTGTGTTAGGTGGCTCCAGGTTACTAATTAAAAAATAGTTTGATTTCAGTATTTTCTAAGTTTGCAGAATTAATACAAGGATGTTCAGAGGTTTCACTGTACTCATTATATTTTAAAACACAGAATGTTATAAAACGAATGAGTGATGTTTGTTAAATCATTTTTAAGGAACCCCTGACCCAGTCTCAAGTCCTTCCTGCCAATTAATTAAATTAATTGGCGAATATGACTGGAGTTCAGCAACAGTATTGGTCACATTTGATGGTTTCAGCTTCCTCCATCAATCACAGTAAACTGAATATTTTTGGGTTTTGGGCTGTTGGTTGAACAATTTGTTTTTTAAAGGCATCAGCTTGAGATCTGGTAAATTATTGTGGGGCATTTTTAACTATTTTCTGGTGTTGTATGAACCAAATTATTACTCAATTATCAAGGTAAAATAATCCAGCTCCTAACTAACAAACTAAAACCATCTCTTCCTACCTTTGGTCATGGATTTGCCACATCCCTGAAGATGACTATTGCCTCAGCAAGGCTGAACCAGCCTCTTTCCTCATAGTTAATATGGGCTGTGCAGTATATCTACCTCCATTGTTAGGATTCAGAGTGCAGAGCATGACAGGCGCATTAACATGCTTCACTTTGAGGTGATGGAAATAAGGATGTACAGTAGCTAAGCAGTGGTCTTTTTTCACACGCTGCGGTGGTGTCTCTTATCTCCTCTTCTGTGGCAACTGGGCTGTCGTTTCTGTGTGCATGCTTGTGCTCAGTGTGTATGCTCAGTTAATAGAGATATCTTCTCCCAAGTAAGCTCCTATTCTTTGAGGCAGCAACTACTTTCTGACATTGCTTGCAGTAATTGGCCATAATATGGAGAAGACAAAATGCAGACATCCCTGTGGCTCGAGTGTGAAGTTAAAGTAAGGAAATGTTCCTTCTTGCTTGTGATGGATCGCTGACTTTTTATTGAAGAGATAGAGAATATGTTGTCTTAATAAGGTCAAGACAATAAATCATGAAACCAGTGGTCAGGCTGGGATTTGCAGGCAGATGGTGCCTGAAAAGATCTAACAGAAAAGACAGAAAGAATACAATTGCACCATTAATTGTTCATTTTGACATAATTTATTAACATATTTTGGACCACTGGTGTGTTTGCATGGAGGCTTTTATGGTAAATTCAAAGCCTTTATGATTTTTGAGCGCTCAGTGAACTCCTGCAAACAGCCCACAGCCACAGCATGATGCTCAAACTCACAAGCCTCATCACACTGAACTTTAAATGCTTTTGTTGTCTCACCTGCTCCAACCAGAAGTGATATATGCTCACACGCGTACTAAGACTGCAGTATGCTATTTTAAGTCGTGCACCTATCGCGCCCTACAGGAAACTTCCTCCCCGCAGAGTCATGTTTATATCCTACATTGCGAGCCTTTCTGATGTCTCTTACAAGAAAGGTGCAGCCTGTCTGCATGTAGTGATCTTTCTGTGCTTTTGTTGCAGTGTACCCAAGTGTTCACAACCACAGCTGGATGCTTAGAAATCAGGCTCTTGTGTCTGTGCAGGCGCTGGAGCCCAGATATTTATATTGGGCTGAATAGCTGTGGGCAGCAGACTGTGTCTATAAGCCATGCTGGGAGGTCTTTCATGGGCCAGCAATAATTCAAACTCCTCTCCTCATGTTAAACAAGCCCAACAAAGTCCAAAGAGAGAGAGAGAGAGAGATCAAGAGTGACCACCATCAGTGCTCTCCTGTGGAGGATCAATAAATAATTTCCCAACCTTCATGGTGACAGAGGGATATAAATTTCTCTCCCATGTGCCCCTCATGGGTAGCTCCATAATTCATCAGTTCCCGTTACAGTCCACTCGCTCAGTTTTTGCTCTTAATTATCTCAAAAACTGCTGGGACCTCTCACCCACAGAGAGTTGTATTCCATAAACATTAGAGGATGAAAAGCAGATGAGCATCTTATTTGGCATCTCCTGCTGTTATGCATGAGAATAAACCCAAAATAATTCATACACCGAGGGCTCCCAGCAAACAGTGTGATGATGAAAAGATGCAGATACAGTATGTGGACACCCAAACGTTACTCCTTTGTCATTGATGAACATTTTATTCCAAAACCATGAACATTAATATTCTGCTATAACCGCCTTCACTCTTCTATTAATGCTTTACACAAGATTTTGGACTCTGGCAGCAGGGATTTTCTCCCTTTCAGCCACAAAAACACAACTGAGGTCAGGGCTCTGCGCAGGCCAGTCAAATTATTCCACACCAAACTCAGAAAACCTTTTCATTGTGGACCTCGTGTTGTGACAAGAACCAAACTGCTTCACCACACTGCTGCCACAAAGTTGGAAGCACAGTATAGTCTAAATTATCATTGTATGCTGTAACATCAAGATTTTGCTTAATTGGAACTAAGGGGTTTGGCTCAAACCAAGAAAAAAGAAAATACACAAAAGTAGTTGGACAGCAGCGTCCACTGTTTCCAGACTTCTTTGTTTCTTGTGCTTTAATTGGGCATTTTGAGAACTGTATGCTTCTTTGAGTTTGGGTTTGGGCTCTCTCCTGGCCTTTAAATTGTTGTTTTTTTGGCATTCTACGACATGTCAATGGGAAACCTTAACATTGATAGTAAATAGTCTTTACAGGCTACATGAAATACAGAAGATATATATTTTAACCTTGTGGTTTTGTACATTTTTTCTGTAAGAAGGTGAAGGACAGTCAGGGTTTGTATTCACACAATCTAAGAGTTTCACACACAAAAACAAAAAGAGTGTTGAAACCACAGTCAAAGATTTAAAGTCAAAGATTTTTGCCTTTAGTTTGATCCACCAAGGCTTTTTGACAATAAATGTTATACTCAGAAATATAGATAACAATAAATAGCACACTTGGCTATAGGATCAACAAAGGATACAACTTTATTCCCTGGTTACAGCTCACTATAAAATAAAAGCTACAACTTTGAGTCCACACACCAATATCAAAAAAATCAAACTGGTCCAAAAACATGGGAGCAGCAAGAATTCTGATTTTACCTGAGCGGCTATTATACACCCTGACTCATGCAGGTATCTCATTTTATTTTAACAGGTCACACTGTTCCTGATAAGACTTTCATCTGGGCCTGAGAGTGCACATTTCTCTGTCAAAGAGCAGCTGTAGAGGTAGACATGATTTAGTAATGGTATTCAGTCACACTGCTGAGTTTAATCTTCCTCGCCGTTACCTCGGCAGTCTCGTCACCAGACTCCTCGGAGCTCCCGGCTGTCACAGCGCCCATAAAGCACGAGCCCGGCCCTGCCTTATATCATAGCTCAATAAGCTGCTGTCTTCATGGTGGTGATCCCAGTGGTGTTATGGTCACGGCCTGGTCATACACTGCTGCTTGACAAGCTCATTAGTCTTAAAAGGCAGATCATGGGTCACACCCACCACCACAGATGTTATCATCTCACAAAGAGGGCATCAAAGAAATCTCTGGTGTTGTCGAAGCCATGACTTCTTCCTGGCTTTCTAGGAAGACAAAAGGTGCGATCTTATATCTATGATAAGGAGGTTATAGTTGTGGTCCTGCTGTTAGTTACAGTAGCAGGATATCTCAAAAACTGCTTAACAGTGGCGCCCTGCAGGCCTAGTGATGAAGGTGCCGACCAGGACTTTTGTTGCATGTCTCTCTTCCCTTATTTCCTGTCATCTCCCTACTGTGTCTCTCCAATAAAGGCAACAAAATGCCCCAAAATACTAAAAAAAGCTTTGGTTTCTGACTTTTCCCCTTTAGTTTACAGTAAGAGATTTGAATTGAATTATGGGTTTGACTAAAATCCTGATCTAAGTGTAAATACTGTCTAACACTGGTCTGGTACTACTATGAGTAATTATGCATGTTTCATTTCATACGGGGGGTCAAGGCAAAGCTTAATCGTTCAGTACAGATTCATGACAAGTTCATAATTGAAAAAAAAAAGTTGTCTCTTGTCCTGCTGTGCCCTAAAGACACCAGCTGCTGACAATTGTTGGCTGTAATAATAACCGTGGATGACAGACCCAATCCCCAGTGAATTTGTGTCAGTGCCAGAGCATCCATCCGTCCATCCATTAGTGCGCCTGTCGCCACCACCTACAGCACACTGACACGTGTCACTGCCTAATCCGTCTTGCACAGTCGAACACAGTCATTCTGGTAATTAGTCAAGTCAGTTTTGGGTGTGTACCCATTAGTTTTTACATGGCTTTCACACTGCTGATTGTGAAACGCTGCCATGTTAAATTAACTGCTGTCTCTCTTCGCACATTGTGCTCGTCTCCATTGTCACAGTTCCCTCTGAAGAGAAGAGGGAAATCTGTAGAATGGCTTTTTTTTTTTTTTTTTTTTTCCAAGCTGTGCTTCGTGATTTAGGATTTAAAGCTGAATTATTCTTAAAACGTGGCAGCTTCTAGGGCAGTCAGTGTAAGGTGTAAGGTTTGGTTTGCAGTACAAGTCAAATGTGTGGAAGTCTCATAGATGCAATTCAGTTTAATTCAGTTTACTTTATTTTACCAGAATAATCCACTCAGTATCAGGAGTTGTGGATACATCAACTAACAATTAAACAAGTATCAAACAGTAGTAACAGTCTGTACAGTCTGTCGATCGAGTGCTCTGGATTTCAGTTTACATTTGAAAGCCTGCAGACTAGTTTGTTGATTATACTGATAGTGGCACCATAATACAGAAGGCTGCTCTTGAATCCAGCTTTTTTGGCTGCAGAGCACATGCATGCACCTCTAATCCATCCTGTAACAGTAACATTCAGGACTTTCTACACAACGTCTCATGCAGATTGAGCAACTGTGCAGCAGGTGGGACTTCTGCTGCAGTGATGGAAACACCCAGAACATGTTTTATACCTTCCCAACAGCCTCGGTCTGTTGGGTCATTCATTGTTTGCACCATGGTTTTCACTGTAGGAACGCACCTGGTTCTATAAAAAAAGCCTAATTTTGCTTGGCTGTTATAAAACAATGCAGAGGAATCAGATAAAAATACATTCCAATAAATACAATTTATTTGTTTAACAGCTGGAAGAAAACAGTGTTGGTTGAGTCATCCTTTGTTTTTTTGTAAATATAGCTCAAAATGTACTAATGTTTGAGAGACTTACTGGTGATTTTGATTTATTCTCATATTCCTGTGTAGTCATCTTGATTTATTTTCAAGTTTGCAGATTTGGTCCACCCCCTTGCTGTAGACACCCACTGTACAGCCGGAGAATCCATTAGTCCATATCTGCATTTCATATTTAAATAATTTCTGTTTGCATGGATGACTTCTGACTGGAGCTTAATGCAGTTCTAATACAGCTGGACAAAGACGCAGGGAGACGGCCTCTTTTTCATTATCTCCTCTCTCTCTTCTCAAGCTTCAGGCAAGGCAAGCCACTGATTGTTATGCTGACCTTTCACTTAGTCCTGGTCTGAATGCTGTCTAGTCAAAGGCAAAGGCCTCACACTGTCGAGTCAGTGAGCTCCAGCCTCCGCGGAGTCTTCACTTGACTCCAGCTTATTCTTCGCAAACACACTCCAGTCCAGCTATAGTACCTCTGTCAGCTGTTTCCTTGCATCAATCTCGTGGAATACAAACCTTGCAGAAACGCAGCAGTTCTTCCTGTTACGTGAATCAATTGTACTCAGTAGCTCTTTCTCTGAGCGTGATGCTGACTGTGACACATGGGTGTAGAGTGTCAGGTTAATTGGGATGAACTGTTAATTGATTTCTCAGGGATTAGTGTGGTCTCTAGAAGCCTGTGGGGTTTGCTTTTTATCGACTTGAATGCTTTAGTCCGAGGAGACAGTCATGGAGAGAGGAGACAAGAAAAAAGAAGTTAATAGAGACGGTGTTAATGATGAAACAAATCAATTTAAATGTTAGAAATCTGAGTCTACTATTCAGGCATTTTGATTGTATCTTTGTCAAGATGTACATGAATATGTTTATTATTGTTATTGTTTATTATTATTAGTTGTACAGTATACAGTAGTACCAGGACCAATGGTAGCTACCAACGAGGTCTTCGGCATGGACGGATTATGAGACAATGGTCCCCTGGGCAAAGAAATGCAAAGGGTTAAATGATGTAGGGCAATAAAGTTTACCAAACATATACTTAAAGTGTAACTACACACTCAAATTCAGCTAAAACCCTCCGTCCCAGCAAATTTAAAAAATGCAACGAGTGAGGGAACAACAACTGTAGGATGTGTGGCCTCGTGGCTACGTAGTGTATGGGTCAAGGCACATCGGGGAGACTGACTGATACTGATTAGAGTCTTTTTTAATATAAATGTCATGACGTAGACAGGTCCCAACCACTTGACTCTATGTCAGCGTTGGCCTCGCAAGGTTCAGGGCTGATTTAAAACAGCAGATGGTGTGTTGAGCCATTTTTAACCCATGAAATGCAGATTTTTATAAATTTGGTAAAAAATGTCAATATTAACGTTTCATCACAGCACAGTCGTATCATTTAGTTTACATCTCAAAAAACATGGTTAAATGTGCAATACCTCTTTAAAGAGTTAATGAATATATTTTTTTAAATACTCAGAAAATTATACAGAGTTTTTGGTTAGTGTCTAGTGAAAGATTTTCTAAGAGAGGTGGGGTTGTGCTGGGGGAATTTTGACTCATGACCACAGTATTTCTAAAACCCTGAACAGTACTGGTAGTACTATATACATTTCCGGAGGAAGTAATCAATACATAGATTTAGTTTTTGTTATAAAAAAAATACTTAGCCTCAGCTCAAAATATTTACTATCAGCAAATTCTCTTGAAGTTTATTCTATTCTGGCCTTTAAAAATGAACACAGGGTGAGACTTGATAGAAATAAACGCCTGTCTCCTGTGATTTTCTGTCTATGAACAATATCACACTCAGTCGTCTGAAATAGATCAGAGATCACTGAAGCGTGAGTGACCCCCTCCCCATCTCAGCTCTGCTTCTTTTCTCTCATCTGTTCCTCTGCGGTGTTATGCAGCGCTCAGCTATCGGTTTGCCCTTCTCGCTTATTTCCCCTCCCATGTGATCGATGCAGGGCACTGAACTAAGCGAGGACTCAGCTCGCCGGATCATTAGCCCAATCCTCTAACAGGCTGATTATGCTGGGATGATGTGGCTCTCGTTGCGTTAATGCCCTTCTATGATGTTACAAAGCTGCAGCAGATACCAGCGAACCTCTGTCTGTAAAAGACACGCCGGATTAATTGGTTTCAGTCACTTATTGGTGGAAAGGGCAAACACCTCTGAGAACATTCAGTAACATTTAGCCTGAGCACAGCACTCGCAAGTTTAGAGAAATATCAAATACATCCAGAGCTCCCCTGTGAATGTTATATTGTATTTCCTAACCACATCTTTTCTCTCTTACAGGAGTCGACTTCAAAATGAAGACACTAGTAATAGATGGTATCAAAGTACGGATACAGATATGGTAAGATAGTGGCATGGGGCACCATGTTGGAGGAGATTAACAAAATGTTATTGGATATTACACTGATGGAGGGGATATTATTAATTTGCAAATATGCTAGAACTATCATATCTGATGGTTGTATAATTGATCATGTTCAGGGCTGTAGCTACCACTGACAACACTGAGGTGATGTCTGCTGTATTTTTAGCAAACTGGGGGAATTTTAAGTTCTACAATGACAAACTTGCACATTGATAGTATTTTGTAAACAGATTTGAGTAGTTTTAGACTCAATATTTTTATATTTAACTACTTTTAGGCCAATTAAATAATAGTACTTTGTGTCCCATCACAGACCTGCAATTAATGTTAGCTTTTATAACCATACTGTAGTTGCCATGTGCTGATATTGTAGAATCAAAGAATTTTAAAGATATTTTAAAATCACATTTTTATAAACGTTTGTCGTCCAATATCAACTTTTTCTGTCTGGCAACAGCATTGGTTTAGGCTAGTAGCTCTGTGAGGACTCATGACCTTAATGTGCCTATAAATATATATATCCTGGCTACTGCCCTGGTGATATTGTCATACTGTACTCTCACAAATGGATCCGTGTACCTTCATGTTCATATATGCTTGCTGTCTTTCCAGGGACACTGCAGGCCAAGAAAGATACCAGACCATCACTAAGCAGTACTACAGACGAGCACAGGTAGTTGACCTCCATTCTCCTCCACTGACTCCGCTGCTGCAAGTGATTTTCCACACATTAATGTAATATTATTACTACAGAGCAGCATAACAAATTTAAATCGAATTTATTTCTGAAATTAAATTTGTTACAGCTACAAGAATTATCTATGCCTCATACTTGGTACAACTTCAGGTACTTTGATGAACCATTTTTGTGCTTTTGAAGGGATCTCTCTGTGTAAGTGGTATTGTAAGTGTACTGTTTCTAGTATTAAAAAGACCACATGTCCCTTTTCCCCCTTTAGAGGATGTTGTGAGTTGTTTTCCACGGCCACGCACAACCACCACCACCACCCTGACCTTGTTGTGTATGAATTTTGCCTTTGCTTTGGGCTGCTAAAGAGGTTAAACTGGCTGAAATTGAATTGTCCATTTACCAGAAACTGGCAATGAAATTGGAAGAAAAGTAACCTGTTCCTGTTTTTTGCTTCATAAAGCCGGCCAGTTGCTTACAATGTCAAATTAATTGTTGGTAGAGGCTGCCAACTTTCTAAGTGGTGGTCTGGTTTGTTTACAGGAATCATATTAATGTTTCCAAATGTATTGATTTTAAACTGCTGCTTTTAAGGATCAAGAAATCAAGAACATTTTTTTTAAACATGCCTCTAAAGTGCTTTAAAAGGCACTGGTTCTCGTCTGTTTTTCAAATCTTTGAACATCTCTCTTCAGGGAATCTTCCTGGTGTATGATATCACGAGTGAGCGATCCTTCCAACACATCATGAAGTGGGCCAGTGACGTGGATGAGGTGAGTCACAGAGATTGGGGATTTAAGATCAACAGGCATTTTTTTTTCTCCCCGCATTGTAGAAAGGGCAACACTGACAAAACCACTTACGGTGCAGAGGCCCCAGGTTGACAAAGAACAGATGCCAGACGTGTGATAAAAACCAAATGCTTTGGCCTGACGGATCCGGCTTTGCTGTGTTTATTTTGTTCCATCTTCATTTTCAAATACCTGTCATCGTATTTTTAAATATTGGAAGGAGAGCATTTTTTCCTCTTGCAGTCACATTTTTCTTCTATTGGCTTCGAGTCTTCATGAAGCAATCTCGTCTGCCCTGCTTCCCCCTGTCATTTCCCATATGATTTTATTCTATTAATTTAGTCATTATGGACTTAATTTCCTCTATGGGTCTGTCCGAATATATACTCTATTGATCTTGGCACGCTTCCCACTTACTTTTAATCTAGGTCTCATTTCCTGAGCGCTGTCTCTCCTGTGTTTTCTCCCTTCTGCACTCTCTTGACATTTGAAATCTCTCTCGCTCTCTCTCCCTATCTCTTTAATTTTGTTTTTTATTCCTCTTCCTTATCTGCGCATATCTCTCGTTTCCTTCATATTCACATGGCAAACCCCTGCAGTACGCTCCTGACAAGGTCCAGAAGATCCTCGTAGGGAACAAGTCAGACGACGTGGACAAGAGGCAGGTGGCCACAGAGCAAGGTATCAAGGTGGGTCAATCATTGGCTCTGTGTTGTAACTATTTCACAATGGGTTATTAGACCTGAAGGATTTTATTTGGCTTGGGTTACAAAATAATGTTCTAAAATACATTATTATGATGCTG
Source organism: Macquaria ambigua (assembly GCA_008360985.2). Classification (NCBI taxonomy): domain Eukaryota; kingdom Metazoa; phylum Chordata; class Actinopteri; order Centrarchiformes; family Percichthyidae; genus Macquaria; species Macquaria ambigua. The sequence goes on from VMKM01000336.1 coordinate 338,463, forward strand.
GTGTTTGTCATACTCAAGTTCACTATCGACAAAAGTTGGGACCCTCTGGGCTATCGGTGTAGTTTCAGTCAGGCATTAGTGTCTGGTCCATAAACAAGCTCTAAAGGCCCTGACGCACCGAGCCGACCTCAGACAAAGACTGACTAATGCTTCACCTCCTGTTGCCTCAGATTGCCTCACATTTTCCACTAAAAACTGCACTCGAACACACGACTACATTCGACAGCCAGCACACCGCTCTGCACCTGTGTGAAAGGAAATAACTAATAACTCAGTTGTCTGCGCTCCTAATTAAAAAAGAACAAAAAAGGAAGAAAACTCAAATTATTGTTTTCAGCAAAGTAAAATGTGTCATTGTTATCTGTCTTGCAGCTGGCTAAGGCTTATGGAATGGACTTCTTTGAGACAAGTGCCTTCACCAACCATAATATAACAGAGGTGAGGTGATCTGGATAGCTACTGCTCAAAACGAACTGACAAATAATGACCATTTACAGTAACAGTAACATGATCAAAGCAATGCATGAAGTCATGATTATATAATGGGAGGAAATTACTTGATAAATGACAATGCATCTTATGTCTCTCGTCTTGTTGTTATCCTGTGGCTGTCTTTCCCTCCAAGACTTTCACACGATTGGCTGAGCAGGTGCTGGCAGCCAATAAAAAGGACCTGGATCTCCTCCGGATGTCCATTAATGACGAGATTAATCTTGCTGCTCTGGAGGAAGAGGAAGGACTCTGTGACAGTGCGGCGGGCGACCAAGGCAAAGGCTGCTGGTGTTAAAGAAATCATTAAAGTTAAATATATTACCGCCAGGCACTTTGCACACTCTGGGCGAAATGCGTGCTCCTTTATGTCGTTATAGTTGAAATAAAGAGGAACATCGAGCTGCAAATTTTGAGACCAGCTATGTCCCTCTGTTTCACGGAGCAATGCCAAAAAATGCTAATGATCCATTTGAGAGCAGTTTTAAGCGCAAAGGTGGAAACATTTTGCCACAGTGTGCCAAGTGTGTGGTGAATTAACCAACTGAAGTTTCAAATGTCAAGGTTTCCCTCAGTCGGACAGAATGTTAATCGTCTAAAGCACTAATTCCTGCTCTGTTCAGTGTCTTTGATGTAACCGAATGCAATCCCTGTCCACTCCAAATTCTGCAATTGACATACAGTTGAAAAGGCTAAATACAAAAGTTCCAGGAGAGCTGGAGATGAAGATTTTATCATCTTTTCTTACAGGTTTTGTACTGTGTCCTGATGTAGAGGATAGGAAATGGCTTGGAATTGTCCACCACTGACTTGAAACTTTTCACAATGTAGTATTTCACATTATTTTCCGAGCGCTGTCTCTGATATTAATCGTGGGCCTGGGGGCCTTGCAAATCAACAATGTGATTTCTTACGTTTGGCCTTCATCCACCCCTTTAGTGTTTTCCGTTATATGGGTATAAGCGCTCCTGCACCCATAGCCTTTCCACCATTGAATGCATTAAATGTAGTGTAAGGATTTTGCCACAAGAGGGTGCTACATGCATTGCAAAAACAGCACACACAATGGAGAGCTGTTCAGTGTTAAGTTAAGCTAGGCAACTGTTTTTTTCTTTTCTTACGCGTTAGCTTTTGGCTGTAATTGCACTCGCAATGGCTACCTTTAATGTGATGAAAGGATTCTAAATATATGCAGCCATTTTGTTATTTTCTTTGATCGTTTTCATGCAAATGTTGGCTACACAGGAAGTTTTGCTGCTTGTAATATCATCCATGGAAGACCACACAAACACTCTGATAATTTGCAGTCAGGTATTCCAGTATAAGTCGCTAATTGAGGGAAACATCGAGAGCAAAATGATTAAATTTCCCTGTAGCAAAAGTGAAGATATTTTTCATTTTATAGTCTTTGTTTATAACAGAAAGTCTCCTGTGGTACAGATGATTTGATAACTGCCCGTTGCATTGTACATACCAGGTTTTTCAAAGCATTGTAGATTGGTAGAATCATGAGGATACGCCAATGATTTAATGTGTTACCATTAGAGGGCTGTACAAAAAAGTCCACAGTGATATTCTAGATGGTCTGAAATATTCCCCTCTGTGAAGATGATAATGTCTTGGTCATTCTGTCCTTTTCTCACTGTTTTGTACAGAGTCCAGTGGAGATGCCGTTTCTTTTTTTTTTTTTCCCTCAGACTTAACAAGGGACAAGCGAGAGTTTTGCATGCGATCCACTCTTGTTTCTTTTCTTTTATTGCAACTTCAATGAAGTTAATACTCAACTGACCGTAATACAAGTATAGCATTTGACCAGAGTTGCCTGTTGTAGACTTAAACAGAATGACCACCATTGGACAAACTTTGGCTACATTTTTTTTGCAAGTTAGTAAAACTAAATGCTACTCAAAACAATTGTTAATCTGTGCACCGTGTGAAATGGCAGTATGTTGTGCTGAATGATGTTCTGGACTAAGCTCTAGATACACAATGTATCTGTGTTGTTTTCAAGAGCTATTTTTTTTTCTTTTTATTTAAGACTACTTCAACTTGTATTTGTGGAAATATATTACATGCAACATGTAAAATGCAACATGTTATTCTTGGAGAAAAGATGTCAGATGTTTATGAGTAAATACTTGCAGATATACGAGTCAGTTCCTGAGTGTCTTCTTGGTTATGTTGAGACCCAGGAACCCCTTGATATGAGACGGAGATGCAGTACGTGCTGGGAACCAGGAGAACATGATCTTAGGTACAATACAGAGACACAACACACACACACACTGGCCTGTAGACTGCATATCTTCCACATACAAACATCAACATAAAACCTCCGAAAACGACGTTATAACATTATGGTATACAATAAGACTGCAGCTGTTGAGGAAAGTACAGCATGTACAAATAGTCACATTGATCTACCATGCTTATGAAGGCTGATTGTAATATTTAGAAGTACAGATCTGATGTGGTTGCAAGCAAATATATGATTTCCAACAGTTTAGAATATTGGTATTGGTTTATAAATACTGGTTTATTTTCTTGAGCTGTGCGTTAAGGTATGAGTTACTGATGGCATGCACATTTACTGGAGGACTTTAATTCATATATGAAACCAGGCAGGCAAGAGCACATTTGCATATTTGTCCTGCGTGTACCTAATTTTGCATTCGTCGCCTAAAAAAAGAAGAAGAAGTGAAGAGTGACAACATGTTACTATTTGTTCAGTGTAATAAATTGTACACGTAGAGGTGGGAATCATAATAACAGAAAAAACATGTCAAATTAGGGCTGGGTATTATGGCTGAAATCAATATCTGGATATTAATAAGAATAATTTTACGATACTGATATTCAATATGGAGGTAAAGCAAGGTAATCCTGTCTTACATCACAATAATGATATTTGCTGTGATATAGTAATAGGAACATAGTGTAAGAAACTCAATTGATAAACCTTTTATAGATAAAATCACCAGATGGGAGTGTCTGTTTTTGGCCAACCCAGTGAATTAAATACCTTAAAAATCAACATACTTCATCACATTAAAGCAAAAAACAACCTTGTTAATACAATACTGTCATAAAGTAGACCTGACCTAAGTATGATAGCAGGTAGTAACTAGTTTTAGCGTAGTAGATAGTAACCATACATCCATGATAGTAACTGACAACTGAGAAAACTCCATCTTCTGATGAAGACCGTGAGGTCCAGGTTCAACCTCAAATAATCAATTTCCTATCAAAGGAGAAGTCAGGGGAGTCCTGAAGTTCAGTAGTTGAGCCCAACACAATGCCATCTGTGTGTTATTTTCACTTGGATAAACCTATTGCCCATTTCTTTGTACTGATGTTACTCAACTATGATTTCCAATCTTCAGGAGATTTGTCCATAGCCAGGTCTCTTGTCCATTGTTTTTTGACCTCGGTCAAAGGGTCACATAATTGTTCCTGTAGTAAGTGATGAGATATTTTGAACAATGCCCCTCCATGAAAGTGATCTAGTAAGCAATTCTCCAATTGTGACAAACGAAATCGACAAAAGACAAACCCAAAGTTCTATTGATAAATATCATGATATGGTGGAATGCAAGCCAAATCACATAAAAAGTAATCAGACTGATGTTCAATGCAATGAGCTGTGCTCCTCTGATATACATTACATCACATGCTTTGCACATCCTTTGTCCAATTGTATGCTGGATAAAAGTTGTTGTACTGACAGAAAGGGGCTTTTTAGATACTTATGTGTTACGTTACTTCCTACTTGGACCACTAGATGACAGATTCACCCCGTTATCTTGTTCTTCTCCACGGTTTGGCAGAGCCTGCTTTTAGAGTGTGAGGCACTTCAAATGTGTCATGTGGGAAAGTTATTGTTACACAGGAAATACTTACAACAATAAACAGAACCACAAGTTACCACAGAATCCTGTAATTGCCATCTGGTGGTTACTTTTATTAAAATAACTTGAATACTTTAAATAGCCTAATGTCCACTTTATTCCTAAACCCCTTTAAAGCCTGACAGTTTTAGTACACTACAGCGCCCCACACATTCATTTAGTGTACACAGCTAAATTGCAGTAATATAAATGTGTCATTAGTTGTAAGTGATGGGGTTTTCTCAGTAAGAATAACAGGGGAAAAAGCTGCAAAGCTTTTGTTCATCACCTCATCTGAGTTGTTAATGTTGTGAACTCATTAAAGCTCTTTGAGTGAAATTAGCATAATGATGAATATGCATGTGGAACTGTTGTCTGGTTGACAGATATGACAGCTCAGTATCTATCACAAGGCTGAGTGACACACGGACACACGTACAGAATAACAAGTCAACTTGCACACTGACACATAGCACCCACGCACACACATGTACACACACTCACACACACACGTACAGTATATGTACACAAGGTGGGAGTTCAGTGTTGCTGTTGTGAGCAGAGGCCATCACCATCATCATCATCATCATTTTCTGCAACACAATCCACTACCACATTACTCCAGGTCTTGCAGCTGTCTGACATTCGGCCATATGGTGTGTGTGTGTGTGTGTGTGTGTGTGTGTGTGTGTGTGTGAGTGTGTGTGAGTGTAAATGACTGAATGTTTGGGAGCTGGGGTGATATAACTGTATCTGTGCGTGGGCAAGTGAGAAAGAAGGAGAAAGACAGACAAGCTCTCTGAAAAGGACAGGTATAGAATACAGAGAGCAGAGTTCATTCATGTTCATACAAGAGATCGAGCTGATGTCCCTTGACCTTTACACCATACAAGCTTTGATTTGTACAGTTCTGTCAACATGGAGGTCCGCTGGCGAACTGGAAACACCCAGACTAGAAAATGAGAGATGCTTGTAGAAGATTGTTTTAATGTGAATTTAAATACATTTTGATGAAGTAGCCTCGAGTGTCAGGCTAAAATTGTAAGCTGGCTTTGGGAGACTAATGATTATTTCTTTTAAACACTGAGGTTACTTCAACACGATAAACTATTTGGTCTATTTGACAAACATTAATTGCAAGCACATTTAATGTTAGCATGTTACTAACAGAGAGCCGAAGTCACCTCCAGGCTAGCCTAGCACTTGCAACAGCACTTGCTATCAGAGTTGGAACCCTTCACGATTTTAAGTTAAACAATGATTAATTCGTTAGCATACAAAAAAACTACACATCCCATGAATTCACACTAGCATGGCAGAAAGTGAAATACATAATTATAGCTGTTTGCTTCTCTATTATCCATGATATATACCCACGCACTTCTAATTTCATCTCTCCAGCTTTTTAGCTTCTCTGCTGACTAGAAAACTATCTATGCCATTTGGCCCTCACTGTCCTGCTACTGTTACCTCCATATCTGGACTAGTCACGGCAACTCAACTCACCCCTTCTGTGGAGCTGGTGACGTTAAGCCAAAAATTGGTTTCCTTACATCTGAAACAGAAACCGGAATTTTTACTTTGGCTTTCTATATCCTCCGTTGATGCTAAATTTTAATAGCTACCTTTAAAGCGCCATTAAGAATTTTCACTTGGGGGCAGAAGAACTCCACAACAATCTCAAAAATCCCCACTTCCGACATATTATCGCCTCATAAAGTTTTAGCAATTGCTAGCTTATTTACACACCATGCAGACATGGAGCAACATTAGGAGTCCTGCTTTGGGACACTTGACCAATGTACGTCCAATTCCTGTATTCCACTTTGGTTTTGGTTTCCATAAACTCTGCAGACAAATATCTGGGTCTTTAATTGCTAGACATTCGACTTTCTTCATTAGCAAGTTGCTAATTTTGTCTGCTTATTGCTGCTGGACAGGTAGTGTACAGTCAGTTTACCTGTGGGTTTCTTTGTTGGAAATAGCTTCCGGCTACTGGACACAGGATTGATGAGAGAGGAATTAGCTAAAAGAGACAAAAAGGCTTCGTAGACCTGAGGAGGTCTGCAGAGATGGGTGATAATGCTCTGTGGATTTGTTGTTTCACATTACACATCATTTAATTAATTGCTAATATGAAAATGTTGATTGGTGCAGCTTTAAAGCTCACAATAAATAAATGTCTTATGTCTTCATAAAGTTGTTTCCTTGGCTTTTATGAATCTTGTTCATGATTTGTCATAATTCGCAATCGTATTCTCTTTATCATATAAATAAATCAAATAAAAACATTATCTGTGATCACAAGTAAACAAAGCGTGAAATAATCACACAGTTGTCCATTACATATGAGTATACTGTAATGGTTAGCTGAATAAGTGCCCTACGATTTGCTGCCCAGCAAGGTGACATCTTAACACAAAATTAATCAGATGAATCACTGGCAAAAATTATCAGTGCCCAGTTGTAACAAAAATGTGAACCTCATGAAATGAATTCTACTGAGACGACCACGTAGTACATTTAGAGTCACAATCAGCACAATCAAGTGTTCACAGCCACTAATATCCACAAGATCACGACTTCATGCTAAGGCCACCAGGGGCCCTCTCTACACACCTACTCCTGATCCTGAAATACCTGCCCGGCAGCTTTAATTAACTGCTGTAGCACCCTGCCAAGCCAGACCCAGACACCCCCCTGCTCCACTCTGCACTTCCCAGTATCCTCGCCAATGCCTCCTTCCAAATGGAGCTGTAGCTTTATGGTCACAGCGTGCCAGGAAATCAGAGGAGAAAATAGACTCTAAATCACACATTCTGATGTAGCAGTGTAGGTGGAAGGTTTCTTGTACAGCCAGATCTAGCTTTGAATCATTTTGTCCTCCGTCTTCCCATACCACCTGTGGTTGCACTGTGCTTTTTAAAGCTACCTGTGTTCTTGAGAACCACCTCCATCTATCCTCTTAAACAATATCTAAAAACTGAGTGGGAAGGGGGCGTCTGCTGCAGAAACATCTCCCTCCAAACAACAACAGCAGCAGAGAAAACAGAGAAAAGCTGCCTGACTTCCTTATTGTCATCAATGCTATCATGTGATTTTGCAGTTCATGTTCAGTGCTTTGATGTAGAGAAAAGAGCATGTGATTAAGAGATGATGGGAAACTTGAGATGAGAAAAGTGGATTGATGCTATAAGGATGTAGCTACTGTTTCATTACTAAGTATGTAACTGAGAATAATAAATGCTGCATAGTTTGTTTGTTTTTTACAATTTAACATACAGCAACTTTTAGCTAATTGGTTAATTAGTCTGAATGCTGACTCAGCATTCATTTAAAGCTGCACTAGTAATATTTGTAGTAAGAAACCCCCTGATTCTGCAGTTCCTCTCAGCTTTACGGAGCATTTAAGCATCTTTCAGCTCATTGTTTTATTTTATCATCCTTGCTCAGATAAACCCACTGTACACTACCTGACCAGCACTATATGGCAGACAAACAATGTTATCGACTAGTGGAGCATTTAGCAGCCAATAAGACAAATATTTTTCTCAGGAGTTGGTGGAGACTAAAAGGAGAGCGAATATTGAACTTACATTCATCAGGTGGACAGAAACATGACTGCAAAGGAATGCTAATGTTGCTCCATTTTTGCTGGATGTGTAAATACCCAAGTGATTGCTCACACATTCACCATATCGACTTTATAAGCTAATAATATAGCAATGTTGTGTAATATAGCAAAGCTTGCTTCTGCTGCCCCCAAGTGGCCAAAAAAATGGTGCTCATGAAAAATGAGAATTTGAACATCTACAATTCCATGATAAGTGAGCAATCTGAATGAAGCTGATGAAGACCATGTCATATGGTCAAAAGCTCCAGAACAGCTACTAAATTGACTTGCGCTGAGATTGTTGATGTTTGATGTTGATGATGTTTGCATGACTCAAGCCTGTATTTGTCAGCCTATTTTTAATCACAAGGAAGACACTTTGCTTGTCTGAAGCATGGCGAAATGTTTTTTGTCGGTGAATCACTGCATCAGCATCTTGTCTCACAGATCAAGCTTTAATCCTGCCTCCTTCTTTTCAATCCCGTTCAGAACACTGAGCATGTGAGTGTTCTTGCATTTGAATGCAGTATGTGTGTGTGTGGGGGATCTGTTTGTCAATTAATCACACTTCTTTTCTACTTTTGCTGTCATCACAGAAGCTGGAGCTGGGCCCAGGCAGCATGGGGTGAACATATAGTGAATGCAGGCGCACATACGTTTAGTGGAGTTTCACAGCATCTAAGGTAGATGGTACCTTCTCCTTTCAAATATCTATTTTTTTCAACCTCGGCCCCCAAATCCTGTCAGAGCGTATCCGTATCCTGGCCAACCATTGGCTCGCCCCCCTCACATGAAGTTAGGAATCAAAAACATAACAACTCCAACGTCTCCTCAGGACAACCAGCGTTATTTCTGGTGGGGAAATGTTCAGTGTGTGTTTGAGTGCACGTGTGGCGGGGGCGGCTGGTGCGATTGAGAGGCGGCGGAGGAGGAGTGTGTGTACATATCCTATATAGGTGTGTGTGTGTGTGTGTGTACGTGCCCTTATGTGCGTGCTTGAACGGGCTCCAACTCCAATGCACTTGTTCTTCTGCAGGATGCTGTGATGTCATCCTCCCACCTCTCCACTGTGTTTTCACACCAGTGTGAGTCACAGCGCTCCAGCTCTCTTTGTGGGGAGGTATGTGTGTGTGTGTGTGTGTGTGTGCATGCACTGCCAAATGGGAGGTATTTTGAAGTTGAATTCTGTCTATGCCTCTGCCTTTTCAAACATATCTTAAAAGAATTCTCTGTAAGTTCCTGTACTCTACAAAGGCATGCTGGGATTGCGAGGATCAGTGCAGCGCAGCTTTTGACACGCAGCTCAAATGTTAATCCTCTGAGAAACCACCTGCCCCTTTACCACATGCAGAGACAGAGAACAATATATATATTACATATTCATCCATAGCAGTGCACTTTCTTTAACATATAAATATCTTAATCAGTAATACATTTCTCAGATTGGTAATGTAGTTTGCATGGAGCATGCAACGAAATTCCCATGGGAAAGACCCACATGTGTGAAGAAATGTACAGAAAGGCAAAGATTTCACAACCTTTAAGTTCTACAAAATTGCTTTAGCTGCATAGGGAAAAAAAATCCAGCTACATTTAGTGAACAAGAAAACAAATAACAAAACAGTTTTCTCCATGCATTGTTGATTTTTCTTTACCCGCTGCCTGACTGAAAGCGAGGGGAAAACTGAAAGAGGATAAAGGTACAAGAGAAGAGGAAAGCCTGCCTCTCTATTTTGCTTTTATTTCTAACTTTTACTCGATAGATTCAATATGCTTCTGGTATACGGTTGAAGCTACAACCATAAAATATACACACAGTAAATAGTTGGCGATTTACCCTCCCTTAGTCTTGTCTTTGCTTTGTTTGTTTTCACAACTGGCATTCAGCTTGGTGGACAGGACTTTAAGGCGTGTTCAAATAAAGCTGACTGCATAGGGCTTGTGATGAAGTGGTTTATTTGTCTACCTCTAACTGCTTCAAACCAAGTACTTCTGAGCCATATGCCCCAGGCTACACTCCAAGACATGCGCTGGTAAGACTAGAAGAACATCCATAGTTGTTATGGCAATATGCCACCTCCAACCAATCAACCATCCATTCTCTAAAGTGCTTATCCTGTTCAAGGTCCTGGTATCAACACGATCAGTTTTAATACATAAGAAATATTTAAATGACAATGAAAGTAAAAGAAGAAACTTTAGCGCCACCAGCAGGTTGACATTTTAGTCTTTTAGTGGAATGTTGACAACTATTGGATGGATTGCCATGAAATTTGGCTCCGATATTTATGTTCCCCCGCAGGATGAATTGTAATAACTTTTCATCTAGCATCATCATCAGGTCAAAATTTTAATTTGTCTAATACTTCAGCTGTACTTTGTGTTAGCATACTAACTTGAACATTACCAGCTAAATATTAGCATGCTAACATTGTCATTGTGAGTATGGAGCATGCTGAAGTTAGCATTTAGCTCACAAAGCACAGCTGTACCTAAGTACAGCCTCACAGGACTGGTAACATTGCTGCAGACTCTTGTTTCAGTGTTATTTGTGTTTCGCAATCGGTGCATTTGATGATTATATTCTTTAGGCATGCATAGGGCATACATTCTACTTTCTCAAAGTGTCCCAGTCTTTGACAAGATGTAAGGGCTGAGAAAAAAGAAAAGCTGTCCATCTCGGAGCATTTTGCTCTTTCTTTTGAAGTAGCGATTGGACTGAACATCATCAGTTGCTGTTCTCCTCCTGTCAGTCCTGAAATGTTTGCCAATCACTCAGCCTAGCTAATAACTCCGCCAGTTTACCCTCACAATAACAACGTGCAACAAAACACTAATTGCACACACACTCCAATCAAGACACAGTGGTTTCCACTTATGAAAAACAAGCGCATCAAATTCTGTCTATTTTCAGAGCACTCTGTCTGCATAATGCCTCTTAGTAAAGGAGACAAAGGAGCCAGTGTATGTGAAAACAACTTGTCGCCTTTCTTCATGTCAATCTCTATTAGTGTAGGAGCACCGCTTGAGTGGAACTTTGTGAATGGGGCCCATTCTTTTCATTCCTCGGCTTCCAGGGGCAACAGAGCCAGGAATTCCACCACTCTCCCTCTCTGGGTTACTGCGGTCATGTATCCTGTAGGTGGCTGCCCCATATGTCTGACTTCACTACTTGACATCTTAATACGTCCTCAGACTGAATGCAATAGTCAGCTGCTGCAGATATTATAACGTTTGATGATGCTGTGGTGTAAAGGACATGCTGTAAAAGAGTAGAGGTCAAAGACTGAGCTTCAAAAACAGCCTTCCTCATTAAGTTTGCTTCTTTACTCACAGATCAGTCAATCACACCACCAAGAGAGAACGTGAAAGATAATAGTGGAGGTATAGGCCAAGATGCCGCAAGTAAAGACAGGCCCTATCCCTGTAAGATAATCTGTGACCTCCAAACAAGTAGGAACAGCAACATTATCTTTTGTTTACTACCAATTTCACACTACAAACTAAATCCGAGCAAGTTTTGAGTATGTAATGTATCCATATTGGAAAAGCGTAGTATTTTCCAGTAAAAATCAGTAGAAAAAAACACTTGTTTGAGTGTGGCGTTGACGTGCACTTTTGCCCCACAATGCAACACAGAAAGGAAATGGAGAAATGGAAAGGAGATACTAGAAGTTGTAAAACATTAAAAACAAATTGGAAGATTTTGGAAAACAAAACAAATAAATAAGTATTACGTCTATTGAGAAACATTGTGCTTCCTCTTTGTTAATGTTTAATTGGCTGTAATAATCATTTCCTGTACAAAACCAATTGGCCACCTATACCGACATCAAGCTGATGGAGTATCGGCTGTGACAAGACTGATCCACATTAAACACAGTTTTTTTCTCAATGTTATTATAAAATTCAATGTTTACACTATCAGTATTGTATTGGATCGGTACTCTGCATCAGCAAATACCTTAGGTTGAGGTATCAAAATCGATATTGAGTGGGAAAAAGTTGGATTGGTGCATCCCTAAAGATTAGTACATATAATACTATATGTACTAATATACTAAATACATACGTAGGTTGTGTAGAACAGGGAGTCTTGCAATTTCAGTTGCACACTCAGGGAAAATGAGCTGGAAAGTGAGTTTTGAGAGCAAGAAATGTCAGCAGCTGGTAAAGTGTTTGTTGCATCATTGGCCCACACATGCACGCACACACACACACAAACACACACACACACACACACACTCCTCTGCATCAGGAGTCAGTATTTTGAGAGGCTGCATAGTCTGCCTCCGCTCTGCACAGGGGCTTTTCCTACACAGTATGAATGATGGGTAAATGTGCCATTCATCTTTTAATCTAATAATGAAGTTGCAGTAGTTTAAGGTGTTCAGAAAGACCCTATTACAATGTTCTCATATATAAAACTGATTAAAGACACAGGACACTTCTCAGGCAGTATAAACCTCATAATTCTACCACTAGATTAATTAACTGTTCTCAAGTTGTCACTATTTTCTGCCACCCAAGTAACTAATGCCTCGCTATTTTATTGGCATAACAACAGTAAAGTTTCACTGTCATTTATTGTTGGTGATGTGCCTTTCCTGTGCTTTAATTTCCTTCTGTGGCTAACACAATTAGACTACTTGAGCTAATCCTGGGGGAGCAGTTTTTCACCAGAGAACAATACAAACCGCCCACACAAATATCCGCCCCATGACAGAATGGGGTGGGTAGTGTTAGGACCCATAGAGCTACAGGAATAGAGAGGTTTTAATGACGGTAATCTCTTTTCCTTTGTCTTTATTATTGTTATGTAATCCTGGATGACATTTTAGAATAATGGATGCATAGATGGAAAAGGATGGCAGAGGTAAATGTGGAGAGAGTGAGAAAATGAAGATGAGAATATGAACTACTGTCACTGGAACCAGAATTACTAATTATTGAGAAGAAAAGACAGACTTTGAGGACAGAGGATACAGAGAACAAGGTTGTAACTATTCACAGGTGATTGTGTAGGAGAGAGAGATGAATTCCTGCGACTCCCTTACTATTCACCCACTCCTTATGCTTTTATGAGCTGCTTTAATTAGGGCAGTGTTCTTTCTCTTATCTAATTAAATTTTTATGCTGAAATAATTAATGCATGTGAGGAAAGCAAGCAGGTGGAATTTGAAAAGCTGGGCTTACAGCATTTAAGTTATAATCAGTCTTTTCAAATAAATGCGTCTTCGTTGCTGTCTGTTTCTAACCGATAGTATAATAATTTCATGAAGACTTTTAAATGTACTGTTTGTGACATTTATTGTCTGGTGGGTCTTTCAAAATCGTCTGGCGCATAGGAGGATGTAATGTGTTATGTTAATGTTTTATGTTCACGCAAAAGCTGTCTGTTGGGTGGCATAAACAGCCACGTCAATGGTAGATTGGTAAACATAGGTTACTCTGTATGGGTTTCAATAAAAGAGCCTCACTGGTTGTGATCTCAGGGAGGCTCAGACGCCATCATAGATCAACTTTTCCTCAGGTCAACAAATAAACTACTCCATTACTTTTCAGGGGATTAGGGTTAAATTAAAATTAAAAAGCTTTAAAATGCTGCATAAACATTAATGCATCAGTAATATTAATCCAATAGTATAATGCATAACCATAGAACGCTAACAGGGGCCATTCTGCCTGCATAAAGACTATAGAATACTTTTACATTAGATAAAATACAGCTAATTAAATTGATTACTTGTGTAAAATTTTGAATGTAAGACTTTTAGTATCTTTACTTTTCTAAGAGAGACCTAAGCACAAGAAACTTTTTTTTAAAAGTTCTGAATGCTTCTTCCGCTGCTGCAGATAAATAAGAGAAACCCTGTGGCTGACCAAACATAATTTCAGCCACTCTGAACAAGTTACAATTCCAGCCCTGCAGCAACAACTTTAAATGGTATTGAACCACCCTAACCTTGTTTAGTAGTGACGTCTGTGGAACTACTTGGTATTTACCCTTGACAAACACAGGTTGAATGGATGTTCAATATCCTGTCTGTGTCATACAGCGAGTTTGTGGGTTAAAGAGGTATAATAAAAGCAAATGCAGCACATTCAGAGCACTGCAGAGCCCCAGGAGCAAACGCCTTGGGAGCCTAGACCTTCAGTCCTGCTGAACCTGTCATATGTCATATCATATGTCACTGTTAATATCTAGTTACTGTCATTGATGTGATTTAAAGTCCTTAAGTGAACAACAAACATCTCAGCAATGTTTAGGGAGCAGTTGTATCCATTACTGGGGTCAATAGTACTGTAAGCTCTGGAGTAGTTTTATTTTTGTTTCTTCCAATTACTTCTAGAAAGTCTACCAAATTATCTAGCTAGCACTCATCAATAAAATGATGGATGGATGTTATAAATCACATTTGTGTAAAGCAATGTTTTAAGCTGCTCTATTCAATATTTTTATGTTAACAATGGATCAAATGAATGTGAAAGGTGTTGCTCGTAGTGAGAAACGCACAAAAAATTAGCTTCAGTTCCCCTCAACTATACAGACCATCTTTCAGCTCATTTTTTGTTTTTTTAGTCTCACATCAGCCACATCTCCAGCCACAGTCTTTAGCTATTTTCAGCAAAAATAAAGTTCTGATAAACCCACGGTGTGCTATATGCACAGCACAAAATGGCAGTGAGAGTTAGCAACTAGCTGGTAAAGGACGTCAGACATCTAGCAGCTAATTTAAATTGATTTTTTTGTCAAAATACTGTCCCCAGTGTCAAGAATAAACCTTCAAGCTCAATATTGGACTGTTCTAAATTCTGTAGCTACATTAGGTGCTACACAGATTTAACCATAGATATAAAACAGTTTTATATGTGTTATATGTTTTATATCTATGGATTTAACTGTGACTTATTAGGATGTTATAAATCAGTCAGCGTCATCTTGTCAAGGGACCCAGAATATCTGGTAAGACAGTTTCCAGCTAGGCTATATGTAGCTTCTGATGGATGTCTGCTTATTTTGCTATACCTGCATGCAAACTGCAATAGATGATGAAATACCAGCTACCGGGGTGTCATCATTTGCAGTGTTCATCAACACCCAAACCTGCAACACAAACACCAGTTGCTTGAGGAGAAAAAACATCGCTAAAAGAGCCCATCCGATTCTGTTGCCAGAGCAACGCTCTCCCTCTCTCCCATCCTCTCACCAGCAATCTGCCCGTCCACTCTTTTCTATCCACTCTCTGACCTATCGCGAGACTGCGCAATCTACTCATCTGCGAGCACGACGGCTCTGGTTCGTATCGCGAGAGTAGAGCCTCGAGTTGAGGGAGGCGGTGATCTCATCGCCGTCGCGAGGCGGAACGAGACGCCGCAACTTTGGATGAACTTCTGATTTGAACAAGCCGAGAGGCGGTCCGCTGAGTGCGCGGACAACAACGGACACAAAGGTGAAGAGCCCCAGAGGTTTTCTGCTACGAACTCTTTACAGCCGGTTCGTTTTATCTTTACCGACCGTGACGGTTTTTGTATGCCGGTGACTGACCGGCGAGAGCGTTATTTTTCCTCTGGAAAACGCCGACAAGGTGGAAATTAATAAAGGTGAGTGCGCTCCCTCCTGCGTTGGTCTTCCCACTGACACAGTCAATATCAACATCGTTAGTTTTTAGTTAACAACGGTCGACTTGTGGTGGTTTATGGTTCATTAGATATCTGTGCATTTCAGTATTTGGACAAACGTTCGTGTGCTCCATACAGGGATGTCAGGTAACGCTTTCGGAGAGAAAACTGCACTAAAAAGTTTAGCTAGCAGTCGTTAGTAACGTTACTGTCTCGTGTGTCACAGCTCTTGCAACGTCTTATTTGCTAGCTAATATCTGATTTAGTTAGCTGTATTTTAACGAGCTCTGTCATCAGTCATGTCGTTAGCTAAACATTTCGATTTGTGTCGCTTTCATAGCCACCATTCAGTTAACATTTTGTCCTCCGTGCCTCTCCATAAGACAATCCACAGTTTAAAATTTAGACAACGATTCACCGTGGCTCTTAAAGAAACAGGAAACCAAGCAAAATAACCATCAGATAAAGGTAATTGTTGTTTGGTTAAGTCCCTGCGTGACCGCTGTATAATTGGGATGGCTAGCTGCAGTCGCTCTTGTGGGTTTCCTGTCATTCCTCGCTGTCCATCTTTCACTTGTGACGTGGTTCATTAATATCAGAGAAATCTTGTATTACTTATGGTGAAGCAGCTCTTTCCCCGGGAGCTCTTAGTGCAAAGTCATGACTGTTGCAGTGCAATTTGTTGTCACGCATTGCTGTCATTTGTATGGGTTGTTTGGACATTTGCAGCGCTTCGCCAAAGCTCTGTGCATCCACATAGAAATCCTTCAGAGAGGTGCGACCCGTGTGTTGGTTTTTGCAGGGAAAGTTTATGAATTGTTTCTCTCAAAACCAGGCTTCTGAGTTATTCAAATGTTATTAATCACACACAATCGGTTACTGAAGAAAACAATGCACACATTGGAACTTGCAGGAAATCAAATACAAATTTAAAGCATCATTTCTACCCAGTGCTCTTTCAAATCCAGTGTCATTAATCAAAATGGCCGTCTGTGTAGTCTAGTCAGATTTGAGTAGTGATGTAACAGTGCTACATTTAAGTGATGAAGGTGCCTTAAAGGCTTTGATCATCAGACGATTTAACCACAGAATGAACACACTCTATTCTTTGAGTAAAACTCAATAATACTTTAGGCTTTAGGGTAATTAAGAGAAGTCCTAACACGCATTAAAGTTTCCTTATATACAAGTTTGTTAGTCCATGCTTGTGTCTGAGCCCTCTTGTGCCATAATGACACCCCGAGAGGGATTTTTATTGTAAGTGGAACCCCTGTAGCTGCTCTGTCTTCTGTTATTGCTGCCATCTCAACCTGTGGAGTCTGTCCTCAGGCTACCAGCTTCAGCCCTCCAGGGGGCTTACATAGACACACAGAAACGCACTGCTTCCTCCTTTGACAAGTCCTAAATGGACACGTCAAAGAGATCCCATCTCTATTCATCGGGTGGCTGGGGTGGGTCAAATTCTCAACGTGAAACACAACAGCGGCATTAGAGATATATTCTCTCAGAGACGGCATTTCAACTGCTTTGTCCGCTTTTCTTTTGGCTACTCTAGCCGCTGTGTCAACCCTCCTCCCAAAAAAACTCTCATGCATTAACGTCTCATGCCACCAGCCCTCCCTTGTCGGTGCCTGTGAATGCCAAGGCTGAGCAGATCTGGAGGCTGTGTTGCATTTACAATATTAAGTAGGCTATTGAAATTGAGCGTGTAGGTGGAGGCGCACATGTTCTGTAACACATGTAGCTGCAGATTTAAAGGGGAGGTGGGAGAGAAGAAAAATAGAAAGAGAAAAGACAGGGTTGCTGATGGGCAGCTAAAAGATTATCAAAGGGCTTTTGGGATGTAGAGTAACTGAAACAGCTCAGGTGTTCCTGGATTAAGCAGCTGGAGTTGGCTTAAATCTTGTCTTCGAAAGGGCTTCAACCCTCTCCATTGTAAGTACAGTAGGGGCTCTTTTTGAAGATTTTCCCAGGACCTTAGTTAGTGCTTGCAAGCAAAATCTTTAGGTTTAAATTTGTATGAGATGCACTGTGATCGGGATGTGGTCACTCTCTCAACAATCCTCTAATGTGTTGCCTAGACCTATCTGGAACGGGCAATGTTTTTGGCAGCACACACAGAGAGAAACCTGGCAAATACAAAGTCAGGAAAAAGAGGGCATTTCAATCTCATAGCTGGCCAGCTTACACTTTCACTGTCTACGTGCAATGCACAGCGCTGGCAGGAGCTAATGGGGTCTTACCTGTTTACAACCTCCCACACCAGCCTCACTATGCCCCCCTCCCTCACCTGGCTACTTTCTTGCGTCTCTGCCTCGTCCTCCCCTTCTGTCTCACTTCTGTTGCTACTTCTTTACTCTCCACCTCCCACGACTCCCTCCTCCCTTCTCCCATCACTGACAGTGCCTTTTCCTCTCGTCTTGCTTCCTTCCTGTTGTGGAAAGCATGCCAGGACTCTGACATTCTCATCATTTCTGTCCACATCCCTCACCTTATCTCCCCTTCTCGCTCTCTCTCTCTCTCTCTCTCTCTCTCTCTCTCTCTCTCTCCCATTCCCCCTCCCTCCCCCCTGTCTTCATTTCTCCTTTTCTCAGTATTTCTGTCTCCCTCCCCTTCTTCTCTGTCTCTCTGCAGGCTGGAGATTGGAATGTGAGTTCCCTCAGTTTAAGGTCTTGGGGTGGGCTGTCTCTTGAGAAATACCAGAGCAAGAAATACTCGTTAACAGTGAATAGATCACACTGCAGGGCAGAATGATTTAATAAAACTATAGCCCTCCTGTAAATCAGGGTTTTTCCTGCATAGAGAATTTAAAGGTGGCTTTCTCACTCAAATGCTGTGCAGATTTTTTTTACGTAACCTGAACATAATAACACCTATTTCAAGAGTGTTGTGTTAAATGCATCGCTGCCAACTGTAATTGCAACAGCAGAATCACTCCAGGATGGCTCTAGGATGCTACGCTAGCTATTTAGCATTGCCCATTATAACCATAATTCACACTACAAACAAGATGTGGTATATTTGTCAGGTCTGGAAGGGAGAGTCAGAGTACTGGTGTTATGGATCAGCTAGAGTTGCTCTCAAGTGGTGGCTTTCTTGTGAACAAATTGGTGGTTGCTTGTTGTGAAGGCTGATGTTGAAAACAGGAAGATGAAAAAATGAGGGAAAATGCTCACCTATTCTAGTTTTGGCTGTGCGTATACATTTCATGCAGCCACCTGTCTTGAATGATAATAAAGCCAGATGAACTTGTAACCACACTATTAATTCAACAGATAGTTGGGCATGTCTGGGTATTTTGCTAAGATTGCAAAATCCAGAAAGTATTTTTAAATATTTGATCCCTGAAGACTGGAGTCCATTGTTGTTGGAGAGCCTAGGTCTGTGTGCCCTGACACATTTGAAGTGACAGCCAGCATATTGTTTTCACTTAACAAACAGCCCTTGCGGGGTTTTCTCTGATATGTGAAATTGCACATCTCTTTTGATCTATGGTCTTTTGCAGAGGATAAATCGGAAACCCTGTTGAGGCTTTCAGTCGGCTATGTTAGGGCCTTTTGTAGCAGCCAGAGATGGAAAGAGAGGGCACAAACAGAAGCAGTTAATTTGTTAATTTTAGCCATTCCACCTGAGGTGAGGGGTCTTAAAAGCTAAAATTTCCCTGCATCGGATCTCTTTCCCTTTCTCCATTTTCTGCTCTCTGCCTGGTGAAATAACTTCTTAATTAGGGCTGTAAGAATGGATTATAGCACATGAAAGCAGTGTGGATTATAAAAAAAAGAAGCTCAGATTTCAGTTGTGACAGATGAGCAAAAAATCTATAACAACATCATGAAACAATGACTAGGCAGGCTAATCCATGCAGAAGTAAACAGAAGGAACATACTGTACAGATGGAGAGCCCTGAGAGAGAGAACAGCCTAGATGTTATGAGAACAATACTTGCATGCTGTCAGCATTAGCTAGGAATCATAATTCTTACAATAGTGCAAGCCAGGGTGGACAGTTAACACCAGACGACAATCAAATGCTAAAACCTAAACTTTTGCATAAAGATGGAAAGACTATGCACTCTATGTGTCTGTTTTGGACAACATCAACAGTAGGCTATTAGGGAGGCATGCACCGATCCAGTATTTTTCACTCCTTATACAGATTCCGACACCTCAACCCAGGGTTTCTGCCGATACGAGTACAGACAATACTGGCGATAAGAGTACATTTTGATAGATCCAAATCCAAAAGTGGCTTGTATTAAAAAATGTGAATTACTCCTGAGAGTCTATTAAAGCCTATTAAGGACAATTAACAACATTGGGAACCCTCTGCCCAAGCACAGCAGGTTGATATATCTAGCTGAACCTTTGAATTTTACTTCTTTTTGAACTAGGCAGAACCCAAGTTACATTACCCTTCAACGTACTTAATCTTGTGTGGAAACCCCAAATCTTTTAGTATGATCAATTAAACTGATTGCACCCCACCCCCACCATCTGCTTTTTCCGTCATGTGGCCTTCTTAGACCCCTTTTAGACTGATGCATTGATCCAGAATGAACCGGTGTTTGAGAGTGATGTGGATGATTCAACACATATTCCATCTGGCTTTGTGATTCTGCTCCTGGCCAGGGTTTTAATGTAGGTCTGACACTGCTCAGCTTTGGGTAAACACATATAGTAAATATTGGAATACTGCTGTAAAATAATTGTAGGATTGTTATAACCTTCTTGTAGACATTGGTGGCAACTTCTAGCCCTCTAAGCCATGAATGCTGCTCTTCGTTATCTCTGAGATGCTCAAACATGCTTGTAAAGTGTACATTGTTGCGTTAACTAAATGCCATGAAGATAGTGATTCTTGAGTGTGATTCTGTGAGTTTAGTTGTAATCTGTTATTAAATAGTTTGTAGAACTGGGAGAACAACCTCAACGTGGCAGCTGTCTGGTTTGAAAAGTCAAGTGCAGGTGGAACATGTGTTCATTAATCTGCGTCAAAAATGGGTTTGTGTACGAAATGGATGACTGTCTCAGGATGTCGTCAACTCTTCCTCTCTTTGACTCCATGATGAAGTCGCAAGAACGCGACGGTGCACGAGAACCGTAAATCTTATCCCCAAACATGTATGGGAGCATTGCAGAAATTCCCACCAACTGCCTTGCCATCTGTTTCCAAGCAGACAGAGCTCTCAAATTTCTGTCTTGCTGGATGACTAAAAGGATGTCGCTGCTGTTGGCTGCCTGGGCTGGTATTAGTGATAGAAGTGCTTTTCTGACCCTGTTGGATTTGTTAATTGCTGCTGTCTCTCCTGTGCCATTTTGGGAAAATTAGTGTGAGTGTGTGAAGCTGCAACCTGAAATTTATGCAAGCTATTTGTCAGGAAATTAGCTATTTCAACACTCAATATGTGATTTGATTGTTGTCAGCTTGGAACCAGGTTGAATTTCTCGTACAACTTGATTGTTTTGCACAAGTAGAATTAATATTTGGTAACTTGAGCTTATTCTCCCTCCTAGCATTAATTGTAGTATATTACATGCTAGTTTTTTTAAGACAGGCTTAGCATGATGTTTTCTAAATATTTTAATGTTCCTGTCCGATGATATCTCACATTTTTATTCAAATGTCATCAGGTAAATTCTAGTGCTATTTGTGTGACTTTGTTGTAGTGATATGCTATATGGACTAAGTCTAAATCTTACACAGTATCTCTCCTTTGTTGGATTGCGTATGAAGTCTGAGTAGACAATTTGAAGGACCATATAAACTAAAACCCAAGCACCTACTTTGTTGAAAGAAACTTTTATCCTGAATTCATATGCTGTTCTTCCAGATGCTTGAACTGGAGGAATAGCAGTGTTAAGGTTCCAGTACACTCAATCAGAACTGTATGTTGGATGCTTGAACGGCTTCAGAAACCCCCTTCCCACACACTTTTCCGACGTCGGAATTGGGAGGCCGTGTTTGACAATTTCTGTAACTTTCCAAAACTGACAATCCAACATTCACACCCACTTCACGCGGTGATTGGCCAGCTGTGTGGAGGTGAGAACGTAGGCAGGGTTTACACTTCTCTCTCAAGCTCCCTTTTTTCATTCGTTACATTATCTCTGTCACTTTTTGTGTGTACAACCAAGTGCATCACTATGAATGCTTTCCAGGAGAGACTTTATCCCCATTTGGCAGCAGGAGCAAAATTTGGAACCAAACAATCATGCTATCTCAGTTTAACAGTAATGCCCTCAAGTGGGCAAATCTTCAGCCAGGTAGGCAGGCATACATTTTTGCTTTGTAAGATACTGAGTGAAGAATAATGTGAGAGATGAAAGATAATGAAGAATGTTTTGCAATTCTGCAAAGGACATTATATTAAGAGATTAAAGCACTTTTATTATGCGATAGGTTTTACCTGAGGAGGCTCTGTAATTGGAGGTTTTAGCCATTAAAGCCCCATTCAGATGGGATTTATTTCTTCCCTTATTCCCTTCCCCTGCCATTCTTGTCTGTCTTTCTTTTATGAATGGTGAAATAATTTTAAGACAAGGCCAACTAGACATCTTGTTCTTTGCAAAATATTTTTGAGTATTTGTGGGGTGCTATGAAATATTTTAGTTACCATTTTGTTAATGTGAATAGAAACCCCTTTACACAAACAAATGAAAAAAAGAAACTCTGTTTTGAGGGGCAGACCCTGCAGGCTTTATATCTAGGCTGTAAGCTGTGTTCATGTAACTATATGTTAGAAGGCTACTCGTATTCAACAAGCCTGCTGGTGATGCACTGAAAGTGATGTTTATTACTAATCGCCCTTTTGCACCGGCTAACATGCTGTCCAGAACAATCCAGTTAACAAGGAGCATGGCTAATTTTTTATCACCCATATCCCCCTGTATCCCCCCATTTGACCCATCCTCATGGGACTGTGTTGGCATCCAAGCATTCTGATGGCATGAGAGTCCACTCAATTTGATGCCTGAATTACTCATGGTCAATTGTATTACATAATGCACTCGGTTCAGTTTGGAAAAAGAACATTCCTGCCTTCTGCATGTACTGTATACTCTGACTGTGTTTATGATCGATTCATTCCACACAATCTATGCGATACGTGTTATTGTTTTGCACTTTTGCTTTTGTAACCTGTGATATCGCTCCTTTCATCGGTCCAAGCTTGCCAGAGAGTCTGCACTATTGTCTTCATGTCAATGAAATAATAATATTCATACAGGAATAGTATCATCAGGCAACTCGGAGCTTCCTGAAATAAAGAAGGAAAATTCACTCTGGAGGTTCTGACAAATGTGTACATGTTTAAAAGGTTGTGTCTGTAGTTTGTAAAACCGGCTAAGGGCCAAATATGCAGTTTCCTTAACAGACTCTTGCTTCTCTCGTATGCCGCTATAGGGGAACCTCCTCTGACGACAGTCACACAAGTAGGGGAAACAGAGGCACGGGATTAAAGGAAGGCATATCCTGGTCATTGTTCATCACTGCTGGATGGAGTCGCCTCTCTGATCGAAAGGAAACCGTTAATACTTGAAGTTGGGAAAGCTGTCATCTGTTTGCAGTAAGTTTTCTTTTTGATCAAATGCAATCGATACTACATGCAGTGTATAAAACTCTAAGCAAGCTTTGAAGCAGCTGCCTATTTTATGCGATGAAGAAGATATAAGGGATGTTGTGTTCTTCTGTGTCATACCACACATTGCAGATCTGCCACGGCGTGAAGAGGTGGTTCAGAGAGAAAAATCTGGCTTTAAAGTCAAAAGGCTTTTGAGTTGTTTCCCATCCTTGAAATTGATTCATTAAATGTGCTGTAATTGACAGTCTCTGTGATTTCACTGTCAGTTTGAGTTCTCTTCCTGGGCTGTAATGCCCCACTGAGCCTCAACAGACCAAACAGATAATCTTGTGGCCATGTTGATGTTTCTGGTAATGCGGCTGCTTGGGAGGGGTTATGTTAAGATACTGCAACACACATTTCAGGCAGAGATGTGGTACAATACTTAAGATACTTTAAAATGTCAGTTATTAAAAGGGAATCTGTCAAAAGCTCATAATACATGGAGAAAGATTTAGCTTTTTTAAAAAAACTAAAAAAACCCACAAAGTTTATAGAAGGTTCTGTTGGTACTATTTCTGCTTTCCTCCTTATCAACTCTACTGGAGTCATTATGTACAACCTGTGTATAATACTAAAAAATATAGAAAAGGATTGCTTTCAACAATAATCACCATAGTGGATTAATGTCGCCATGTGATAGATTGGTGATCTGACCAGGGTGTAGTGTTAAAGCTTATGTATTTCTCTATAACATTTCATATTTATGAATAAATAAGCAACAGTCTAATTTAAGTTGTTATTTATGAATTGTTTAACCCCTTAAAAATGGATGAAGCTAAGCTGCAGGACTGTGTGGATGTGGTTTGATCACGTTTGATTGACAGTGCTGGCAACATAAGTCCATATATGTTCTATCCCAGTGTGAATTGGGCTTGTAACTTACCCCAGCATGCACTGAATATTTTGCGAGTGCATAGTAAAGGCTCCAGCCTCCTACGACCTTGAACAGAGTAAATAGCAAATGGATAGATGGATGTTTCTTGCATGAGCTCAGCCGTTGCGAGCTTGCTCACAGTGATTCTTGTCCTGGTTGTCTACCAGCTACTTTTCTGTTTGAGGGTGGGTTGTGGTTTCATGTCTGTGTGTATAATGTTTGTGCAGAAATATCTAGTTCAGTATAAAGCATCTTATCTAATCATCATGATCACACACTGGTATAAAAGCCTTATTGTACAAAACAGCATGGATCTGGATTAAAGACTGCTGTAAGAAATGTTGCATTTGGTAAACAGGGAAAAATTAGGCTGTATGCATATTTAGTGCATTTTCATTGATATCATTTCGCTAAAAGTTAAATAAGTCTCCAGCACTCGCTCATTGTGCCAAGGGAAAAAGAGCTCTGGTGGATCCCCATAATGAAAGACATCTTGCATGGGTTTGTGGGTTCCAAGGAGGTCTGAGATTGTGCCAGGGGAGGTAAACAGATAAATCCATCTTGATGTACTGAAAGCAGCAGCAGCTTTTGGCTGAACCCTCAACAGTCTCTCTGCTTTGCAGATCCACGTACTGACACAAAGCCAGAGATAATGCTGATAGTGAATTCCTTCTGACACAATTCACTGACACTTGTTAGGAGCCAGATATGATGCTCATTTCATGGCAATTATGTTTAGGACTGGACTATATTTTGCTATTTATTTTCATTTTATTTATGCGTTGATTTTTGTTTTTTGATTAATCTTCTCTAAAATGTCTGACAATACTGAAAAATACCCATTTTGGTTTACCACAGTGAGGCTTCACATTGCTTGTTTTTTCACTTAAAACAGTTCAAAACTCAATGGCATTAAATTTACAATGATATAACACAAAAAAAACAGATAATTGTAACTTTTTAGAAACTTGAACTGACTAATGTTTGGCATTTTGATTGTTAAATAACTTAAATTATTAATATATTATTGAAGTTATCGATGAATCTTATTCAACAAATCGATTAATCGACCAATTGATTCATCAGCTTATTTTGTTGATTCCAGTGCCTATTCCACAGACAGACATAAACCAGGTTGGAAGATCAGATTGGCTCATGTGGACCTGTAGAAACCAGAAACCAGAAACCAGGAAAATGAGGCCACAATGCCCAGGCTTACAACATCTGGCTTCCAGGTGGTGGGATCAGAAACCAAAACAGGAAAGTGGCCTGTCATGATCTGTAGTGCTCACTGCAACCTTTCTGCTCACTGTGCTCATCCAAGAAGGGGAGTGTTTTGGCATGTAAGGTGATGGCCTTGCAAGCCCGAGTGGAGTTTCCATTCTTGGGTTTAATAGATTTCAGGTTCATGGCTTTGTGGAGACCAAATGTTTGGTAAAAGTGCATCAGTCTTTCACTGGGTTCATCCCATCATGCTTTTAGCTGAGCAATGGGTGTACAATGGTATGCAGTGGAATGTGTGAGAATGCTGTGTGTACACAATAGGGATGACCTCATTGTTTTCAGTTTCATCTAAGCTCAACATGCTGAAGAACAATGAAATCTACATGCCACACCACCCCAACCTCCCCCTCCTCACACTGTGTATGTGTGTGTTTATGTCCCCATCTCTGAGTTGTGTATTTACCTTCTAGTTTACAGAGGTTCTTAAAATATTTACTCAGGGCTGAACTGGTTAATGGTTATTTGGACAGGCAGGATTGGAAGTGTTGGGCTATACACACTGGGGCATGTTGTTGCAGAGAAGCCAACTCCAATGGGCTTTGTTCCTGGTGTCAGTTAGTGAATGCAGTCCTAACCTCGCTGACCCTCCTGTAGGTTAGAGGGTGAACATTTGCTCATACAGCCTGTAAACTGAAGAAAAGGCTCATTTATGCTTTAATTTCCAATCACAAAGACTCTCTGAGTGAAAATGGCCTGTATTATAGTGTGTTGTCGTGATTTTTGTCTTTTTTTTGATGTAGACTAAAATGGTTAGGGCTGACACAAATACTTGATTAATCTATTAGTTGCTTGACAGATAATTAACTATTTTGATAACAGATTAATCATGCCAAACATTCTGTGCTTCCAGCTCCTCAAATGAGGTTTAGCTGCTTTTCTTTGTCATATGATAGTAAAGTGAATATCCTTGGGTTCTGGACTGTTTGTCGGACAAAACGAGCAATGTGAAGATGTCATGTTGGGCTCTGAGAAATTGTGATGGGAATTTTTTCACTGGTTTTTGACATTTCATAGACCAAACGATAAATCGAGAAAATAATAATCAGACTAATTGATAATAAACATAATTGTTAAAGGGGTTTTCTTTCATTTATTATTTCCTATGTTCAAATTGTCACCTACCAGTAACCTGCTGTTATCCTTCAGTCATGCTGAAAAAACTCTTGACTCAGGGAGCAAGTGATGGTGACCTTGTCTGTCAGAAACCCCCCCCCTTGCAGACTCTGCTCTCCTCTTCTCACACCTGTTTCCTCTGCATCTCTCCCTATCACCATAAACTCAGACTGCTGCTGCCTTGTTACCCAGTCACTCAAATTGAGCGGGCCGCTCTGTGGCGTTAGAGTGCTTTAAATGGTCATCGGAGGCGATTTACCACAAAACGCTTTGATCCATTCCAGTGGCGTTCTGACAACTTCTAGCTAATGCCTCCTCTGGGTCTCTCCAGCTGTGAGGAGGAAAGCTCGATCAGTGGTTTATGGATGCGAGACGTGTGAGCTAAAGCAAGCTGCTGTTTTTCATTAAGAAGCACCTGGCTCATGGGAGGGGAGTTGACTGCCCTAGTGGTACTTTCTAATGACAGCAGGCCAGTTTAGAAGTAAAGCGTCTTCAACGAGAGCCCACAGGGTTGTTTTTAATGAAGTGATTGCCAGGAGCCCTTTAACATCTCATAAAGCACTTGGGGAAAACAGCCACGGTTGAGGAGAGGTTGAAATGAAGGGACTCACTTCAGCTTGCCTCCCTTATTTTCTGTATTTTATGGTCTCATCACTGACATACTGGTTTGAAAGAAGTGGCCTTTTCCCCCAGTTATACTTTGCAGTCAGTGAGATAGTGGACAGACCTTCACAAAATAACTAATGGACTGGACTAACTAACACGTCAGGGGGATACTGTTGCTCCATGAATTCAAATGTTGAAGTTTGTGCCTGTGTGTAGGATTATGTCAGTGATTGTGAGAAGCCAGGTGTAGAGATATAATGAGCTATCGGATGACTTGAATAGTATGATTGTAGTTGGACATCGCAGTCTGTACCCGAGATGAGGAGAGTATCTAGCGGGCTGTAGCTCAAAGCACCACTGGTTCTCATTGCTCCCTGATATGAGATTCAATAAGCTAATGTTGCCAGGCAACGGGTGCAATTCCACTTTTGGCAAGTATTGCTTGGTAACAAAATTTGTTTCCAAGGAGTAAAGGCAGAATCACTGCTGGAATCATTGATGGATACAACCCTGGAATCGAATCACCCATTTTAGGAATTTAAAGCAGTTACTGTGTTAAACCACAACTGAAGGGAGTATCTGCACCACACAAGCTATGTTATGTTTTATTCAGTTAAATGAATTATAAAAGCAAAGGTTGTGGGAAACAAACTATGAATACAATAAGCTACTAGCCAAATATTGTTGGTTGGCCTAACACTGGACAGTATTCTCTCTATGCATGGGCTTCATCATAAATGTTTGAGTTTTCCAAAGCTGAATCCTCCACAAATATCCCCACAGGTTCTGTCAGTGCTTGAGCACTCTTGTCTCACAATGCACCTCTGCCTGCAAATGGCCAATGGTGCACTAGTGGGAGGCGGAGTAGGAGGAGAGGGGTAGTGTGAACAGGGCCTGCGGGGGTGGCGCTGCATTACATAATATCAGATTAACCCAGCTGTGCTGTGTTGTTTAGCCTATGGGTGAAGTGGTGCCAGCCAAGCTGACTGATGTGTCCACCTGCGCTCATCAGAGTAGGTTCAGGATTAGAGTACAGGTCAATGAACAGATTGACATAGAACAGACTGATCACATGTAGTCAGTGTAGATCAGAGGTAAATTGAAACGGGCAAAACATGAAACGGCAGCACCAACATCTCTCTTCCGGCACTGTGTTGCCATGGCAGCACAGTTGTTGTGTTGTCAGAATCCTTGAAATGTAATGATAATGCTGGGTTCTAAGAACGGTAATTAGAAGCCATTTTTCTTTTTCTTTTTTCTTTTTTTTTTTTTACAACTAAAGCTTCCTCCTGTAGCGCTCTCTTATCCCTAGAGCCACTCGTCAAGAAGAAATATCCTTTCATCATGTGCTGTAAAAATACAGCTTACACTAGTTGGTTACCAATGCACACTTATCTTCTCCCCTCATGTTGGCAATGTGTTACACAGTGATTGTGGACAGGAACTTCTGTGAAGACTCAGTTACTGTTAATTTCCCCAGCCGGCTGGTGCATTTCTTTTGGCAGACTCTGCAAGCAGCATAAAGCTTGAATAAAGACTGAATAATACACTACAGGTGTCTTCCAGGAAGGGGCCTATCACCCTGCCAGCTCTATTTAAAAAAAGCCCGTATCAGAGTCACTATCATTAAAAGCTCATCATGTTGCCCTCCCAGACCTCTGTAATTAAAGGAAGAGGAGTCTGTGTTTTATCTTGAACTCAAACAAACCGATGTTCTCTCGCATATACCATTTTAATAGAAGTTTGTTTTGAACAAACACAGGCTGAAACCCACACAAAACCATCACACTCCTCTATAGACTTTAGCCATTAAGAATTAAAAGAAATGTCAGCGGCACCACTGGCTGTGATCTGTTTGTGTTGTATAGCAATCTGTGTTGTGTTATATTCAATGGAGACGTCCAAACTAAAAAATATGAGGTTCCACTCTGGACATGTTTATCCTCACTGAAAAGCTTTGAGTTCATGTATCTATCTCTGGTGTGCCTGTTGTATTGATGAAAATGTAATTGGGGGAAAAAGTGAAAATTTTAAAGGTTGCCAAGTAGGCCATCACATTTCTGTGATGAAAACAGATAGGCCTATGAAAACATGCTGCAACAATCTGTTAAGCACTGCCTGAAAACACACAGCAGGAACATGTCTTCTACTGGCTTTCCTCTGCCCAGCCTCTACCGACTTTAATCATTTTTGGCCGCCCTGACAGGGTCCGATGGGAGCATGGTGGAGATCGGCAGGCATCTTTTGGGTTTCCTGTGCAAAAGTTTGTACTTTGCCTCTGGTGCTGTCTGTCTGCACCCAAAGCCTTCCTCGCAGCTCTGTTTCAGCCCTCAAATGAGTGGGATAGATAGATAGAAGAGGTGGGACACAGAGGGAGATTGGGTGAGAGAGAGAGATGCCCACAAAAATGATACATGGATAGAAAATGAGAACTAGATGGCAATAAGACGAGGTAGAGATAAGGAGGGGAAAGATGATGAAAGAGAAAAAGTTGAATTTAGGCAGGTAAAAGTAGAGAAGAAAAAGTAGAAGGAAATGAAAAGACATTTGATCTGTACAGGGGAAAAATGCAGAGGGTAGACAGAAATACTAGTAGAGCAGTAGAGGTTTTAGAGGGATGAGAAGGAGGGAAAGGTGAACCTCAAGAAGATCCAGCCCCCGCACTTAATTGTTTTGTTTTGCTAGGAAAAGCCCCAGATGCCTGTAGTCAAGCAATGGCTTGACCCTTTCTTTGGTTGTGAGCTGTGGGGCTGAGGGCACTGAACAGAAAGCTTAGCAGTAGGCCTTTTATTCAAAGGCCCTTTCTGTGTTTTGCCCCTTTTGGGAGGTGCAAAGCCTCACATCTGTCAAAGTGTCAGAGGGCTCGCTGTCTGCAGCCCTATCCCCTTCCATCCCTTATAACAGCGATTACCCAGGCACCCCTGCACACTGTTTCTCACGGCCATTAAACATACACTTGTCAATCTGCCTCCTCGTCTTGTGACCGATGGCCTCACAGTCTCTCAGCTGGTTTAGGCTTAATCGATACGTGGAGAAGTGCAGATTTTCTACGTTAGTGGTCTCCAACCATGTGTCTCTGAGAGACGTATCTATGCATAGTTACATTCCTGCACTACCAAATCACCTGATTAGTGATTAATTGCTGTTTTTTTATCAGCTGCCATTGAGTTTGGTTGGAATAAAAACTACATACACATGGCTCTCTTAAGATGGTTTGGGATCACTGTTGTGTAGTCTCATGGTGCATGCATGCTTTAGCAAACTATAGCTAGATACAGTATCTAGTATCTGTTTCTACCCCTCTGTCTATTGTTCAGAATGTAAAAAATCAGTGAATATTTGCTAAAACATGGCCGTGAAGAGTCACTATAAGACCCACCTTTAGTTAAGCATGGGTTTGGTTTAATTTTAACTTTAAATGTAGAACTACACCACCAATCACAGAGCTATCTTTCTGTTTGTGAAAACATGGAAATTTGTTTATGCCTTTATTTACAGTTGACCGCTCTCCCTATTAAGTTGATTGGTTAACTTCAGCTGTCCGCCCACAGAACTCATCAGACATTGTTTTTGGCTTTGCCTGTTGATGATGCTACCTGGGACTATGTCTGGTGCTTTCAGATTGTTTCGAGTGTCAGCACAACAAAGAGGAGAGCGGGAACAAGCTTCTGGGCTAATTACTGTAAGTACTGGGCTTGTGTCTTCAGATGTCAGGATTAAAAGCGTTAGCGTACACTTTCCTCTCTCTCCCTCTTTTATTTACCTTGATGTTGGAGCTGCAATTTTTTCTAAGTCTTGTTTAAGAGCTGTTCATCCTTGCCAAGCATATGTGTGTGGTTGGTAATTAGGCACACATCTTTGACTAGCATTGACTCAAATTTCCTGACTTTTTGTCTAATAAAATAACACACTTGCAGACAAATGAAGGTAATAATACTTCATTTGATTCGAAATAGTAGGATAGGGTTAGGGGTAGATCAGATCATGTTGATAAAATACACAGAATTAGATCCATTTGCAAAGATGAGTGCTCTAGCTGTCAATTACATACAGCTTCATCTGTTATTGTATATACACAAATAAACAATGCACATGGTTCCACTGTACAAAGTCTGCAGGCTGACTGACAGATTGTTATAAAATATATCTTGGATCACAGAGCGACACACATATGCATAGCGTTTTGCACTGAAGGCAGGATGCTGCTTGACCCCATTTTTGTAATGATCGGTTACTGTAACTTGAAATGTTGCTCAACATGCGTAATAGATCTTGAAGTCTTGCCTATTTTGCCACATTAGGGAAGGGCCAGAGAATTCATCTGGACCAAACTTCCAAATCTAAGCAGACACATACAAGCTAATTTTGAGCAGAAAAGGCTGTTTTTGTTTTGTTTTTGTATTTACACACAATAGGAATTTAGCGGGAAATGTCACCTGTATTAACATCATATGCCAACAAGAATCTGTGTGATTATGTGTGTAGGTCCTCTTTAAAACGACAGCAAAGCGGTGCATTGCAAAGCGAACTTAGGTCCTATTCTCAGAACTGTCACCTGTTTTATTCCACTGGCGTTTGCAGGCCTGCATATGACTTAGTAGTTGGTAAAAAGATTACCAACTACAAGGACTTCTAGTCAAAAGCACCTTGGAGATACTTCTCCAAGTGCCAGGAGAAATGTAGTGGGGCGAAACAAGAGGCAAGAGTCTTTATGGTGACTTGGCTGTGCCATGGCTACTCCTGCCACTGCAGTTGTTTATAATGTGAACACTAGTAAAGAAAAGATTGAGAGAAGAAACAGCATGTTTTTGTTGTCAGGCTGTTGTGGGCTGGAGTCTTATGAGCTTTGAGGCTGGGGAGGTGGTAGTAGTGATTTATGGCTTTCATTATCAAGATTTTACCACACGGTTGGTTCCCAGTAGACACCACACAGACCTACACACACACACACCTGCTACTTTGGTCATGCCTTTCTTCCTTGCCACATTTTCTCAATTCCCCTCTCTGCACAGATGATTCCCAGGCTTCTTCAGACACACAGACTTTCTCCTTCTTCCTTTCTTTTCCTCCTTTTTCTTCTCCCTCCTCTGTCCTTAATTCTTCTCATCTTTTTGGCTTGATGGCAGTGATACTTGGCTAAAAAAGCAACCACGTCGCTGCCATGGCACTTGAACGTCCTCTCCTCAATACTCTTGTGATTAACATTAATTCTCTCAATAGGCTCTTAGTATGTTGACTTGTGGAAAATTACACAAAGTTGCATAGAGACTCGCATGCAAACAGTCATCAGCACACACTTTTGATGACTATTACCAAGATGATAGTAAGTCAGAGGCTTTTGTGGCCGTTGGGTGAACTCCTTGGCAAGTCAGGAGCTTCATGAATAGCTTGGCCCGTCAAAGCTCACTGGCCGTCGGTGCAAGCAAACACACACGCCAGGTTTCGCTGAATAGCAGCAGCAGCAGCTAAAAGCAGGCCTAATCCAGGCTCCACTCTGAAGAAGGTTTAACCGACAAATAGATTTGATACAGCGGCTCCGCCAGCCTGTATCCCTGTTTTCCAAAGGGTTGAAGAGTGTGGGAGAGGAAGACTGAAGCTTATGTCCCCATGACTGAGGAATGTGAAAAGCAGGCAGCTGAGACTTGAGAGAGAGCTGTGGCCAAAACAACGAAGATAGGTTTAGAATGGGCAGAAAGTGAGGATAGGTGGCAAAGGAACAAAGCTGCTTATGCTGGCTTGTGGTGGCTTTGAAATGGAATCCGTAGAGAATTTGATGCACTATGAATTTCTGCAAGTTCTCTGAGTGTCCCCATACACCTTCATGGGGTTTATACAATATGCTTCTTCACTCCCTCTATGTATCATGTCGCACCCCACACTTTATTGACTCACTCCTGTAATGTGGGTTATTCTCTTAGTATGGGGTGTGAGGTTGGTATTTTTATGGGCCATTAAAAAAAAAAAGGTGTTGATTTTACATCAGTGCAGTGCAGTTTTTCTTTTCACAGTCTTGGCATTTGTAAAGCATTGCCAGCTGAGGATTAGTGCCCAGGCTTAGGTAGAGTGGGTTGCATAAGAAGTACTTAAAAGGTGCTAATTATTCTTCCAGGTTAAATGCTTCTTCTCAACTACACAGGAAGTGAGAACCTAATGGCACACGTGTCAACACCTAAATTTGTGTCTAAGAAATTGGTTACAATGGCAAGTTTTTGTAAGCATATTTTGGTCGAGCCTAATTCATATCAATTGAATTCTTTGTGAAAGAATACAAAAGCTAATAGTCAGGATCATTAATTCCCCCTTGTCTGTATTGCAAGAGGCACAGGCTTTCATCAGTTTCCATGATTAGACCAGAACAGGAAAAAGTGTGTCATTGTGAGGAAGGTTATTTCCAGTCTCTCATGTCATCTATCTTTTGTTCCTCGGAGCCCCCGACAGCATTCTTTTGAAAAGACTGGTATGCCGAACTTGTGACACACCCTAGGCCAGCCTGGCAGCCATTTAGTAGGGTTTTAGGGAGGGATTTATCTCTTGATGTCCGGATGAAGGAACTGAATCTAAATACAGCTGTAATATTGAATGTTTTACAAAACTATTGTGTCTTAAATTTCCACATTCCTCAAAGATTTGCCATTGTGTATCGTTAGAGTAATCTTTTTTTTTCCAGTTGTTAAAGTCAACAAATCCCCTGAAAAGACCAAAAGTAACAATGAATTAATCCTAATTCTCATAATTACCTGTGTAACCAAAGCCTGATACAGCTTATCGCTTTGTGCCACAGACCGCCATTGTTGTCCAAAACTATTAAAAACACACAAATGAGCCACACCATTGCAATGGGTGACATGTTACTTCATTACAATGAACACAGGCACTGTAGTTAATTTTGAGTCAACCTCTCATACATTGTCCAGGTGCCATAAATTACAGCACACAATATGTGTTAATCCACAACTGAAAACAGTCCCCAACAAATGTACTACCTACTCCTGTGTTTTACTAAAAACTACATTCCTTCTCTGTTTTAGGAAATTACTTAGCCTTTTTAAAAATGCAACTACTCTATATATTTGTAATCCATGTTTAAATGTATGTGTTCTGTAGGAACGGCTGGGCTCAGTGTTAAGTGCCACAGATAATTGTAAAATATTGAGAGACGGACTAGTGCACTCACTGTTGGTTTTGGACTTTTCAGGTTTTTTGTTGACATTGAGAAATAATGCCAGCTTTATCCTTTTTAAAAACAAATTTAAAAAGAAATTGGGACCAAATCCCTTTGAATTCTTTGGTGTTTCCAGTGTGGTTCCCAATAAGGATTTGGTCCTCAACTGGGAGGAACCACGACCATCAGTAGCTGACTGGAAAGAGAACTAGCTCCTTAAATCCTCTTCTGCTTGTGCTTCCCGCCAGACATCTGGAGATTGTCTGTCTGTTTTACGACCTGCAACTTGAGCTAATGCTCTGTCTGAATCCAGTTTACCACAGCATGATTTGTATTGTCAAGCTGTCTCCTAAAAAAGCTTGCCAAAATACACATTCTTCTTAATCATTCTTTTTCTTTTGGTCATATTGAGTTTTGTTTTATAGCCAAGGCTAATGGATGGAACATGCTTCAAATCTTATGCATTATAGCAGGAAAATCAACAGTTGGTCTTGTAAACTTAACATATATGGAATGTTTTGCAGATTGAATTTGACATTGATACTAGACTTTACCAGGCAGACATAATCTCTAAACCCAGGGTAATGTGACGCTGAGAGGCCAGAATATGATTTATAATCTGTTACAAACAAAAGCTGATGTTGAAAATCACAACTGATTTCTCCAGGAGCCCTCACACTTTGCTGTTTGACAGAGTTAGAGATGTGTCTGTCTTTTTTTGATACGTTTTAATTTCAAAGTACAGTAAGCTGCCCTATGTCTCCAGGGTCTGGTGTAAAAGCATCTGGAGAGCTTGTGGCTTTGGCCTAAGACAGGAACCATCCTGCCATCCCACACTATGGCTTCACCAGCTCTGACCTGTTTTGCCCTCCTCATTTTAGTCCTTGCTCCTTTTCTCTCCGCTCTCTACAACCTGCATCTCCTTCTCATTTCTCTGTCATCTGTCTGCCCTCTCTTTGAAACTCTTCTGATTTCTCATATCTAACCTTCCCCTCTCGTAGCATTCGGCAGATTTTAGACAAGCCTTGTCTGGATCATCTTAATTCTCTTCCTGATCAGCCTCCAGTCACAGTATTGGTCATAGCTGCAGCTCCCTGTACTTCCCCGGACAAGCTTGATTGCATTATGCAGTTGCTTTTTAAGCTCTAATTCCATTGCATTCCTAAGAATAAATGATTGCTTACAATGATTTAGTTTTAAAAAAGCATTTAAATAACGTTGAATTCTTTTTAGGTCGTCTAGCTAGCTGAGTAACCAGCTCTTCAGAATCTCAGACAGGATTTTGGATTTTCTTGTGAACTCTGAAACAAAGCTGTCGAAACTGGAGTCTTTGGTTTCATATTTAACTCGCCTGTTTCATGTGAACTCACAGACTGAGGCCACACATTATAAATGTGTCGAAACAGGGCTCACAATCATTAGCTAGTAATATTAACAGAGCATGACTAATGGACAAGTTCCTGTGAGAGTGTGGCCTTGCTAAGCCAATCGAAGTTAGGCCCTGCACTGCAGTCACCACCAGTGTCCCTGTGGGTAAGTGGTGGGGTGGAACGAAAATTTGTCCACTTAGTTACAGTTCTGTATGTCTCATTCAATTTCCGTTGCATGTTTTCCTATTATCTCCTAAAAATGTGGCTCATGAATGTGTAAGCCAGAAAATAACGGCAAAAAAAAGCTGTTTTGTTGATGGATAAGCGGTAAAAATGTATTGCCAGTAGTGGAAGCAGTTTTTCATTCCTTGGCTTCCTGAGTTTGTCATCCCTCATGTTGCTTTGACCAGGTGCGAGCAGTTGTCCTAAAGTTAACATCTGTAGCAGGGAAAGATAAATGGAGAGTGTGAGATATAGTATGATAGGATGATAGAGGTTTAGCGTAAAGGTGACTCATGCTTGGGTTATGTTTGTCCATTCATCAACCAAGCATCTGTGGATAGTGGTAGAACGTGTGAGTGTTTACTGAGCAACTGTGTACATGTGTTCCAGTTTGCATAGAGTAGAAGGTTTCCCCCACATTGACATGGGTGGACCATTAGCAAGCCTCGTTAGGCTGAATGCCAGCATGCATAAACAGACTACGGAGAGGTCCAAGGTCCAGTTCAGCAGTCTGTACTAACAGCCTGCCATATAGAGAGATGGCAATGAAGCTGACTAGTTTAGGCTCAGAAGATACAAATGGGTTTGGAGAATAAATCTGACAATAAGTTTGTAGTTTATTACAATAGGAAGTTAGGAATCGTAGTAAGTAATGCAGCTCAAAATGGGGCTCATCCTAAATGCTGCTTGTTCATTGAATAAAAAGTTGATCAAGATTTTCAGCACTTTTTTATTGCCAGTTCAGAACAGTATGTAATTTGAAGCACATTAGATATATATTGTTCTTAATTGCAGGGTTCCCTGTAGCATATTGTAGTGAATAAGTGATTGATCTTGTATTCTTGTTGTCTATGTTCACATCATTTACCACCTCTGCTAAACAATTTCTAGAATAATTACCAGGTGTTAAATAAGACTGAAAATACATGTGGTAATGATTCTGGAGACTAGCTGTCTGACCCATTTTGTGGGATCAAAGCTTCCTTGGATCCAAATGTGAAACTCAAGTGTGATCTAATCTCATTTATGAGACAATGAAGACAATACACTGCATGGCATCTTGAATTGCAGATCGTCTTTCAGGTTGATCACACAAGAGACTTCAGTGCTTTGCTAACACCTTGCATGAAACAATTCCTCACTGAGACCAGATGACGTTTTTTAAATATTCTTTTTCATATTGTGCCAGTTTATGTTAATACTACTTAGCCAGGTCATTTGTTTTTCTGTATATATGAATTTGTCTTTGGCAGAGCTGGTTCAATCAAGCTCTCAATCACATCAAGTCAAAGCTATACATATTGTGTTTGTCAGATCTGTCAAACCGTGGTTCCATGATTTGGGGCTAACAAATAAGATAATTACTGGATTGGTGATGTCTGGTGCGAAGCAGAATGTTTTTAAAGTTGGTAGTTAAGAGTTCAAATCACAAATCAAGTCAAGTCTCATGAATTCACGGGACCACACAGATGGAATTTATAACAAGTGTCTCTGCAGTCTGCAGAGTTGGCGGCTGCTGGCTCAGTTCTCCAGGAAATCCAGCCAAACTCCACAGAGAGGAAATGAAATATCTCTGTGTTGGTGTGTGTGTGTTTAAAAACAACTGCCAGATGACTTGTTTGAGCTGTGATTACAGTGGACACTGCACTGTTGTTAACCAACTGTACTGGATAACATTTTTTGTTGGAGGATGTTTTGGGATTTTTACTTAGCACTCTCTTCTTTGGTGCCCGTCCAAACAAACCGGCTCTGGGCATTATAAATGTAGATCACTTCTGTAACTACTCTAATGGATGACGTTCATTAGACTGTGGCAATTAAGGCTTGTGCTTCATTATAGTCATGATGATTTTTAGAGTCTTGTTAGTGTGTCTCTGATGGTCCTTGAACTTGTATTAACACTGCCATTCTGAGACACTCAAAATAGCACTCATATTTTTTCCCAGAGGCTTTTGGAGATGATAACAAACTGAAACACTCACCACCCCTCAAAGGATATGCACTGTGTTTCTTTCTATTTGATGTCGCTTTATTAATTGATATTAGTAAAGGATCAGATATTTCTAATATCTGAAGTGGAATAAAATGCAAGCAATCATTAAGTTATGCACACACTTGCCTGTGTCACAGTTCAGAATTTGCATTATCAATAGGAAAGCCAAGCCTCTTGTTGTTGTCTCCCTTCTCTTTTTTCATCAGGACTCTCTTGTAAAACAGGTTCTCAGTGGGATGTTTTCTTTTCCGATGAGGGTATCAAAGAAAACTAGTCTCTAAAGGATGAGGCATCATTGAAACCAAACCAAATTCTGCCTTTCCAGTGCTTTTAGACAGGTTCAGTCTTGAGGAATATGAGAAGATGTTCTGGTATGCACAGTACCTGTTAGCATTGTAATGAAAAATCTAATCTGGATATAATAGTTAAGGCCACGCAGTTAGTCCAGAGTTTCTTATCATCTTTCTGTTTCTTGTAGAGCTGAAATTATTAGTCGTTTTGTTGATTAGTCAACAATTTTGATAATTGATTAAAAGTTTGACTACTAACTCTAACTCTACTATGTACATAATTATTTTAAAAAGTACATGTCTGTCTTTCAGAGTCACCTGAGAGCCTTCAGGCTTTGTCACCTGCAGTTCACCGGCCTCGGCAAGATACTGGGATCATCAGTGAGTGTCCAACTTTCTCATGTGGGGTTGAGGGTCTGCTGTCCATAAGTAGGTTCTGTTCAGATTGGGTTAAATTACTAGGCAGCGCTTGTACTGATGTTGTCAAGGTAACTGTTCTTCTGTTGCGCCATTGAACTTCTTGAAGTGAATGGCCCTGTATTACAGAGCTGTTACAGGAGAAAGAACACCAATTTTAGTCTGTCATTGTAGCCACCTTTGGTGAAAATTTGCTGATCATAGATATCAAGTTTTTAGCGACAGGCTTACCTTTTTTTCATCCTCTCGAACAAATGACCAGGCATTTCTTTCTATTTCCATGCCATTATTTTCTCTAAACATTTATTTCTTGGCTACTTTGTTTTACGTTTCACCTGTGGTTATGCATGTGTGTCTGTATTCAGTACTGTAATAGTAGATTTAAAAAGTGACCACAAGATAATCAAAACGGCCATTATTTTTCTCCGTTAAGGATTAAATTCTGCTGCATTCCCCCACTTTATGGAAGATATGTTGTAGCCTATTATCACTGAGATTGCATTAGAAAGGCAAAACCCCTTAATTTATTGTAAATGGGTTATTCCTATTGTCCACAGTCAAGTTAATATGTGTTAAGGCCACCTACTTGAGATATTGAGTTACACTATGTAGACACTGGGCAGATGGTGGGTCTAGCAACTCTAATGTAGTTCAGTTGGGCGGCAAAAATGCAAACTGATAATCTTCTAGTTGTCCTAGACTGTAAATAATGTAGAATAAACTTAGGAATTATACACAATATAATATACAAAATGTAGGGAATAATATAGATTGTAAAAATGAGGAGTTAATCTGCTTTGAGATAAAAAGTGGTGAGTAGGCGGCCCTTATCTATGAGATTGAAACAGCCTGTTTTGTTCCAGTAAATGCTTTGCTTGTCTCTGTGTTTCTTTCCCTCTCTTGCTTCTTTTTCTTTCTCTCTCACCTCCTCCTCCAGCCAGCAAAGCTGCTCTCCTCCCCGCCCACACACTCACATACACACAGATACAGACACTACTATATTCACACAAGTATGGAGGAGAGAGGGGGAGAAAGACTAGGAATGAGAGATAGTGTGGAGAGTGAAAGAAAAACACACCAGGGAAGAGAGACAGAGATGATAATAGAACATGGAAGAAAGGAATATAATGAGAGAGATCAAACAGAGAGAAAAAAAGTGTTTGAGACTTTTTATTAAAACCACCAGGGTCCAAAAGTAACACCGGTGGTCAATGAGGTCAGTGGATGTCTGATAATTTAGGACTCTGGAAGTCACTGAAAAGTCAGTTAAAAAAAGAAGGTACAATCCAAATTTACAATATAAGTTTGAGAAAACATATTGTCCCATTTAAAGCCTTGGTGCTTCCAAAACATACTTTTAACTCTACATGCAAAGTCAACAGTGGCCACCATAAGTTTCAAGCTCATTAAAATTTTTTTTTTTTTTACCTCGATGTCTTCAAGCAGCAGAGTCAAAATATTTTGCCCTGTATTTTCAGGATAAGACATGCCTACTAAGACCATATATCTAAAAACATTTAATTTGTAGTATTTTATTTATTTTTAAACCAGTTTTATATGTGGGGCTGGGGGGGTGCACATAGACATGCTTAAAGAGCACTGCAGTATACAATCTTCCAATCGATCTCAGTTTAGAAGAAACTAGCAGAAGGCAGTGAGCGTCGGTTCAGATGGCATCGAGTCACAGTGACTGAGGCGAAGTGCCATTAATAGTCATATTCCTCACAGGAGGGAAACGGGTTGAATTTTACTCCCATATTCAAGAAAGACATTTTCCCGGATAATATTTTTTTTGCATACAGTGGTATCCTTTGCTCTGGGATTCTCTGAACAATCTCTTTCACCAAAGCGCAACACTGATTATAAAAGGATGTATGATTATATGTGGATGTAAAGGATGTACAATAGCTACACCTGTATTCAGTCTGGTACAATGGACTGCAGGGCCATTAAATGTTGCCTGAATGCAAATGGACTCCTTTTGAGAGAGCACTCCCTTCCTGTTGTATGTTTGTCTTGGTTTTTCAGGTGTTGTTCTGCTGCTAGTAAATGCCGCACTAGTGTCAGTGGTTGTAATACAGGCTTAGATGTGTTTGCATGCAGCGAACTTTGAGGACTTGTATCATTATGGATGGTTCCACCAGCGCCGCCTCTGCCAGCTGTGTTTTCATGAGTGAGATGGTAGGATGGATGGATGGATGGAAAGAAAAGAGAAAGAGGGGATAGTTGACTTGATGGACTGACTACTCACTTACTTTCTGTATCCATCTCTCTCTTTCCCACTTTCAGTCTCAGCATCTCATCTCCTCCCACATGCTCTCACATTGAGTGAGGAATCAATCCTTCTCACTTCCATTATCTCTCCCTCTCTATCTCTATCGCTCTCCCTGCCACTTCATTCTACCAATCGAATACGCTTGCTGTGGGCACAAATGAGCGTGTGTCTCTCCAGTCCCGCAGCAATCATACCACGTCCTCATTAGGTCTATTCTAGTGGCCCACCTTATTCTGCTTCATCCCTTTCCCCCTATAATTGGGCAAAAACCTCTGCCTACCTGTCAGCAGGAGCCCCAATACAAATGCTGCAATTTATTCCTTACTGCCACAGGGTCTATTAGCAGTGTGTAGGTGTTCACAGTGGTCAGAGTAACCATGGGTCTTTGCTGTCCAGTGTCAATTTCAGTAAATAGGTGTATCCTGGGGACTTGGATCTTATTCAAACCACCACCACCTTTGCGGATAATGGCTGCAGTGCAGACAGAAAGAGAGAGTTTTGAAAAATGGAATGCACATTCTTTCTTTTCAGGCTTTCTTTGTCAAACAAGATGGTTTTTAGGCTCATTATTGCTATGTTTTTTTCCATCATGACTAATGTTGAAGATATGACAGAGTTGCTTGTTAGGGGAGGTTCTACAGATGATCTTGTGCAGGGCCGTCTCCAGGATGTTTTGAGAATGTTGTGGATGAATAGGCGATCAATACGGATATGCATTTACATGAACAAAATAATACAGTAAATGGAACATTACACAGTACTTTCTTAAAAACCTGCTCTTTTGTTGTGTATGGTTGATTCAAGCAATCATTGTGAAAACGCAGGTGGATCTATCTTGTCCTGTGTGATTTCTATTTCCCGAAGGACTCTCAATACTGTCATTTGCTCCCGTTAAAATGTCTTCTGTAGTAAATTAAGAAAAGTACAATGTTTTGTGGCAAATTGGGCTTGAAGTGAGGGATCATATTTGTGCAATATCACTGTTACATTGTTTGGGGAGAACCTTGCTGTGGTGTGTAGAGATGCTATAATTCTTTAGGAATCAATGAGTATTGAGCACAAAAGAAGAAAAAAATAGGGGAAATGTTGAAGCAAAAAATCTTCACCTTTACAATTGTTTTGGTTCCATTTTATACTATTGTTAGTTGTTTGTCATTGTTTACAAGATAACTGTGGCAAGTTTGGTTGACCCTGAAATGGTCTCTACTATGCAAGATGTAAGTGAAGTTTATTTAGGTAGCATCTTTCTATGTTACAAAGTGCTTCACAATAGAAGGCAGAAGCAGGAGATATAAAAATACAGACCCAGTAAAAGATTAAAGTGGTCTGTGACCTCCAAGACTAAATTAAGTCTTGGGAAAGTTTTAAATCTGAACACGTTGAACCTTGAAGTAAAGCATACATGCTGTGAATTGTGATTGTCGAGCTAAACACACTGAAGAAGTGGCAGAGATTTATGTTTTATGAGCAGGTAACTGTTTACAATACCAACAGCTAGCAGGAATAAAAAAAACCTGTTAGTATGGAAAAGTTGGCAACTGTAAGAAGGGACATCTCAAATCCTTGATCAAAGAATCTGTATGGAGGCTCTGTACTTAAGCTTCTTTGGGTTGCATTAGTATAATTTGCTAATAGCGGCAGCTGCTGTTAGTCCTAATGGAACGAGAGCATGTGTTATAAAAACAGCAGAGTAGTGTTAACACACCCTAACACTTAAACAGATAAGCTGCTGTTTATTGAGCTATTGTACAACCAGTTTGTAAGTGGTTTCATCTTTTCTTGAAGATCAAGAGTGTGACTGGTTCACCCGTTCCCTGTCACTTCCTCAGGGGAAGCAGGAAGTGGC
Source organism: Macquaria ambigua (assembly GCA_008360985.2). Classification (NCBI taxonomy): domain Eukaryota; kingdom Metazoa; phylum Chordata; class Actinopteri; order Centrarchiformes; family Percichthyidae; genus Macquaria; species Macquaria ambigua. The sequence continues at coordinate 381,148 of VMKM01000336.1, forward strand.
TGAGATGTGTTTCCTGTTGAAATGTGAGACAGCTTCCTTGGCTAAAGCAAAGGCTGGCACAGCCCTGTGTTGGAAAGCAGCAGGAAGGAACAGGGTTTCCTTAATCTCTGCACATTACAGCCACCTGTATTTAACTTTAACTTTATCAACACCTTATTGCAAGGTATAAACAGCCATTTTAATTTTAGCTTAACTTCTTTCTTTTCCCTCCTCTGATTAAAAAGAAAATGCACCCATTTGCTGTCATATCTTGTAACTCTCATGGTGATCATTATCTGGCTAACTCAAGACAAAGGGCTTGACCTGCTCCTTTTCACAAGTAGGTTTATAGTAGGGGCGCTGTTGTTATGCAGCATACGACTGATTATGATCCACTCATCCAAAAGCCATATAGTTTTCATTAGAGCCTGTGTGATAAAGTGGTTTGCCAAAATTAACTCAACACATATGTAACTTTTATGGCATATATGTTGACCAATAAGAAATTGCAGTACAGAAACGCTTTACGATAAGTTTGTGGTAATTTTAGAAATGGTGTTACCATTGCATAGTTATATCAGCCGATATGTTATCAAATATTTTTTAAATCTCAAATATTAATATTGGTATGGGCCTCAATCATCCTGTATCAGTTGTGTCCTGTTCCCACTCACCAACATTTTAACAAAAATCTTCTCTATAAGAGACCCTCTAAAAGCCGCCCGCCTATTCACAACCCAGTTCACGATATAGTTGTTTTCATTTACACATTTTTCAATTTTTGTTGTCGTACATGGGAACAAGCATGAAATAGGGATTTAATGGCAGCTTATACTACATGCTAATCAGCAGTTATTCTCAAGCTGCTGTGCTGTGGTGCTGATAAAATCATTATTTTATGATTGCAATGTAGTCTGAAATCACTGTAAATACAGGTTAAGGATAACACCTGTGCTGTGTGATGGGCTATATTGACATTTAAAAATGAGGGATCACAGAGAAGGTTAGAGGCGAGAGAAAGATCCCTTTAACTTGTGTCACTGTTTTGCAAAAGCTCTGTTTTTCCCCCTATACACCAAGCCAGCGTTTTTAAGATTGATCCACTTTGGAGACTGTTTGGGAAAAGCTCAGCCTTTGGGTGAGAAATGCTTTTTTTCTCGTGGACAGTGGGCTGAAATGGAGAGAAAAAGATTTAAATTTAACCGGTTTAATGTGGATGTACTCTTAAGATTGAGAGCTCAGGTGGGAATCTGTAGAATTCCTCTGTGGCTTCATTCACATTTCCCTTCCTTGTTTGTCATTTTTCATGCCTGTCATTTTTCCACTGCTGTCTATGTGTCTGTCTGTCTATCCTCCTCTGTCTTCTTGCATAGAAACCACACATACACAAGTATTGGAAGCGTGAGCTGCTTTCAGTTCTCAGTCCTACTCACTCCTCTCCTTACTGCAGTGCTGTTCCAGCTCACTGTTGCCCACGCAGAGCAGCGCCATTTTGGAAATCTGCAGCCCTTTTCTGATAGCTGTAATCCATGGCTTTCTCTCTGTGGCTAAATAAGTCACCTGTGTGATCAGGTTGTTTTTTCTTTGGATAACAAGACATTTACTCCTCATTTACTCTGTGGACTTGTTTCATATGAGTGAAAATGTACCCTGTGTTACCAGTTAAAAGTGAACTTTGCATTACATAATTGAAACAGAGCTAGGGGAGACCATGTTGAGATGTACTTCCTGCTGTGAAACATGTAATTATCTTCTACATTTCTGTTCTGTCCCTGCCTTTCTCCCTCCATCCCTGAACTTTTCTGTACCAGTATTTTGTGATGCATCAAATGGGTTTTCTACTCAAAACCCTCTCAGTTGTGTTTGCTTCTATGTTCTCCTTTCTTTCTTTCCCCACTCTCTTTAATTCATTTAAATTTCTCATCTTACCCTGTGTATCTCTTTTCCATCCTCTTTCTCAACGCCCTCCCTTCACTCCCTTTCTTTATCTCCCTACAGTACATCAGCCCCCAGCCACCATGTTAATTACACCACACTTCTTTTTCTCTATTATTCACCACTCTGCTAGTTCTGTCACCCTTGCTGCTGTGCCTGCTATTCCTTTACATTGCCAGCATTTTGCCAGGGTCTGCAGTGGCTGTTGAAATGAGGAGGGGGCGTGCACTGGTGCCCAATTCAACAACAAATGGCTGTTTAGCGTCATCTGATTGGCACAGATTAGAGGGCTCTTGGTGGTGGTGCGGAGGTGGCTCTTGGAGAGGACCAGGTGGCTTCATTGCTGCTGTCTGAGCCATTTGCCTAGAATGTGTTTTACTATTTTAATGACATTTTGCTCTATGAAATATAATTGAATGGATGAAGACAGAAAATGGGTTAGAGTGCTCATATAAAGCCAAATTTCACCCGATTCATGGTTTTATTTTTAACACTGCCACCTCATTCACTGCTGAGGTCAGACCGACCTACAAACAGATACAACAGCCCTCACAAGTAGGGGTGGGGAAAAATAATCACATCTTAAATGCACTGCAATTCTCTGTTGAAGAGGTTAGCATTGATGCACAAAACTTTTTAATCAGAATTCAGATAATTCCCCAAGGCTATTTGTATGTCAGGCTGTGGCTGGCTACGTGTAGTGAGTGATGAACATGTTTTTCAGAGCTAGCAATTCTGCTCCTTGATCTTTTACAAAGTTTAATTAACTAGTCTTGACAAGTACACTGTATACGCTGCCAAAAACACACATCTTTATTAAATTGTAACTTATTTTTTCCAATATCTGATATATTTTTGCTACTATCGCAGCAGTACCAATACTGACTATCGAATAAGTGCATCACTAACGCACATACACACGCACCATGCAGCCACTGCCAAATCCCTCTGAGTCTGAGGATCCTGAACAGTATCCTTCAAACATGATGCCTGCAGCTTGGTTAGTTTTAGTTGCTTATTTTTAGGCATGGAGGGTCTATCGTAAATGGATTGGAACCTCTCAGAGAGGAGGACCCTTGTTCAGTTTTGTGTGTGTCTTGAGTGCATGTGTGTGTTCTCCACTGTTTACTTATTTATTGTCTTATGGAGACACCCAAGAGTGAACAAGGTGGGACATCATGCGTTTTGCAGTAAATGTCAGCAAGTGCCAAGGTGTTTCAGAGAAAGAAACGTGTTTGTCAGGCTTGCAATGCAGAGATTCAAATGACGTTTTTCTCAGATTAGCCCATTCGCCTTTTGCTACTAATTCTGTGTCCCTTTCAGGTTAGGTTTAGGTATTGCAGTTTAAGCTACTGTAATAAAAATAAATAAAACTGAATTAATAATCAGTGATTTACCTAATCACTGAGTGTTAACAGTAGTGATCTGTATTGCAGCCAGTTCATGAAAGTAACGATGAGATTAAAGACAGGAAGTGTGTTTCTAGCAGGAGCAATGATGGGCACCATGGCTTAACAGGAACATTTGTATGTGGTGCTCTTGTATATCTAAATACAAGCAAACAGCTGTTTGACAAGTCAATCAGGAAAGCAAGAGTAGCAGGCATCAAGAATCACACACCCCATTGGCCTGTTAGTAATGAGATGTGTCATACCTGCAGTTTCATTAAAATTAGACAAGTGGAACAGCAGTTAAGGCTTTTCTATGTTTGTAAACTTGACCTTAATACCACTGCAGTCAGGCCAATTATATTATTGCTTAGGCTGGAACATTGTATAAAAGCGTGGCAAACTCCGACCAGTGATGTAAACCTCACATTTTATTTGTAGCGACCCTGTATGGCCAATTGGCAAGGACGTTTTATGCCCACTGGATGTGTGGTACAGGAATTGTTTGAACTTATGTTGCGTCATCAGTCCATTTAGCAGCCACCTGTCTGTCTCATGGATGGGTGGACAGCCTGAACTAAATGTGCTTGTTATTTAATGGGGTTTCCTCAGCAGAATGACATGGAACAAGAAACAGTACAAACTGAACCTGCACCTCATGCACAATCAATATACTGTAAAATCAGAGCTGCAGATGCCAAAACAATTTAATGTCAACTAGTTTGAAGAGAACCTTACAGTCACCAGTGGAACATCTGACCAGTAAAATACTTTATGCTCAAATGCAACCAGTGTAGTCAACACAAATATGGAGCTATCTGTGTTGGCTTTCCACAATAATATTGTGCAGGGCAATGTAGGCAACCTGAGGACATGCTCTCAGTCCTCCATGTGAATATGTTGTTGGCCAAATATAAAAAGCTACATCTCAATCATGCATGACTCAAAGATTTTGGAAGGAGCAGGGTAACGATAGTTGTGAGATAACGTAGTTACATCACTATTATCTGTCTATAAATAACAGACCAGCCTGCAGGGAAAATCACTCTACCTATCTACCAACCAACCAACCAACCCCCACCCTCCCCAAATCCTCCCTGCTTGCCATAAATAATAAATCAGCCCTTCACGAGGGCAATTGGCTGTATAGACCTGATTCATAGAGCTTCAGATTCAGAGCTCCCTCGACCCAGATACCACTGTCCTGTGTGAATGGTTTAAAGCCAGTATGATGGTGGAGAGCACAGTAGTTCAGTATGGATATGGATCAATAGTACTTAAAAGTTTTGTTCGATGGTGACTGAACTGGCATTGATTGTTGGACAGGTATCCCTGTTATTGTGTCAATCTGCTTAATACTATGTTTGAAATAACATTCACGCGTCTATCACATGTGTACTTCATCTTTACTTTATGAATTTATTTGTTTTTACTTGATAAAGGCATGTAGATGTATAATAACTAGACAAACATCTCATTGCACCATGGAGGTACAGAGGAGGGGAAACTGAGCGTTGGACCCTTGAAATGCAGTAGGAGGAAGGCAAGGAAGTGTGTGTTATGTGTGTGAGGGTGAACCAGGTATTGCTGTCTTGCTGTGGAAATGGTTTGTGGCTCTAATTGAGCTGCACTGCTGAGCAGAAGTAGCAGTTATACATGTGATGTTGAGGTAAACTCCTTCTTCATGTATATATTTCTCAATGTACTGGTATGTTAACCAGTCTTTTCAGCTGTTTTCCTGAGGGAACAGTATGAACACACACACACACACACACACGTATGCAGGGGATGTAGGAAGGCCATAGCATTTGTGTCATTGTTGCATACTGTGGACCTGAACACTAAGTGGCACTTATCCTTAGTCCTCCTCTTCTGCCCCCCCCTCACTTATTTTCCCCATAGAAAGAGGTACCATCATAGCTGTTAATCCAGAGGGATGGAGTAAAGCGTGTTTGGACAGTGTGTTAACATGTTCACTGACATGTGACACTTAAAAGCATTGAAAACTGTGCATTCTCAAGCTAACAAGCTAGCAAGAAAAACAATATTTTTATGTCAGGGCAAATATATTTAGCGAAAAATAAATTCTATATATGGGAGACACTGAAAGTTTTTGCTTTTGATATTTTATGGGGTCCATTTTTGCAGGAATTTAATCTTCCCTCACTGATTTAAAGGGGGTGGGAAAAAAAAGTAAACACACCTCTCAATATAAAGCAATATAATGCAACAGCACCACATACTACAGCCTCCAAAAACAACCACAGAGTTGAATCAACACCTCTCTTAAACAGTTTCAACAAAAACATAACATTATAACCTGCATGAAGGTAGGATTTATTGCTGCATGAGTTTTAACTAGGTGTATCTAATAAAATGGCAGCCGAGTGTAATGTGCAGCAAAGAAGTTTCCCTGGAAAGTAATATCCATAAAGGATTTTAATGTGATTGGAGATACAACATAGAAACAGAATATATTGCAAAGGAAATATAAGAAGCTGCCATCTCCACTTTATTGTTAAAGAATATGTCATTTGCATTAGTTTAGTTTATATTGTGTATATAGCAAGTCGAGTGCAAATCTGGTCCTTTCACTTGATAGATATTGCTGCATTTCTTATGTATTCTGGATATAATAAACTTAATTTAGCCAAGATGACAGTGTTTGAGGTTGATCTTTACAACCGTCAACCTTTTTCTTCTTTGTCTTTTTAGGTGCTTTGTGACTGTGTACAAGAGATCCAGACACTCACAGTCAAAGGAGAGCCGTATTTTCTTTTTATCAGGGCCAGGTAAGAATATTTAACATTTTTTATAAAGCATGTGCATATCCCAGAATTGGTGACATGCAAGAAAGAGGATCTCATTAAATCACAAGTCACAATGAAACTAATACAAGTGTCAATAGAGCCATGAAGAAATGAGTCACAAATATGGAAATGAGATGTTCCATATTTGTGACTCAGTGCTTCAAAAACATCTGTTTGACTAATGAGTCAAAAACTGCTGCTAAAATGGAACAGAGCGGTCATACACATTTGAGACTTTACAATTATAAGGCTATACCAATGACTGCAGCTCTGTGCGACTCATGGTGTAGAACAGACTGTGCCCTTGGCCATTACTAGCTGTTATTTAACACAAGGTATTTGAAATGAAAATTTATGATGACAACATTAAATCTTTCCTTAGGGTCACTGTTCATTATTAAGGGACATTTTGAGGTCTTTTTACAGTGATATTTTCTTATGAAACTGTAAAGATTTTCATATTTATTCATAAACAAAACCTTTTAGGTACCTGGAACCATAGCAAAATTCATATATTCCTCTCTCATCACTCGGTCAAATCTCTATGCTCATCTCCTCCCACTGCCTCCATTGCCATTCTGTGATAGCTGGGGATAGGGGAGTGTGTGCCGTAGAACGCCTTCGCAATTTCACACTCGAGAGAAAAAGACAACACCGGCAGACTTCAGAGCACCCAAAAATCCCCTTTTACATTTCATTGAGCCAGAGAGGAGACCCCACCCCACTGCCGAGCGCTGCAGAGGGTGAAAAAACAGCAAAGCATGTTTATCTTTCCACACAATTACAATTTCACTTTGAAAGGCTCTGAGCCGAAACTCCGACACATTGGACTGCCTGCTGCCTGGCAGCTTTCAAAGAGAATAATGTTTGATTTATTTTTTTTCTCCTTATCTTCCCTCTGTGTTGGCCTGCCATTTCGTCATCTACACTCAAGACAAGCTGAGATGAAAAGCTATTTGGCTTTCAAATGGCTGTGTAGCATTTAAGAACACGAGGCCACTACTGTTACATTTTGACTCACGAGAGGTTTGAAATACCTGCATTTCATTTAAAATATTTGCTGTCATTGGTGCAGAGCAGTCATTGCTGATATATTTGTGAATTCCCAGGGAACATTTGAATCTATCATTACTACTTTGAAACTTTCTGCATATAGAGTGAAGTTTAAATATAGCTGAAGAGTTTGATGCTGTCCCATCTACAATGTCGCAAAGTTTAAACCAACTGAAAACTGAGACACTAATGCCACTAAGCCTGGGAGAGATGACTTGGGTGAGAAAAAATAATGTGATGCGGCATTCCTCATCATCTGGGTCCTTTGTTTGTGTGTATTTGAGTGTGAGACAGAGAAAGAGTCACATGTGGGTGCACACTGAATGCCTGAGTCATAATCTGGATCTTTTCCATGTTTTTTGGTCCTACGGCTCTTTGTGTTACCTGCAGTGGCTTAACACCCACTTGTGAGCAAATGCATGTATATATACACACACACACACACACACACACACACACACACACCTACACCTACACCTACACCTACACACACACACACACCTACACCTACACCTACACACACACACACACACACACACACACACACACACACACACACACACACACACACACACCTATTTTAACAGTCACACCTATGCCCAGAAGCATCTTGGCAGCAGGTGTTTGAGAGGACATGCTGTCAAAGTTTGAGTCAGTGTCTCTCTCTTTCTGTTTATTTGTAATTGCCATTTTCCCACCTACAGCATCTATTGCACGAAAGTGCAAGCAATCCAAGAAGGGGGATCTCTTTTTTTAATTTTCTCTTGAGAGGTTCCTTCCATTATTTTCTTTATGTCCAAAGGCATTTGGTTACTCCTCTTCCTCTCCTTAGAGAGCCTGGGCTGGGTCTGAAACTGTTTTGTTATGGGCTTGAGACATTGAGACATTGTATGTGTCAGGATTTGCAAAAAACATGGTGTGACTTGACTTGACTCACCAGTCGGTGTGGTAATGATGTCTGTCTGGGAAAACAGGTGTATAATTGTCAAAGCTTTGGCAACATAAAAAACAGCACAATTGACACTAGCGTATAGATTTTTCTTTCTTTTTTCGTTTCTTTAAATTCTGTTGTTTTCTTCAGTCCCCTGCCTCCATGCTTCTGTCATTAAATAACTGCTCTGTGATTGCAAGGTGGTGATCTGCGCTAAACACAGGTCTGGGAAAAACTATCCATTTTCTTCAACTACAATACAGGCTGATGAATGAACTAATTCACTCTGCAATTGTCTAAAAATATTAGCCGGTTCCAATTTACAGTATTTCTGAGAATGAAGAGAAGAAATGGATGATAGAGGGTTTCAGTCTTCACACCTGAGCTACACACACACACACACACACACACGCACGCACGCACATCCACTCGCAGAACCCTCTGCTCAACTTTTTGAGCCCTCTCTTTTCAAGAGTCTTTGAGTATGACTGTGTCTCCTTTCGTTGTTCAGCCGTGGCCTCTCTCAGTCAGTTAAGTTACACAGAGCTTGTCTGCTCTGTAAATTTCAGGTGTGTATGACTCACTGTGCACTGGAGCAGATTCATAGTCACACAGTGCCCATACTGGCACACACCTGTGCTGCTTGACAGAGACAGAGACATTTTAAACAAGCATAAGCAGTACTATGCTTTACATATTTGTAAATCACCATCATAACAATAATGACACCCTCATGACATTGTTCTCATTAGTGAATTAATACATAAATATTGTCATGTTTTTGGTAATACTTCATTTATGGGCCCCATGGTTTCTTATAATTTCATAATAATTAACTGATATGAAACTGTAAATTCATAGGAAGGTTTCTGGAAAGTACTGTATAATTTGGTTCTAATTATGGGGAAAAGTGAGACGGTGTTCAGTTGGTACACTTCAGTTAATTAATTTCAATTAATTGCTATCGAAGCCTAGAGTCTCTTAGCCAGTGCACAGCAGGTCAGTTGAACATGCAAAAGTGTCAAAAACATGTCTACAGGCAAACAAAACAATTCAACACATGACTAATAAATTGTGCTGCATTTAAATCAGTACCAATACCAGTACAAAATAAAGTTGCAGTATTTCAGTTTATTAAAGCATAGCTTTTGTCTGTCTTGAAACAGAGTTATTGGCCACTGTAATCATTCCTCCTGTCCATACTGGCCGTGAAGCGATCCCTTCTTAGCGCGACTCCAATGTTAGACAAAATCTGCAGTCGTGCAAAAGTGCATTTTATGAGGCTACAGCCGTCTCGAGTTAGTCAAATTAAGTAAGTATTATACAAAGTTGGTCTTTTTAGCACAAAATTGCCTCTGTAGAGAATTGGCTATTAAACTCATCCTCCTATAAATTACCAGATTTGAATCTGTAATATCAAATGATTGATAGTATTTTCTAACAACGTTTTCAGTGTTCAGTAATGTCGTGCTACTGGTCCCAGCCACCATTATCTGTAAGATGCAAATAAGGCCCTCTGTTAACAGCTTCCAGTTGACTGGGCCACAGACAACCTCACCAGCACTTGCTGCATTGAGCAGTGATGCTACATATTTACCTCAGGAATCGACCTCATTTAGACACTGCTAAAGGTTACTGAGTATCTGTGAGTGTAATTGGTCCTCTGCGACTGCAGAGAGGCACGCTACGCCACATTCATTCGTTTCAATTCCCAGTCTCCAAACCACCTAACATACAGTATAATCCTCTCCCCTCTCACTCTGTTCTCTAAACTCCTTCTCTCTCTCTCGCTCACACTATTTTTCTCGTACTCTCCAACTCTCATTAAAGAGCACTACCCAGTCCTCAGCGGAGAAAGAGAAAGGCACTCTGCAGGTAGTTATTTGGGATATGTTTTTTGAGGGTGATATCAGAGGCGCCATTGGCTTATAGTGGAGGACAATGCAGTGTTGCTACTTTGTGACTTTTACTGTTGTGCTTTACTTTTTTTGTGGGCATGAATAGAAAAGTAGGAACATTATTTTTTATTTTGCTTGTTTCATTTTGGGTGAATAAAATGGAATTTTGCTCTTTTGTTTTGGTACAAGAAGCCACTTATGATCAGCTCCAAAGTCAGTGTCGTCCGTTTGTAATGTTATGCTCATTGTATTGTGATGAGCCTTCTCATTGGGTGTTGAGGAAGAGCATGCCACTTGTGCAACAAGGGTTGTTATCAGTGGAACAGCCTTTTAGTCTATAAGAGAAATTGAGAAAAAAGACTGTGGCTCTCCACTTTTTAGCTTCAATAGTGAATGATAATTGAATAACTGCAGGGTTTTGTTGCTGCCTTGGTTTACCATAAGCAGAGCCACAGTGGAATTTGCCAAATTTTGTCCACAGTGAAAGCTCTCTGATGTCAGGAAACAAACGGCTAACAAAAATTGTCTTGATTTTTGATAAAAAGATTTTGACAAGCATAAATTATTTTGCTGGCAGAGAAGAAAATCCCTCTGAGGAGGTTCATTTAAATTCATGCTCTTTCAGTTGCACAATTCACTATCTCTTTTGAGAGTATATTGAAATTGTTCAATTATTATCCACCCAAGATGATTGTATTTCTGTCCTACTAATACACCAGTTGAGACAACTCTCATGACGGCTTGTGAGCTTTAAGATACATTTACAGTATGTTTTTTTTTTTTGTTCTGTTTTTTTCAGTTTGTTTTTTTAATATGATCCCCAACAGAAAACTGAAAGGCCTCTTTAGCATATCAAAAATGTTCCCACAGCGCAAGCCTATGCAGTATCTGTGTCTGCAAATGGAAATCTCCCAGTCAGGCACACATACGCTCACCAACACCTGGCTGTGAAACGTGAAAGATTTTAAGTTTTTACTTTTGAGTTTATGCCTGTTAGCCAAACCGTAGCTCAGACTAGGATGTCATGCTGCTCAGTGTTAGAGTAGAGGAGAGACTGTAGTGTCATGACTTCTGCCCACAAGGCTGCAGAATGTTACAACAAGGCACCTCAGATCTTTGTTAAAGGGACAGTTCACCCATATCACAAAAAACATTTTCTCAGACAACTTGTGGCATTGAGCCATGCAGATAGGTTTGGTTTTATGATATATCTGTGACATTTCTGACACAACCCCAGAGTATGGGAATGATTGACAGTCTGTCTGTGCTGCTTTGATACAGTAACATGTGATGTTGGATGTTCTCTAACTTGATTTCTCTCTGATTCTTCCTCTGTTTCCTTCTGGCTTTCCTTTCTACCTATCCTCTTTCTCTCTCAGTACTATTTTTCTGAGTTCCTGAGTTGGTCACATCCAGACTGAATTGAGTTCTCTTCTAGCATGGTTGCAATGCAGACTGCTTTTTAGATACTTTCATCAAACTTCAGCTCTGTAAAGGTATAGCATCTCTACAAATGTTTTATTTAAAAGAATATAAACTTAAGGTATTGAACTTAGTGATGTGTGATAACTAATGATGCCAGTGTTTGATATTCTATGTACAGTATATTTGACCTTTTCAGCACTCAGTATTTGATTTGTAAATCTTTAAAGGAAGCCATCTTTGCAACATCTCATAAGCCGTAGGGTATTGGTGAAATTCTACACACTTACTGTAATCGCTACCATTCCTTTTATTGGAGACCATTGATTCAAAATATTTTGTTGACTATTGATTTTTCAACATTGATCCCTATTCATGTTTTCTTTTCCTTTGCTCTTTCTGCAGCACCAAATGTGTCCGTAAGACTCTCTCGTCACTTCACTCAGTGGGCATTATGTTGACCCTAATCTAAACCCATCAGCAACCCATCCCTACCTTTCCCTCCCATCTCCCCTCCCCACACCCTTTCCCATCTCCATCATGACCAGTCTGAAGCGTTCTCAGACAGAGCGCTCGGTCGGGGGCTCAGTGCCAGCTACTGATGAGTTCTATACCCGCCGCCTGCGACTGCCCAATGGAGGGGCACCTCCACCCCGCAGTGAGAGCGCCCATATCTCCTCTTCCTCCACTACCGGCACAAACCCTGGCGTCCCCAAGATGGGGGTTCGGGCTCGTGTGGCTGATTGGCCCCCGAGAAAAGATGGGGGAGGAGGTGGTGTTTGGCATATCACAGTGGAAACAGACTCACCCAGCTCTACCAACACCACCAGCTCTTCAGGATCAGGAAGTGGAGATAGAGAAAGACTTGGAGGAGGGGGAGGAGGTGGAGGAGGAGGAGGAGGAGGAGGAGGAGGAGGAGGAGGAGGAGGAAGTGGTGGTGGTGGTAGTGGTAGTGGTGGCAGTGGAGGAGGAGGGGTGTCAGCTGTCACAGCCCACAGCAATCTGTCAGCCAAGCTGGGCCACCTGATAAGCCCACAGGACTCATCCATGCTGCGCAACATCCACAACACACTAAAGAGCAAGATGCAGAGCAAGGGAAAGGACAATCGCTTCCTGTCACCGGATGGCTATCTGGGCTCACCTCGCAAAGGCATGAGGCGCATCCGCCAGCGCAGTAACAGTGATATAACTATCAGTGAGCTGGATGGGGATGGCAATGAGGGCTGGTCCTTCTCTGGGTGGACACCCATGCACCGTGAGTATGGCAGCACTTCATCCATAGATAAACATGGTGTGTCAGGAGAGAGCTTCTTTGATATGCTAAAGGGATACCAGTCCTCTGAGGCCCCTGATCAGCGAAGCCCAGCTCCAGAGAGGCTAACGGAGCTACTTACCGTGGCCCCAATAAAACAGGCTGCCCTGGACCTGCCAGATGGACCTTTAGGTCCAGCCAGAGGTAGTCCTGCCAGTCGGCTGAAGGAACGGGAGAAGCACTTGAAGAGGAGGTCAAAGTCAGAGACAGGTGGAGAGTCAATATTCCGTAAGCTGCGCAGTGTGAAGGTTGAGGGTGACACATCAAGGGCTGGCTCAGATGCTGAAGATGGGGGGAAAGGGGATGAGAGTGGCCCACCTCCCAAACCCTGGGTGTGCCAAAAAGGCTTTTCCCATTTTGATGTCCAGTCTCTACTCTTTGACCTCAATGAGGCAATCCAAAGTCGTCAATCTGGGTCCAAACGCAAGAACACCACTACAGGTGCCTCAGCTGCTGCTGCTGCCTCTGCTTCAGCCACGTCCTCCCTCTCCTCCAATCAGAGTGGAGTGTATGGGTCACCCTGTGGCTCACAAGAGGAGCTGAGCAAGGAGGGGACAGGAGGACATGGTACCAACCCTGCCTTGGACCCTGGTGATGACAAGAGTAATGACCTGGTGCTCAGCTGCCCTTGTTTCAGGAATGAGATTGGTGGAGAGGGTGAGAGGAACATCTCTCCTGCTAAACAGGTAGGTTTTGTGCAAGAATAGGATGATTAGATTTTATAATAAATATATCTTAATATGGTTATTTGTTTTAATTCCTGAAAAGATAACTCTCTGGGGCTCTTCAGATTTAATTGTAAGACTGCAGTTTGCAATATTAATTGCTGAGCTTTTTGGCCATTTTGAAAAACGCCAAGATTGAAGATCACTTAAAAGTTGGTTACTGCATGTTGAAGATCCACTGAAGATTAAATGTAATAATATGGTTGTCAGCTTATTTGATTTACTGTTCCTTGTCTTCCATTCTCCAGCAGGGCAGCATAGGTAGTGGTGGGAGCTCAAGCAGTTCTTCTGGCAGTACAGAGGAAGGACCTTTGGATGCCACCCTCACTACTCATTTTACCAATGCTGGTGTGGCTGTGTTGGAGGCATCCAAGGACGGGCCAAGCCAACATGCTGACAGGTCCAAACGATACATTGTGGAACATGTTGACCTCGGCGCCTATTACTACCGAAAATACTTCTACCTCAGAGGTGAGCAAAATAGGATAGTATGGGCTTTTTAAATTCGTTTACATCCTCTCCACATTAGACCAATAGAATTTAGCTTTAAAATAGGCAAAGTGGCAAAGTTCTTTTCCTTTCTGTAATTTCCTCCTCTCTTTCACTTCATCCCTTTCTGTTCATCCGTGCCTCAAATGCCATTCTCCCTCACCCCTAGAACACTGGAACTACCTGGGGGTAGATGAGAACCTGGGCCCAGTGGCAGTGAGTCTGAGGAGGGAGAAGCTGGAGGAAAACAAGGAGCATGGCCAGCAGTACAACTACAGGGTCATCTTCAGAACGAGTGAGGTACATTGAAATGGATACATGAACCTCTTACACCTTATACTGACATATGTTGTGTTTTATTAGCTTGATTTGTTGATTGTTGTGTTATATGATTTTTTTTTTAATTGATCTGTCCATTCACTAGGATATACTGTATTTGTAGCTGTTCCCTCTGGAGCCATGAATGTTCATGTTCACAAATGTGTCAATATTTAGTACACTCTGTACTGAGTGATGTTACTGAGAAGCTCGTATGAGTTCAAAATGTGTAGGAGTTAACATATAGGATCTGCGCCCAGCCTTGCTTATTGAAAAACCTCAGTTGGGGCGAGACATTATAAAAGCTTCATCTCAAGGTTGTCAGATATGGCTCAAGACCTTTGATGCCACCGCCTCCGTTCCTTAACACCGCCTCAAATTATTGCATGTTTGATTTAATTTGTAATGCATTCTCCCAATTGTTTATTCACAATGTTCAATCTGCAGTTTGCAGTGATTGGAAATCTTTTGTGAATCCCTCTAGCTTTGCTGCCATCTCCTCCTATAGTCACACTAGAGCCAGAGATCCATGTCCTCATTCTCTGAGCTGAACGCCCACCTACCATCTTTGTCAGCCTTCATCTGTGAAGGACTGAGCTGTGCCATTTCGCAGCTAAACGAGACTAAAATAGCGCCAAAGGTATTTGAGTAGAGGAGGAAAAGCATTGCTCTCGTATTGAAGCACACCATGAGTAATAGCCCTTCCAATCTCTTGGGATGACGCACGACCTACTGTGCTGTGTTTTCCTCTCTTTTCTTTCCTTCTTTTCCCTTTCTCCCCTCTAATTGCTATTTTCAGAGCAGGGGGGCTGGGCAGGTATAGATCTAAATGTGTGTGCCTGTGTGGGAGTGAGTCAGTGGGATGCACTGATGTTGAAGAGATAAGTCCAGTGTCCACAAAGAACAGCTATTGTCCTCTCTTCAGTGAGAGTGCTGCTCTTCCATTTATTTAACCTTGAGGGTGTTGGCACCAACATTCGGCCTACCGAACACTATCTGAAGACACACAAACACAAAACATATAAGTGATTCGTAAGAGCCTTGGGACCACTACGGATATCCAGCTGCGTTTATTTGTTCATGATAGATATTCAGGTCCTGGTCCTTCTACAGTCCTCTTGATTTATTCATGGATGTCCTCCTCAAGTTTGTTTTAGCCTGAAGAGTCTTCATAGGGGAAACTACAGCAGCAAAACCTACATGCATTTTTTTCTTTCGCTTAGCCAGACAGTTCTCTACACTTTGTTTTCCCTGCACTAGCAGAGAACATGGTCTGGTAGAATCCATTTTTAGTCTGGATTTTGTAGAAAAAAGAAAGATTTTATGAGCAATCCTGAGCCCATGATGCAGCAATGGCCATGATTATCCTTTGAAAAGAGCCCTCTTATGCTGCAAATTGAATTTAATTGCACAGGCCGTAAGGCCTCATCACAGGCTTCCTTACAGTTTTCCAAACATAGACTTACTGGTGTTCTACTGATGGCTGGACAGCTAGTTTTGCTTTTGTTGTTGCCAGTTATAGGGGGATTTTGAAAGAAACGACACACTGCGCGGAGCAGAAAGGGAGGGACCCAACCAAAAATGTTCAGAACCAATACAATAATTATCTAAGCAGCAAACAATAACTAAGCTAGACTAAATCTGGTTCTGTTATTGTGACCAAGCTTCTGCAGTACTGCAGTGAAATGTGCTCTTAAGATAAAATCACACTTAAGTGTTTCAGAATGTTGAAATTAACCCTGAGAAATCATCAACTATATTCAACACCACTGATCAATGGAGAAAAAAATTTGGAAATGACTGTGGCATTGTTGTACTTTGGACTACTCATATCATCGTACCTTCAACAGTATTTCATAGTACAACAGTCTAAGGCTTTTTGACTGTATGATTTCGATAATTAATGATGGACCTGCACAACTGCCAAGACCAAGACAATGCAGGTCACCAAAAATATAATGATTAACTGAAGCTCTTGGGTAGAATGAGCAACAGTATAAGTTAGCAAATTATACTATATTTTATGTATTACTTTTAGTTGGTTTGTTAGTCATTTCCAATTTCACAGCAAATGACTGTGTTTGGTTGGTTTGGTGTTCTTATTCAGACTCAAAAAAATCAGTTGTTGCCCTGATCCTTGCATTTCTTTTTTTCTTTTTTTCCTCCCTCTGGTTGTGCTGTCTCTAGCTGAATACCCTGAGGGGCTCCATCCTGGAAGATGCAGTACCTTCCACATCCAAGCATGGTCTAGCTCGAGGCCTGCCCCTCAAAGAGGTGCTGGAGTACCTGGTGCCTGAGCTCAATGTCCACTGCCTGCGTCTGGCACTCAACACACCTAAGGTCACTGAACAGCTGATGAAACTGGATGAGCAGGGGGTAAGGAGGCTCAGTGAGGAAATAGAGTTGGGCTGGGTGACTTTGATTAATTCCTTTAATTGCTCATATTGGAAGAATTATTTTGTTCTTTTAGACTGCTGTCTATTTAGTAAAGGGACAGTATTACTGACTTCATATTGTCATCTTCATTTCTCAAAAATATGATCCATTCAGCATAATAGAGTGCTGCATGGATGACGTATTTTTGTGGGCCAACCCAGAAGTTAGCATCGTCCTGGTTCCCTCGACAAAAAGCCAATGGGATTTTTCCATTTCCGGGTTTTAGGACTCATTCTCTCTCTCACTCTATTGATTATTCTTTAAACTAAAGACATAAGTTTCCCAGACATTATTCTGTACTATGTACAGAAAATTATTTTCATTATGAATCATTTTATGTGCTTTTTTTTTTCCAAAAGGAGGATGTCTAATTGTGGAGCAGAATTATTTATTATTAATTGTATTTTAATTTCTGCCTTATTGACTATTATGTGGGATTTAAGGGGAGAGACTCCCTCGTATATCCACACACACACACGCGCGCACACACACACACACACACACACACACACACACACACACACACACACACACACACGCGTGCACACACACACCTCAACCTTAAAAAGAAGAAAAATACAAAACAATCTCTTTGATACTCACGCTCCCTGATGCAATCAGCAAAAGCTGAACCTCTGAAAATGTCAACATGATTTCTCTGGAAAATGGCACCTCTATCACTGCAGAACAACCCAAGGTGGTTATTCTTAAAATGCCAACATGAGTTCTCCCTAAAATGTCAACATGGTTACTCTGACATGATTTCCACAATAATATACTTGTGTCTTCCCTTTCCATTGCAACAATCCATGTTCTCTCCACAGTTGAGTTTCCAGCGGAAAGTGGGGGTGATGTACTGCATGGCAGGCCAAAGCAGCGAGGAGGAGATGTACAACAATGAATCAGCTGGTCCTGCACTGGAGGAGTTCCTTCATCTGCTTGGGGAGAGGGTTAGACTCAAAGGCTTCACCAAGTACCGGGCCCAGCTGGACACCAAGAGTATGTACATGCACAGAAACTACAAATTGTCCTACAAGTACAGTGGAAAAACCTTCAGATGGTTTTACACTGAAACTAATGCATAATCCACAGCTGCAGGGTAAACAATGATTGACACACACCAAGTAGAAGTTCTCATTGATTAAAGGAGTCGCCTAGCAAGCATTTAATGGATTGTGGCATGCAGGAAGTGATCAACCCCTCTGACATGATGTGTATGTTCAATACTTGAACATGCAATTTGATATTCATATTAGTTGAATCGCTAATTGTTTGGGACAGTTATCAGAAAGACCTTTACTCTAATATGTAAAGGTGATATGTTAAAACGAATGCGTGACCAGCAAAAGAAAATTTGTGGAGTGGCAGTATATCACAGCAGCAAAGGACAGCCCAGAGGTCCACACAATTTCATAAATTGAGAAAACGTATATCAAGGTGTGTGTTTCTGCACGCCAACATTGGTGTGACCCTTAGGGGGTAGGAGTACACAACACCCTCTTCTTGGAGAGCAAATGGCCTCTGAAGTCAAAGACTCCCTCATAATTATTGTTGTTTATAGACACAGATCTGACAATAGTTGAAGCCACTGTGGGTCAGCCAGGTAAATGGGCCATCCCTTCTTGTGTGCAATGAGCAGACCAAACTTATTTAGTACATGCCCTCTCACATAATCTAACATCACTTTTAATGTCAGGATTTTCATTAGGATAAGGATGTGCAATGTGAGGAGTAAAATGAAACACTGGACTGAAATGAATTATGTAAGGAGAGTTAAAGCATTTGGCTTTATTTCACTACTTTGCCAGTGGTGTTGGAAATTCTTGCAGTCTTCAAAATGTCAAA